>VFFE01008529.1:5870135-5958194 GCA_008921705.1 Burhinus oedicnemus | reverse complement strand
TGCACCGAAAACGTGTTTTGCGCTTGATGTCCCCGCTCCTCCGAGCTTTCCACGCAGGGAGCCGTGTGCTCTCGCCGCGGCACTTGGTGTGGGGGGTGTGTAGGGTGTGGAGGGAGAACCCCCCCTCTCGTGTTTCGGTGTTTATGACAGGTTGAGGCCGCGGTTTTGTGTCAGGCTGCGCTATGTAGGGCCTGTCATTACGTTTTACATTATATTTACATTAAATTACCTGTTGGAGCGGGTCCGGAGGAGGGCCACGAAGAGGCTGGAGAGGGCTGGAGCACCTCTGCTATGGGGAACAGGCTGGGAGAGTTGGGGTTGTTCAGCCTGGAGAAGAGAAGGCTCCAGGGAGCCCTTATAGCAGCCTCCCAGTATCTGAAAGGGGCCTACAAGAAATCTGGGGAGGGACTTTTGACAAGGGCATGTAGTGATAGGACCAGGGGTAATGGCTTTAAACTGAAAGAGGGTAGGTTTAGGATAGATCTCAGGAAGAAATTTTTCACTCTGAGGGTGGTGAGGCACTGGAACAGGTTGCCCAGAGAAGTTGGGGATGCCCCATCCCTGCAGGTGTTCAAGGCCAGGTTGGATGAGGCTTTGAGCAACCAGATCCAGTGGGAGGTGTCCCTGCCCATGGCAGGGGCGTTGGAACTGGATGATCTTTAAGGTCCCTTCCAACTCTAACCATTCTGTGACTCTATGTTTCTGTGATTCTGTGATTTTTAGTAGGACAGTATACACTAATACTTACTGATGAGTGTTAGGATGGGCAGCCACAGTAAATACTGCATCTCAAATAGCTTTTACCCTTGTCGTAAGTCACTCAGTTTTGCTGAGAAGCTCTTGTTTTCTAAGCAGAATAGGCACTTGTTCCCATGCTCCTTGAGCAAAGATACCAGAAAATTAGTGGGTACTTTCACCCGTTTGTAAAAGAGAAAGTGAAAAGAAAAACAGTGGGAAAAAATAGCTGACATTAATCATATGTTTGTCATGGCTGTGTTAATCGCATTTTACTTCCTAGTCCTCTAAATTTAAATAATCCGTGATACTAAAAAATGCAATTCCATCCTTGTCTAACAACTACATATTTTCCTACTAAGTCAGTCTTCTATAAATCATACTTGGGGGGTGGGGGGTGGAAAGTGAAAACCGAAGATAGAAACGACAAGGGGAAAGGTGATTTAAATGCTAATAACTGTGCCACATTAATGACATACAGCAGAAGTTAAATTGAAAGCAGTTCACTCAGCAAACTGAGTATGACAGGTGCATGTATACAGTTTGCTTCATACAAGGTCATTGTGATTCAAAACTCCTGTCAACCCGTAAAAAACATCCCCTTGGCTTCAGTGTGCTCTGGAGCAGGAATTCAAAAATTAGCAGGCAAGAGATTACAATTTTGTAAGTGAGGGGCCTTCTGTCTGGCCGGGTACCAGTGACACGGGAGGGACGTTAACATGTGGATGATACATTTAAACACTTATCTGACCAACTTTGACAGTGTTAGGGACAAAATATCTCAGAAAATGTGTTTTATTTGATAGCCAAGTCATAGGATTGGCCCTCCAGGAGAGCTGGGGTTAGCCCCTGTCTCAGATGGCAGCCTGGGGAGGTGCTTAACCGAAAGGGGAGAAATCTAGCCAGCAGGGACACTCCTGCAGAAAACCCCAGCTCAGGAGTGGGATCTGGAAAGATGCTTTTTGTACTAGCCTACTGGAAGACTTACTTACATGGAAAACAGAAAACTGAGGCAGGGACAAAGTTACTGCAGGTCTGAAGAGGTCCTCTTACAGACCAAAGGACAGGGATTTTATTTTCCTGTGTATAATACACGAAGTTATTTGTTACACTTGTAGGGCATTATTATTGGACTTGTATTGCTGAAAATATACTGATTTGCTGAGCCAGTCACCTTTCTGCCTTCCAAAATTGTAATAATTTTAATAACAGGGCTGAATGGAATCAACGTGAGAGAATGGGTGTGCCAACGGATAGCTCTGAAAAGGCTGCCGTACCTCCGTCTGTGAATGTACGCTGCAGATAAAGATTTCTAAGAATGATAGGGAGAGTAAAATTTGCATGAAGTAATGTAACCCACAATATTGTAAAAGAGACAAGAGAGCTATAGGTCAGGAGTAAGAGAAGATTGTGAAAAATTAGGGAGAGAATGGACCTTGCCTGACCAGGGAGGAAGAGGTGTTTAAGAAATGCTGTGAGTCATAAACCCTTTTGACGCGTCGTATTCATACATTGCTCTCTCAAGCAGGGAGAGTGTTTGAAAGCAGAGTGTTCAAAGCAGAGCCTTTTTAACAAAACCTACTACTTTTAGGTACCCAAGATTGAAAAGTGAGAAACAAAGAGAATCTCACTTTTTTTTTGACCTTGAGAGACTTTTCTGGGTGTTGAATAGTTTTATTCGACAGCAAACATCACTAGGAAATTGCCAGTTCCTTGGTATGTGGCTGTCTGTAGATTCCTTGCTACTTTAAGGGAAATTTACAGTAAGGCTAGAGAATATTTGCAGAACATAGTTTATGACTGTCACCATTGCCCCATATGAGATATTTGCTATGGCAAGTCTGTTTAGTTTGTAAGAAGTAAAAAATGCTGGAGCAATACTCATAAGAACTAACAAGCTCAGTTCCTGCAGTCACTCGCAGAACCACTAGAGCCAGTGAAGATCCTCCTGTTGACCCTTGGACCCTAGTCCTATAACACTGTAGGACAAGGCTGTATTACAGGATTGTTCTAATCTAGTCAGCTAACCTCATCTGTTCACCTCATAAAATCTTCTTGGACAAATACTTTATTTGTGGGTTTTTTTCCCCACTAAAAAAAGGTACTTCTGATGCATGACCAGGTAAATTACCAGAAGATTAGAGAAATAAACCATTTCTAACCTATTTCCACTAATTACTTCTGCAACCTATTTCCCTTACAATTTATTTACGGTACTACACAGCTTTTATGGAATTTTCTTCTCAGAGTAAGGCCTTCAGGAAAATAGTCCCAAATATTTTGACTGAATGTTTCTTCTTCACACAAATATATGTGTATGTGTGTGTGAGTGCGTGGGTGTGCATGCATGTATTTGTTTATTTTTCTCTAGATACACACACACACACACAAATATACACAACAGAGCATTTTCATCCCAAGAACTTAACACCTACCACCAGAAGAGAGATTCTCCCTTTCATTCTGCTGGTGAGAGCATTTGACTCTCAACAACTTATCCTGAGATTCATGATAATTGGTGTTTTATTTAGAGCTCAGCTGTTGGAGAGCAGAGTTTGCATTAAAAATCCCAGCTCCTGTGAAAAAACGTTGTTGGATGTACTTGCTTGGAAATAAATAAACTGCTCCCATGTTACGGAGCACAGCACAACCTCAAACAACTCACCCAGCAAATAATACCACCATCACCCCGTGCGCTCAAAAATCTGTCACCACCCAAATCAGTTTTCGTTCTAACACAGTTTCAGACCTGCTCACCTATATTGTGGTGGCCTGATGGGTAATGTTTGTGTACATTTGCATTATCCTTATTATAAAGGAGGGAAAACTGAGGTGCGCGGTAGTTCACTAACTTTCTCAGAAGTGCTGAATCAGCCCTAGGCAGCATTAAATACAGTTTGCAAATGTGGCTGGTAACTCTCTCTGCTGCTCACGGGGTGGCAAAGGCCAACAGGCTACTCAGGATCTGTCTGCAGTAGTCCCTTAATTATCAACGGGAACAGTAGGAGGATGGGTTTTTTCTTTTTCCTTTCCCGCTATCATATAGCCAGCCCCTGAATCATTAGTTTAAATTGCTGTCACTGTTGGTTGGGCATTTTTATTTGCCAATGTAACTGTTAGGTATGCAGACATAATGTTGTCCAGCAGCTTGCAGGTCCTTGGAAACTAAAACCAAGCAAGCAGCGTCCTGCTGCCTCTTTCTCCTGAGGTCACTGGGGTGCTCTGGTCCTGCAGAGAAATGGCCATACGTCACAGGCAGTGTAGTGGTTGGGATCAAGCAGGCGAGCCGTAAAGGAAGTGCTAAACATTTTGGATTCTAAATTATTTTGCAATAATGGCTTGAAACGCCCCCCCCCCTCCCCCCCCGTTTTTTTCTTGTATTTGAATAGTTTTGGGGTTTTTTCCTTAAGAAAAAAAATGTTGCCAGAAAAGGAAAAAAAGTCACAAATAACATATCAAAAAGAATTAGTGAGCTTATGTCTGCCCATGCCATTTGCAAACTTAGTAGGGGGTTAAACATTTTGATTAATGCTTTATGAAGCTCATTTTTGGGGTAAGTGTTATTGTCTGGACGTTCAGAACAAGCACTGGGCGAGTTCACATTCCCAGCTGTTCCCCGGGGATTTGGGCCAAGTTGCATAACCTTTCCATGGCACAGTTCCCCTGCCTTTGAAGTATGCCTGGACGCCTACCTGTGTGTCACAGGGATGCAAAGAAAATTCATGCGTCGGAAGCGCTCCGAGATGAAAGGTGCTGTATGAGAGCAAAGTACTCCTGTTACTGCTCTTGTGAGAGGTCAGGGACTCGTTTAAATCATGTAGGACTTTAGTACCATATAAACAAGAAAGCTGACAAGGTCTTATAATTGTTGTAAACCATGACTGTATGGTATTCCCACAACCACATTATTAGTGTGGTAGGTTCATGGAAGTGCCCTATTTGTGTTTTAAATTGATGTGAACTGTACAGCATTTTAAATTAAATTTAGATGAACTTGTGTTGAAAAAGCAAACATCTACAGAGTATGCTATCAACAGATTTTTTTTTTTTAAGTTTTTCTTTAAGTTTAAGTTTTAAGTAATATTTTGAAGGAATTAATTTCTCCTGCAGGATTCACAAGCCAAATAGTCAGGGAAGCATCTGCGAAAGATTGGTGAAGTAATCTAACTTCCCTGTTGGGAGTGAGACAATCCAAGTAGGACCTTATATGAAGGATCAAAAACCAAACCACATGCACCTGAAGTAGTAATTTTCAGAATTTGTACCTCAGTACCGACTCCAGAGACTTTCTTCTAAGCAGCACAGCTTTACTTCCTTTTACACGTCGGCCTGAGCCCTAGAGCCTTAGATCCTAAGTAGTCGTCTGCCAAGCACTGGGGGTTTTCAAGCCAGTGCTAAGTGCACTGTAGACCACATGGACAATTCTTGAGACTACACAAATGATTAATTAGGCTTATATGTATGCGTTAGTTGCAGTGGGCGTTAGATACCAGGCATTGCATTCACCAGTCACGCAGAGCATTTGCTGGAGTTTCCCAGCAAGCAATGCATGCTGAGATCTGGGAAGAAGTCAAAGATCTCATAAAACATTTGCAGATAAAAGCCAAATCTCAGCAATGCATTAATGTTCTTAAAGGTAACAAAGACACCTACTCCTGGCAGCTAAACCAATATATATTTGCATTTTATAGCACATAAGGTACAAAATAAACGGGTTATGAAGAGCAGTGGGGCTATCACCGCTGAAGATTTCAGATGATACTAGAAATTATGAGAATGAACCTACAAATGAGGAGTCCATTCCCTGCAGTGCTCCATGTTGCCATAGTGTAAAATAGGTACTCTAGATCTCGGATCTGTGCTATGCCTCATATGTCAGTACCTTCTCTTTTTTCATCCTACCCTCTCCTTCCTTCACAAAACCCTCCAGTTCCCTGCTTCCCACTCTCATTGCCTCCCACCCCTCATGACTGTGTCAGCTCGGCTGTAAGGACTTCTCTGGGCTTTCTTATGCCTCACTGCTAAGAGCTGGCAGGGTTTGTACTTGATGATACCCATTAAGCATGTCTGAAGTAGAAAATAGCCTGAGCCTAATTTTCAAACGTGGTCTCAAAATTGAAATTTTGAAAGGATTTTGAACCACCATATTCTGCATCAAGGAGAGAAACCCCCAAAGTAAAACTTCCAGTTTTGCGTTGAACTGACCATTTGATTTGTTTCAGGGGTTTTCTTGTTCGTTTCTTTTGGTTGCATTTTCACAAAACCAAGAAAGCTGATTTCTCTTTGCATTTGATTTGGTCTGAACTGATTTCTTTTTAATCTTTGCTCATTTTGCTGCTGCATAGAGAACTTGGTTGTATACAAAGGCTTATATGACATGACCGATCTTATGACTGTTTGAAGATAAGTAACTTTTTATATGCAAAGACAGCATATATGCAAGGCTCCAGCTCTGAAAGTGCAGATTGTAGCTATTAATTGACTTCCTGTCTTGATCTTAGACAAGACATTTCTCTCTCTCTTTGTGTGAGTTTTGTCAGTTCTAAAATAGTGCTGTGTTTCACAAGGCACTTACAAAGTTTATTCCTTCATGTTTGTAAAACATGGATGTAAGTTGCTGTATAAATAGAAAATTTAAATATATCTGCCAGCTCATGCAGAAACCTCCGTGCATAAAACTGAGCAATTCCAAACAGATTTTGCTTTGTAGCTGCTTTCAGAAATCTGTGATGTTTTTAAATAACATTTATATTACTGCTGAGCTCAATTCCGTTTAAATGGCATATCAGAACATGTGTCTCCTAAAAAAAATTATGGAAAATTTGTAATGACCTTAGATTTTAACAAGCTAATCTAACTAGCTATTGGTACCTCATCCTATTTGTACTTGGAAACCTGTGGATTTTGGGGAGAGGGAAACAATAGTGTTAATATGAAATTAGATCATCAGATTACGCTTCCTTCTGCTTGCCTGATTTTCTACTGACGCGATATTGCTGTAGCTGTGGTTTTAGACACCACCACTGCCTTTTCAGATAACCGTTAGCCGGAGGATTAAAAAAGAACTGCCATAAGAACAAGAGACCTAAATGACCCGTGAACTTCAGTGTCTGAAACAGCAAAGCTCTGCAGTTCTCCGTCTTCTGTCTCTATGGTATCGCTTCTCGTTCAGATTTGCCACAGAACTTTGCTACCCTGCTTTAGAGTTTATCTGCATATGCAGTTTTTCTTGATTAGTTCCTTTCTGATGTAGTGCAGGATAAAAGTGCCTGCATGAAACATTAACTAAGAATAATTCCAGGTGTCAACATGTGTTTGGTTCCGAAGAGGGCTGAAGTACAGCATTGTTACTTGCAAAAACGCAATTGGTTTCCATACCCTTTTCAAGAGCATACTAAAAAAGGACAAAGGAAAAATACTGGAGAGTTAAGAGCAGTTTGTTAAAAATTAAATGCTGCAATGGCATGAAATCTCAAGTGCCAATTTAATTATTTTCCCCAAGATGATGCAAAAGATTCACTGTTTCTGATTTGGCAAGAGTGTTACTGTTGGAAAAAGGGTGGTCACTGTTGCCCAGCATGCCCAGTTTGCTTTTCTGATGCAGTGGTTCAGCAAGAGTTCAGCTTTTAGCGTGGGAAGCAAATAAACTGCAAGACGCAACTTTTCAAGTCATTTGCTTCACATGGCTTTTTTGCATTGCTATTGGATCGCTAAGGCAATTGTTTCCAACCTTTTTTAATTTTCCAGTGGAGATGCAGAGAAAATTCACATCCATACAAGCTGGAGAGCATATTTGTGTTTACATTTTTTTTTTTAGTTACCTGCCTCCGACTCCTTGTAAATATTCCCTAAGGTACAGGGTTCTGTGGGGCTGAAAGCTCACTGCACCAAAGCACATGCTAGTATGTTTGCTGACAAACACATTTGAAAGGCTTTTGGCAAGGAGACAGTCTGTCTTCTTGGCTTCTTACCTGTGTTCCGTACTTAAATTAGCGAATGAAGTCAGATGCAGGCCATAACTGAGCTTTCGTGTGCTGGCCTTAGGTCTGTGTGTCTGCATGGCTTTGACCTCCTCTGGCCGAAGAAAGCGTTGACACATGCCAGCTGGAACCGATGCTTTTCCTTCACTGAGCCGACGGTCAGCGTGTGTAGGTGTAAGGGGTGCAGCCGCACTGCACCCACTGTTCTTGCCCTGTTTTTTTTTCATGACAGTGTTTGACATTTACTTCCCTGAAAACGCAGGATTTTTATTTAGGTTTTATTAGACTTTTCCTATTCGCTTCCTACTCACACCGTGTCACCCCTCTTTCATTCTGCTGCGTCTTGGTGACCAGTATCTTATTTTTATAATGTCTCTGTCCGTGAGCAGCAGCTGCTGTTCCCACAGCCGTGGCCAGCTGAGGTGAGGTAGCTCTGATCCACCTCCAGCAGCTCCCTCCTCATTGCGGAGGCTTTCCTTGCCCGGGCATACCAGTGTGCTCTAAGAACTTGGCAGCCTTTGATCTCAAATCTGCCGTCCTGCAGATGAAAGACAGACTCTTGCACAAGTCCATCGTTACCATTTCCGCCATCAGCATCTTACCAATTAAGAAGCGTTTAGCTCGTTTGAAAAGAAAACGAATAGTTAGCAGCATTACAGGCCAGGAAGACACTTCACATTGTCCGTTCTGGTGAGAGGGGAAAAATGTCAGTTACATAAGAGGAAACATTATAGAAATGAAGCATTTATAGCTTGGACAAAAAAGGGAATTTAATAACCCTCTGCAGTTGTATGAACTGCAGTGTGGTCACAAAGGAGAGGAAACGGGGTTAGCTAGGTCACTGCCGTGGAGGAGAATGTGGCCAGGAGCAATGAGAGAGATTGGGGTGGTTAAACACAATTTAGACTGAAAAGGTTTCCAGATGATTTTCCAAGGAAAAAGCAGGAGTCATTGCCTCTCACACATTACTTCCTTCTAAAATGTGACATGAAGAGTGCTGTGCTTTAAATGGTGTTAGGTGGTGCTGGCGTTTTATGTAGGCTCAAATTCAGTGAGTCACCAAAAGCAGAGTGTTGTGATTGCTGTAAAGTGCTGTACATGGTGGGTCAAACCTGAAGACCATGTCTTCTGGTGAGGGAGACAAGCAGCTTGAGACCCACATACTCCTCAAAGATACTCAGTGCAGTCTAGAAGGGTAATGTCGTTATGAGCTGTTAGCATGGCCTCTTCCTCTTAAATTTTACATACTAAGGTAAAATATACAAAAGCTGCAACTCAGAGGTGTCGAATTTCCAGTATTAATGATTAGTGATCATGATACCGTTGTCTTATAGCCTTCTGTTTTTCACATGACGCCTCCCAGGTTCAGCATACAGAGAGCACTTGTTAGGGAGAGAAACCAAAGCTACCAAGTTAATAAAAGTATTCCCTGTGAAACCCCTGTCTTGTTCATTTGAGAAGCGTGTAACAAAAGCAGCATGCCCTTTGCGGCCTGGGTGAGCAATACACAGCACTGGTGTCTCCCCAGAAAAGATGAGGAAGAAAAATCCAAACAAAATGAGCTTATCGAAATACAGGGACCTTTCCAGTATGAGAGAAGTGGAGCGTTGAGATGTCCTCAGCACGGAAGTCAGGGAGATCTTGAATCTGCTTTTAAACTGGAGGGTCGCCGAGTCTTTTGAAGGGCTTAAAGGCATAACTGCCTTGAGATGAGACTCAGCAAGCACAGGGGACATTTCAGGTCCTGCAGTGCCATCAAATGCATGCCCAGTCCTGCACTCTTTCTGTCTTTCCAGTTCAGTTCTGCGGGTCCTTTGCTGTGCTTGGTTGTCCTGTGGGTGCTGGAGTGGTTTAGTTACGCAGCTCCTGCGTGGCTTTGTCACCAGGCTGGAGCCTGCAGTGCAGCTCCTCACCCTAATTGCCACCAGGGAACCCATCCATTTTGCCCTCATCCTGTTATTAGCTTTGGTAACTTGGTCCATCAGTCCATCCCACTTCCTCCCCCACCATGGCATTTTGGAGATGACTTTGAATGCTAGGATTATTTGCAACCCACTGAGCCCAAGAGGCCAGGTAAGGAGATGAGTTCAAACTGTCCACCAACTCTGCCCAGCAGAACTTGACATACCAGGTCATATACTTGGAATAGTAGCTGGTTTTCCCCATTTGCATGGCCTGTGGTGGTGGGGAATAAACCTTCCGATCTGAATATCTGGATAATCCTCTTCATTACATTTCAATTTTTGCCCTCTCTTGCTCATAGTTTTTTGAAGCCTGTCAAAATAACCCCACTTGTCCTTTATTTTGTACAGTCACAGAGACATTTTTCTCTGCACTTCAGTAGTACAAAACAACTGGTAATGTGGGGCTCCAAATTTAGTGTGACAGCACTGTCAGCTTCCCCTGTGTTTATGTTGGGGCGTAATGATTTCGCAATCTTAAGCATTTGCTTTAAAAGAGAAAGGAAGTCCAAACCACAAAACATTCTTCACGTCCTTAAGACACCAAAGGAAGTTCTCCACAAAAAGCTTTCTGTTTGCCACAGGTAAATACATTTTTCAAGTACTTCTCTAATACAAAAGGTGCACCCATACACATGCACATGTACGTAGTGTGTCGTGAGCAGGAGACTGCGTTTATAGGAGAATTACACACTGAGTGGTGCTGAAGTACTGTCTTGATTACTTACTGGCTCAATACACAAGGCAAAATGGTTAAGGAAATAAGGACAAGAGCTGTGCATGGAACTACCTAGGTACTTGCACATACACCTGATGTGTCCCTTATAGTTGGAGCTGCCTGTGGTTACATGCTATTATGGTGGTCGCATGTGCAAATGCTGTTTTATTTTTGAATCAATGGTTTTGTACATGGATTTCGTCTTTTCAAAGTGTGACCTTGAGAGCACTCCTGATCACTGCACCACTGTTCTTTATATACTGTGGGCAGTCATTTTGCTTCAGAGTGTTTTATTTCAAAGCATGAAAGCATGACGACCTTTCAGCATTCACCGTCTTGTTCTTATATGAGCTTTCTGAGATGCAGTCAACGGTCTACTGGTTAGGACATGCTCCAGCATTGTAATAGTCTTGGGAAGAGCTTTCGTCAGCAATGCCTTCTGGATCTAATATGTAAGCAGCGTCCTTTTTTCTGCTAATACTGTGCAGAGGCCAACATTTCTCTCTTTAATAAATTTATGAGAAATCACAGCAGGTAGTCTGCTTGACATTTTATTATTGTAGGCTTGACCTGTTGGTGAGCTTTGAATCGCTGTCCGGAAAAGGCCAGTATAGTTGTGGGCTAGCTTTTCCAAATCATGGCATGCCTTTTTTGTCAGCTGCAAGCTCCTACCGCATTGTGGGTGGTTGCATCACTAAGGAGAAAATAGCTAGCAAAGGCACAATCATTGCCTCGAGACTTTGTCAAGGAAACCTCATGTTAAGTCGCATATTTGTGACTTGAGCTCCAAGGGTTCAGTTGTGCTTGCAGTAATCTGCAGATGTGGAGCCTGTTGTATTCTGTATGCATCCACTGATTTGAAAGGGGAAATGAGCAGTACAAGAGGTTTAGAACAAGGGGGAAGCTGCCTGCAAGGAAAAGGCCTGACAACTTTGGCTTTGGAAGTACCAGTGCATTCCAGAAGTCCCAACGTCCAGCAAATGCCTGTGTCGGGTCATGAAAGCTTTTCATCACATTAGAAAGGCTGAGATGCTTACAGACAAAGCGGCTGCAGGCCGTAATTTCGTCACTGATATCTTGCTGAATAATGAACTAGATATTTTTTCCTCCCTCATCCCGCTGGAAGTCTAAAGTAGACAAAGGAGGCATGCCAGTGTAAATTTAGCTTAACAAGAAGGCAATCAGGTTCTCTATGACCAGCACTGAGAAGAATGTTAAAGCAATACTCGTCCAGCTGGCGATAGAGGATAACCTGTGCTGAACTGTAGAAATAAATGGAGGAAAAAACATGACTCACTAATATCCTTGACCTTTTCTCAAGAGCAGATAAGAAGAGCAGTGGCACCTGAAACCATTAGATATGAATATAGTGTTTTCTAGATGAGTTTGCCTTATCTCTTGAGAACTCTGAGTATGGAGTGCTATGGCAAGAAGTAAGCAAATTGGCTGGACAGGGAAGTGGTTATGTCCACAGCCAGAAGAACAAAGGTTATTTTAATTTATTTTTTTTTTTACTCTTAACACACTTGCAGCATTAGGGACCCTAAGCACTGTTTCACTTTGTTGTTGACACAGCGTAGGGGCGAGGGATGCACAGACAGCTTGGAACAGTTACAAAAAAGGATTAGTAGCTGTTTTGCAAGAGGTTGTTATTGCAGCTTCTGGGACTTGGTTTCAAAGGCAGCTACAGGCATGAGCATCTCTCATTTGCTCTCCGTAAAGAATAGTGCCTCTATAGTCTCATGACATTTAGCATCAAATACCTTACACTTTTCTTCTTTCTGTTTTGGGCAGATAAGATTCTATAACCTCAAATCTTCTTTGTATATCCCTTTGTTTTGTGATTCCTTTGTGAAAGAAAGAAAACATCCCATTGAGAAAGAGAGAAACAGGCTATAAAAATAGGGAGCCGTGCACAATTCAATCCTTTTTTTCCCCTTCCACTGAATCCCTGCATGGCAGCGTACCGATGCAGCACCGTAACCAACAGTCTGGCGTCTGCAGCCTGCCAAGCTGAACCCAAAAGGATCGAACGTCATCAATCTCATCTTTTACCATCTTTTTTTGGCTCTTTGTTTATGCATATTTATTTAAAACTGGGGTTTTTGGGGGGTTCAGCCCTGGGTTGGGGCCTCCCGTGCGCTACTGTGGTTGTGGCCCTGGACAGCTCCTGACCTTCCTCCCTGCCTCCTCCTGGTCACCCTGCCACCCCTTCGCTGCCCTTCTTTTCTCCAGAGTAGTCTGTAATCTTCAAATAGCTGCTTCCCTTCCGTCCTCTCTACTTTTCCTTTTCTGTGCCTGTCCAGAGGCTGCCTCCAGAGTATGTCCCATTGCCATTTTGCAGGCAAGCGGCCCACCATAATCATGACAGCAAGGTCCTCACCGCCCGCCCCCGGTGGATTCCTTCCCTGTAAATGAGGGGCCTGGTTCAGCAAGAGAAATGCTTAACTCAAAATCTTTTTGATGTTTGTGGGCTTTAAATTTAGGCCTGAGTTGAGCTCGTGCACAGGTATTTATCTCATATGAGGCAGCCAGGCTTCAAATGAAGAATGTGAGCTTTGTAAAGCTGCAAGACTATCTAGCAAAGGGTCTGTGCTCGCCTCTTCTTCTTCCTCCAGACATCCAGTTGCAGTACCAGGGAACGTGCTGCCCAGCTATCTGTACTCCTCCTTTCACATCCCACCGTGACAGGGCCAGCTCCGGGTCAGTCTGGTTCAGACACTTTTTCTCTAGGAGCAGGCATTCCGCAGTGCTGGTGAGACGTGGCTGTGACTGCTCTGCTGCTGCAGGTGACCTGTGGCTCCCTCTCGTCCTCACCCCAGTGGCTTGTTTTGAATTCCTGCTCAGCACAATGCTGTTTAGGAGAAGCAGTGAAATTTTTCTCCCTGCATGCTGGTGTCTGATGGCACATGGTACATGCCTGCTGTCCTCACTGGTGTGTTTTTTTAAAGATGTTGCACATGAAGGTCAGGGTGATTATTCTCTCATTAAGTCTTAAAGCCAATTTCTGGATCACAGACGAGAATAACACTGCCGGCATTCCTCACATCTCTGTTCATCCTG
Organism: Burhinus oedicnemus; assembly: GCA_008921705.1. Lineage (NCBI taxonomy): Eukaryota > Metazoa > Chordata > Aves > Charadriiformes > Burhinidae > Burhinus > Burhinus oedicnemus. The sequence continues at coordinate 5,944,737 of VFFE01008529.1, read as the reverse complement.
CCATAGAGGTCTCATTGCCGTAGCTGACCAGGGATGTTTTCTTACCTGCAAGGTCAGAGATAAAGATGTTGGAGTGCTGAGAGAATCTAATCTCAGCAAAGCCTCTTTTGGATCAGAGAGTACTTCTGCTCTTTGGTGTATTCTTTCAGTCCTTTGAGGAAACCTGGGAGAAGCACGTCAAGCTCTGTCATTTTACATGAGCATGAATGCATTGTGCAGAGAGGTCCAGGTGTTGTGAAGTAACTGTTCAGTGTAGGCTTCAGACAGGAATGTATCCATTGTGAACCTGTGCATCACTTGAGGAACACTGGAGATGTTTATAACCATTTTTAACATTATAAATATTTTTAAAATGCTATATATAAATTGGCTTCAGACATTTTCAGGTCATAACTAAACTACTAGGCTTGTTCCACATCAGGGATGGATGGCATGAATAGCACTGTGTGAGTCAGTCCCATCACATGTTCTAAATTAAACTTGTGCTGAGCCAACATTGATCTTAAGACTCTTTTTGAAAATCTCCCCGCCTTACAGAAATCGCTGATAGGATTTCTACAGATGTTGATAATGAAGAAAAAAATAAAGCCGAAGAGGGGAGGAGAGTAAGAAAGCAACAAGCCGACTGGTATAATGGAAAGAATCAAAACATGCAACTAGGAGAAAGTATTCTGAATAAACAAGTTAGTGAAATAACAGCTTCCACAGCAGATAGCTTTTGGCTTGTCTAGCACTCTGAAGAGTCCAGACTGCAAATCTCTAAGTTTACCGAAGCAGGGCCGTCTCCTAACAAATGTGAATGGGTGTTTCCCTACCCAGGTGCTGCAAGCAGCCTGAAGTATTACCACAAAGGGCTCCTGTTCTCTGGGGGGAAAAAGGAGAATACGAAATACATGAGGATGACATGAGAAGATTGGGGATCTTGAAGGATTTATCTGATGACCTGTCTCCCAGTAGAAATACTACATGCCTCAAGTGAAATTTCACCTGGGATACCACAGTTCTGGCCGCACATACTTAAGGCAGGTCAATTCAAGCTTGTTCAAAAGATTAGGCAAAAGAAACCCTGGCTATGAGTTTCTCCATTTTTCATCCTATCTGAGGGGGAGAAACTAAAAGACCTTGATGTCTCTATCCCAGCAAAGACAGGTAGCGCATGAATAAATTTGCTGTCTGTACATAGGTAAGGTAAGATGTTAGCCTACCTGCAAACACGAGCTAACTGGGTAGCAACATTTGACTGTAAACAGAGTACTTTTAAGCTGGAAATGAAGAAGGCTCCAGGCTACCATAAGAACAGGGCTCTGGAAAGAGCAGGGGCAGGAAAGCCGATTAATGAAAGCCATTCTGTTGCATGCGTGCATGGAGTAGAGCAAAGGACTGAAGCCTACACCCATGGAAGTTGTTTCCATTCCCTATGTGTTGGGAAGAAGGAGAGAATGTAGAACTTGGTACAGACTATTATTTTGTGTATATATATATCTCCAATATATGATTCATATATACACAAAAAGGAATGGGAGGCCCTAAGTGGAGCTGCAAGAAAGCAGGTGCTCTGGCTTCAGCTTATGTTGTCCAAAGAGAACCTGCTATTGCTGTTTAAGCCCTAATTTTGAATGCTTTTCTCTTCTCATAGCAAATTGCTTAATCTCTCTGAATATGTCATCGTTCTAAAATGCTCACTTTTGAATCTCTCTTCCTTTTTTTTTTTTTTAAATCATTGCTTACTTGAGACCTCTACAAACCCTGTTCTCTCAGAGGAACAGCCGTTCATTGGAATGCATGATTCCCAAAAACGCAAGGTGTCCCCTTGTCTGGGGCCACAGAGGCAGGGTGGCTGCTTCTGCAGGGCTGACATTGCTGCTGCTGCTGGTGCTGGCGAACAAACGAAGCTCTGTTCACTTTCTGCTCCAGCAGAATGGGCGGAGGGCGGGGGACGGGGCACAGGACAGCAGAAGGATGTGCTTGGGGATGAAGGTTGCTCGATCGGATGAGGAAAAATATAATGAGAGAAGACAATGTATAGTCAGGTTTATAAAGAAGTGCTTTCAGTGATAACACGCTAAACAAAATTTGGAAGGGTTTGGCAATACAATTTTACTGCTGTTCACAGGACAGCTTATCTGTTCATTTTTTCTGTTTTACATGCTAATGTTAAATCAAAGCCAAGCGTCAGTGTTTGCTTTGTCGTTGCCATTGACCCTGATTGAGGACAATCTCAAAACATGAAATACCTTCCCGTTTTCTCATTGCTTGTGTCTTCTCCCAGCATTCCAAATAGCAGGCTGGCATTGTGATTTGAAAATCCTTTTAAACGTAAAACACTGTAGCGTATTCTTAGTAAAAGACAGGACTGCCAAAAGTATGCCGGAGAGGGAAGCATCTGGACTGCGCTGAGAGCACCAGGAGAGAAATGCTTAACTCCCGTCGGCCACTTTGAAGATCTCAGTCTGTATATTTCCATCCATTTGAATCAGGCTGCTTTGGTCCTTCTGAAAGCAAAGCAACCATTATAACAGTAATGAGATATTAAAAGAAAAAATCTATCACAAGTTTTATAAGACACAGCACCTTCAGAAATGTGACATTTTAGAAGTGTGGGCATTGAATTTGTTGGCCTCTGCGTAAATGCAGCGCCTAAGAAGCCATATTGGTGTTGCCCTGGTTAATTAAAAATGTGATTTTAAAATGTTTTCATGATATGACTAGAACAATACATCCTGTAAAGGAGAGCAAATGCTGAAACATGAGAGGCTGGCTTCTGCATCTCAGAGATGGAGCATTTTCATCTGACTGAGTCGAGGTTGAGCGAAAAGGGAGTTTTATTTGACTTGAGGGCTTCTGTATTGTCTTTAGTTAAACCACATACGTGCGAGTGTCTGAGTGCTGATTGAGCACGGCCTAATTACTCTGCTGACAGCAGATGGAAGCAAATGGCCAGACCATCAGGTGTGTCATACCCACTTTGACCTGCAGCCATCATCTGGCCCTACTCCTTATTCAACCGTGCCTTGTTCAACCGGGGGAATGGCCAGCAAGAGGGGGAGGTAAAAGGTTTGTCTTGCTCTGCCCACTGCTGTACGTGCAGAAAGGTGAATCCTCCTGCCAGCCTTCTTCTCAAGGACTCTTTTGCAATCCCATGCTTTTATTGCTGTGAAGGGGCATTTGTATGGCAGGACTGGCCACAGACCCTGGACTGGGTGCCAGGGTGCTGGATGTGCGTAGCAAGCAGAGGATTCCTGTCCCCTGAAAGCATTGGGATTAATAGTATTGGCACTTAAAAGATTTTTGTAAAGTAGCTGTCATCATCTCCAGCCATCCCCATCCCTGGGTCCTCAGGAGCAAGTAGGATTTCCCATAATGCACTCAGTTGTGCGGACTGTCTCCCATGGGCAGAAGTACCTGCATTCAGCTGCATTCAGCTTGTGTCCTCACGAGACATGAAGGCTGTTGCCCTTTATATTTTTTTTAATCAGGGCAGAGTTCATTCTTCCACAAATAAAGTGTCGGATCTGTTTACTTTATACTTGCATCCTAGACTCGGGAAGGTTGAAAACTTTCTGCAGCGTAGCTATTCCCTCTTCATCCCTCATTATAGTTCTTCATTGCTAGACTAATGCATAGGGAAATGGGTGCAGATTTGGTGTTTCCCTGAATACGTTCCCTCCTTGAAGAGTCATTATGCTCCCTGTAGCCATAGGTAGGTAGCAATGTCCTTAGAAAGTGGAAAACTGATTTTTTTTCTTCTTCAGTCTTTTTAAAAGACTGATCTTTTTCATTCACTGTTGGTAGTGAATTAGAAATTTGCTGTATCATTGTTAACCAAGCAGAATAAAGACAGTCTGGAAATAGAAATTGCTGCAGCCTGTGCAGTGAGATGTCAGCTGTTGCTCCATGTCATTATGAAACTGTGAAGTCATCAGAAATAATCCTTACTGTGAATGTGGCTATTGGGCACAACGGTGGGTTTCCACACTGAAAACAGAGAGGTGGAAGTCTGGGAAAAAGCAAGAAGAGGACTATCACATGACATAAAAGCAGCTCTGGTTCTTTTTGGCTCACTGGAAGTTTTTGGCTGTCTGTAATATCTGATACCCACAGAAAAGATACCTGAAGATCCGTGACAAATAAGTGCACTCTTAATCCAAGACGGTCTGTAGAGTTTCCGTACGCTGGGTGGGAGCTTTCTGCACATTAACACTGAAGCCATGCAAAAACATGACCCTTGAAAGTGAACAGGAGGAGGAGATTTAGGAAAGGATAACTTATCTTGTTAATGACACTGAAGAATAAGACACTCAGGAGAAACCCAATAGCATCAGTGGTAAAGGTCCCTTTACCATTGTCAAGGATGAAAAGGAAAGCCTTTAAGAAAAAGAGGCAATAAATTTGCTTTCCAACTCCTTTATCACCCATTACATAAAAAGCCTGAGGGAACGAGATCTTACAGTTGGAAAGAGTCTTAATGGCCCAAAACTCAGCCCAGACCTTGGAACAAAAGCTATAGTCATCACATTTCTTTGCTTTCTGGACAAAGACCTTATTATGTAAAAAGCAGAATAAAACTTAAGAGCCTGGGATATGCCAATAAGCAAATCTCCCTTTACTTGGACAATAGAAGAAAAGATCAGGAGAGAGGAACAAATGCAAGGCTTCGAACAGCAGTCTGTTAACCCATCAGACCAATGTGGATTTAAGATGAAGATCCACCAGTTTTTAACCTACAGGGAATGACACCACCTGTGCCCTTGCAGTTCCTCTTGTAACATCAGAGCCAGTGGCTCTGATGATTCCACAGCTTCTGTCAGAAGTTAATGCTGATGTAAAAGTGGGGGGTATGTGCTTCTTCATGTAGCATGATTCAGCTTCTTTTCCTTCCAATAATGTAGAGCTGAAATCACTGCTGAGTGCTTATTGCGTATTAGTGGTGTTTCAAAAGAGAAAGAGAGGAAAGAACAGAGAAGCTAGTGGTTGAAACACTTCTTACTGTATTACTGCCTCAAAAATACTTTTGTTTTGTACTAAATGTATCACCAGGATTTGTTTGCCATAGACCGAGAAGTCAGTGATCGAGGAGAAGGTAGCTGGCACTCATCATTGACAGAAAAAGAGACAGCAGGAGTGTGTGAAAAGGCGTCTTTACTTATGAACTATTACCAGATAATCCTAATGAGGCTGCAGGATGTCAACTGTAGAAAGCAAAAGCCAAATCTCATAGATTTTAAAGAAACTAACAAAAAGAGGCAAAGGATGTTCTTTCTTTTTACTGCTCCGATAGCCTGGTCTTTATTTGTAACTGAAGGCTACTTTTGTGAAGAAATCATTATTACCTTATAGTAAGATGCAGAGCTCCCAGAAAAGATGAGGAAACCCCTGCATCTGCCTTCACTGGGTAGCTGAGTGTTGTCTACTTTGCCTCTGTCAGAAGAGGTCATTTTTGTCTACTGGTGGAGCTGGACAGCAGCTGCTGGGAAGACCAAGCTCAGACCTGAACAAGCAAAAAGCTGATTCTCACTATACAGAAGTGTGAGATATTTTCTGGAAATAAAGCTCAGATAAAGCTGACCCCTCATAACGTTAATTCCGTGAAAATGGAATTTAAGGAAGTGATTCAGGCAAGCGCGTAGTTTCTGTTGGAAACTCTAAATTGAGAACTACTCAACATGAATAGTTCTATTTTCCACATTTTTCTATACAGATAAATGCTTATATTACTTAGAGAAGAGCAACAAAACATGCAGCTGACTATACCCATTCTTAACAAAGTTAAACGAAGGAGGAAGGCTAGTTAAGGCCATGAAACAGGCTGCTCTGAAGCTATAGCCAATACATTTCACTCCTTTTTTGAAGATGGATAAAGAACCAGTGTTTCAGTATTGTATTGTCTCAATTATATTTATAAAACTAATAGCAAGAACAGAAAACAGCATTAGTCTAGCCAAATTCACTAACGGGTAGTGAACAAACCCCAAACAGCTAAAAATCGGGAAGGGTATACAACAGCTGTGAAGAGTAAGCAGCATCATTTGCAGTATTATGTTTCAGAAAGAAAGATTAGTGAAAAAAGTTGCAGATGATGAGAACCCTGCACAAATGTACAGTCATACTCCAAAAAAAAAGAAGAAAAAATCCCCCATATAATACAATTCATGTGATTTACTTGATCCATCTACATTTAGGGAGTCTGTGTTTCCACCTTTTACTATAGAATTTCAGTATCTCGTTAAGTAGCGAACATGCAGACTTACGGATACTAGAGCAAAACTTAACATAAAAATTAAGTGTGCTTGTGCAGCAAAAGGGATTTTTTCATTACGGTATCTTGGCTGACTCACTGTGTCTGTGTCCAGAGAATTTAGACTTTGAAGACGGGAGAGTTTTTGTGTTTAAATAAGCATTGCTATAGTTCAGTTACAGTATTTTGTATTTTAATGCCATGTTTCATTCTAGATCACCTAGACTGTAGTTTCTTATTATCTGAACACCTGGCATCTTCTGTTTAAAAAGAACCACAGAAAGTACTAATATTTTTTTTCTAATGTTCTTTCTAGTTCATATGACACTGCAACTGTAAACCCCTATTTGCTGTTACAGCAGTAGTCAAAAAAGATTGTTTCTTCCAGAAACCTGAAGACCCACCTTTTCAATGGAGCTCGTTTCTTCTAAAGTTTGCGCTTTGCCTGCTAGCAAACATCTGCCTCCAATTTCTATGCAGATGCTCTTGAACACATGTATCTGAGTCATGCTTCTTTTGGAAACATATGTAATGAATTCTCTAAATATCGAGCTGACCCGATGTTACACTGAACAGACACCTATTCACTGCTTCCTTTACTGGGGTATCGCTGATCTCAGCGACGCTGCTGCGATTTCAGCCTAGATGTCAGCACTGCGTAATTCATAGCCCCGCAGTCAGTATCCTTTAAGATGAAAAATGAATAAAATACATGCCTCAGAAAACCTCATGATCCTAAGGAAATTCCCTTTCTTCCACAAAAAACACCTCACCCGCTTGCCAGATCTCAGGGCTTCTTACTCAAATGGCACCTAAGTTTCTTTCCTTCCCTTCCCCAGCCATCACTGGGCACCGCTGAGGGATGTTTGCACTGCTGACACCTGGGTCCCAAAGCTATCTCTGGCAACTTCAGCCTAAGTGTGCAGCTAACCAAGCCAGAACTTGGATCACTTGTCAGCTGGGGAGCAGTGACAAACAAGAGGACTTGGTGACAGCACAGTCCCCTGCAGCTGCTTCCTTGTAGAAAAAAGCTCATTAGTGTTAAAACTAATTTTTTGCTTAAATAATTGGTTTACTTGTTAGGTCATCAGCTGAGGAAGTAGAAGTTAGAGACAGGAGTGCTGTAAACAAATAAAATGATAATTATAATTCACTGCTGAACATTTTTTCTAATTAGGAACTCTGCTTTCAGATTTTTCTTCATTGTTAGTGACTGTCACTATTTCACCTATCCTGTCTAATACATGGAGTTCTGTGATGTAAGTCACTTGCTACTTTGCTCAATTTCTTCCTCCCCGTTCAATGAATACTTATCTGATCTAAAAATAAATGCAAATTAGTTTGTAAATACTATCCTTGGTCTGCAGGCTGTTAGATAGAAGCAGAGTCAGCCAATCATTGTGTATGTATGATAAAATGAAATATGTACATTGATTTTTTTCTGCTTTGTAGGAAATTTTGAAATTAGGCCATTTTGTATTTCTGGCCGCTGCTAGCAGAATGAGGCTGTAAGTGGACTTTAAAAGGCAGAATGTAAATAAGATATTTGGAATGTGCCCTAGGAGATGAGTCTTGCTTCCTCCTTTTTCCCCTCAAGTTTCACTTTATGGTTTGTGACAGTCAGCCTCCTGCTCTTCACTGAAACAGTGAGAACTGGCCTTTGCCAAAATTCAAGTCAGTGTTTCTGAACTGAAGAAATAAAGCAAATTGAGAAAATGTGCCACCTTAAAAAAAAACCCAGATCTCCTGCTGTGGAAGCGACAGTTCCGGAGCAGGCAGCTGGTCCTGACCATCCTGTGGTGGGCAGGGGTCGTGGAGCCTCGCACGGAGCGTGGGAGCTGTGCAGGCCTGGTACAATGAGGTAGCTCTGAAGCCATCAGCCAGCACTTGGTGTTACTGTTGAGGGTCTGATTGAGACTAAAGAGGAAACTTGCAAAGTAACAGGTGAGGTTAAAATACCTCCCTTCCCCCTTTCCCCACCATGCCAAAAAGAAAGGTCAGCATTTGCGTTGCTGAGGCTGACTGTGGCAGATGAACATCGTGTTGCACCATTGCTCTTTCTGTGCTTTCCTCATGACAAACATGAGTGCTGACCGCTGTGGAGTGGAGAAAGGGTTTCTCACTTGTGGCTGTTTGGGGACAGTGCAACTTGTGAGCTGCGTTTTGGAGATTATGAACTCTGTGTAAGCACCTTTATCGTACAGCAAGCTCCATTTTGTTCATAAGCCCAGTCTCTCTTTCTGCTATCTTAATTGCCTCCACAGCCCACATTTGGATGCGGTTGCAAGCAGTGATGTCGCAAGGGTGTCCATAGAAGGTCGCTAAACCTCGATGACCCTTGGTTATCAGGAAGAACTTATCTTGCCAGCCATTTTCAAGAGAAGAAGAGATGCAGAACGCAAAACTATGTCAGTGAAGGTCCCTGAATACTTTAAAGGCCTCCAAATTCCCTCGCAAACAATGATCAAAAGGAAAAATTTCCAAAGCTGGGAAATGCACACAGCAATTTTTGTTTTGTCTAATTCTGTTTATTTCTTGTGCAACTGTAACAGAATCTTGTGCAAAATCTCTGTGCTATATCTCAGCCATATCTGCTCCTCCGTTTACAAACCACCAACCGGCAAATGCATAGAAAATGGAAAGTCTAGTGCTTCAACAAATGAGGATGGTTGTGCATGTGTGTGTATGTAAAGGCAGGCGTGTGGGGTTGGCCAGGGATAGGAATAGCTCTGACTGTATACTTGGACCATGAAGTTCTACTTTCTTCTATTTCAACAGACTGAATTTGTGTGAAAGAAGTAAGTCTTGGGGTACTGGGGAGAGGGGAAAAAGGTTCACCCCTAGAGCTACCCCAGGCCAAGGGAAAATAAAGATTTACAGGTCCACATCCAAACTCAGTTTTCTTGTGAGCATAAAACTCTGGAAATTTTGTAAGTCTGTATCATCATCTACTAAAAAATTTTGATACAATGGAGTTGACTGAACACACAGGAGCACTGAGGTAGCAGCAAACAGATCCAAATTTGAAAGCCTGTTTGTTCATTTCTTCTCTCTTTTGCATGCTGATGTTATCAGTGATGGCTGATACTTCAGAGTCAGATTTTAGGTTAGTATTTGTTAATATGTAAACCTACATGTTCAAATAACAAGTCATTCTCAACAGTTAACAAACTAATTATTAGCCTGGTATGACTTATGCAGTGTTAACATCACTTAAGGATGATCTCCTCTACTGCCTCTTGTGAAATTTTGTTTCAGGAGATAGAGATGTTATCTACAGTATTTCTTCCATTTTACCTTAATTCCTATTCCATCTTGGCTTAAGCTGTTTTTCATAAGACCCTGGTTTGTCTTTGTCTCTTTGGACAACCTACAGCCGAACTAGTGTCTGTCAGGCAAGGTTATGCGATTTTACGTGTTGTCTTAGGAATCTGAAAACTCTGTCATTCAGCATAAATGTAAGCGTTTCAGCTCCAAGAATCTGGAAGCTTTCTCATTTGTGTGGTGTTTTGATTCCTGCCTCAAAACCACCAGCAGATTTGATACCATTGGGCATCTCCAGTCAAGTGAGGAAAAACACTTGCAGTCGTAGAAATATAACAGTATTCAGCTAGAACCTTTTAATATTGCCAAGAAAGTCTAATCCAATAAATTACGTGACGTTTCTCCCTTTAACTCTCAAGTATCAAGTCCATCCTGCCCCATGTCTCCTTCTGGAGTGTTTTTTCCTGCCTTTCTCCTGGACAGTTTCCTGTGGCCTTACCTATTTCTTGACAATGCAGTCTCTCCCTTCAGAAGAACTTGTGTATTTTCCATTTACAAGCAGGAGAAAGCTCTCTCTTCCATGCTACCCCTTTACTTCCTACTTCATAGTAGCTAAATTTGTAGACCTTGTTGTCATATGCCACGTCCCCATCTAAAGCTCTGGGGAAGATGGGAAAAGTAGTAAAGACAGAATACAGTCCTTGCCTCGCTTCAGTCCTGGGGTAAGCCAGATATTATTACCCTTTCTAGAGGACGCCAAGTTCTCATTATTGATACTTTAAGGGAAATATGTGTAGAAATGGCTGTGCGACTAGCACACTTGGAAGTATGCACTGGGATAAAAGTGGCTTCCTAGTCCTTTCAAACGTTTTGTACCTCTTCAGTGATTTCAATGAACAGTGGATTAGGCAAATATGTTGAGTTGTATAACAGAACAAGGGAAAGACAAAGATCTTTTGCTTGTATGATTGCCAAACTGATCGTGAGTGACAGCACAAGTTGAGTTAGACATACAGACTTCATCATTTCTAAGCATGGATGTTTTACAGTTAACTTTTTCACTTCCGTAGTAGTTAGGAAAGGTGTAACAGTGTCACTGCTTTTGGTATGGAGGAAAAGAGGAAAGCAAGGTTCATAATTTCACGGTGCAGGAATAAGCATTCTCTGCAGTCTTAATATTTGTTTTTTATTGTCATTTAAAAAACACCTATGGAGCCAATTTTCTCTCTTTTACCCCAGCTAATAACCAACTCACTGTTGATTTCAGCAGCAGCCATGAAGTGAAAATGATACCATAAATACTTCTAAAAGGAGAATCAAGTTCATCAAGTCCACAGCTTTCTCCACAAAATGCAATAACCATAAACTTCACAAATTATTTTGATTTGCCATGTATTGATTTAAAAATAGCCAGAGTGCACCATGTGCTTGAGCAGTGTCTTAAAAGTAGTCTGCAAGTAATATTGTCATGGTCAGTGTCAACCTGGTCCTGGCACATGATGCATTTGAGCAGATGCTTGTAGCACTCCACTGACTTCAAAGCAGCTTTGTGCATCCCTGAAGAGATTGTTTCGTGGTCAGGCTTGAAGACACTCAGTACCAACCAAGTGTGGTTGAATGTGGCTCAGAGGTAGGATAGCAAAAGGCACTGAGCGTGGTTTTTGGATCCAGTCTCAGGTGAGCGCGTCCTTTTGTCACAGCCCAGGATGCCAAAATGCATGTTTTGTCCAACGTGATCTGGAGTGAGTTTTACTAAAGTCATCTTTCCTTTTTCCATGCAGCCTTTCCCACACTACTGCCTACTCATCTGTACTTCTGTTCACCTTCCTTCAGCACCTTCACCTACCTCTCTCCCACTTTCCTGATGTCCCTTGGGTATCAACTGTTTGACATGCTGCTGGCCTGCCAGTGGTCTGAACTGCTCATTTGCAAGGGCTGGCTTGTCTAATGTCTTCAGTTCATGAATAATCTCTTGAATTCACTATGGACATGCGTTTCATTTCAGTGAAATTAATCATCTACAGTGACTACTCCCTGGCAAAGTCTTAAGGCTTTTGCTTTCCTCTTACCTTTTTCTTTCCTTTAGTCTGTATTACAGTTCACCACTTTTTACTGCATACCCTGTCCCTTGTTAGTCTCCTTCCCAACTTTTGTTTATTCATTTTCTGTTTTATCATAACCATCTGTTATCTCAGACTCCTCTTTTAACATTTTACTTCGTAATCTTACCTGTTTTCTCAGGCTTTCTTATTGGTACTGTGCATCTGACCTCCCAGCCTGCTGTGCAAGAAAACCCAGCATCTGCTCATTCAAATCCATGGCGAAGACGTATTTATTACCCCCTCCAAACCACAAATTCTTTCCTGGAAACAAATATTGCTAAAGGAGAAACGAGGGGGACAGTCGGTAGGAAAAAACACATCCAAATGAAAATATGTTATTTTGCAGCATGTTCCATATATCATTCAAATACTTTTTGGCATATGCAAAAACTGCCCAGGACACATGGCTCTGCTACCTTGCCTTCTGTCCAGCTGACTGCCTCTCTAGCCCCGCTGGCTGTCCTCCTTCCCCTAGCGACAGTATTTGTGTTGACATTGCAATGGCAGTGCCTGGTAACAAGATCCCATATTTACATGTAGAGCAGTACATGGCTCTTGCCCTGGTCCTGTTCTAGGGGTAGGGTCTCATGCTCCATACGCTGAACCTCTGCAATTACTTACATGATTGCTAAAGAGAGTCAAAACCTTGTTGGAAACAGGGTAAGCCACTGTTGGTTTGAATTTTGTTACGTTAATACTATTCCCAAGTTTCTTTTTGTTGGTAAAAAAAAAACATTCACTCTACTAGTCTGGGTAAAATTCATGGGGATAATCAGCAATTACAAGCAGATCACGATTACTAATTCACTGCAGCATTCCTGGAACATACTGTTTCCATTCCTGGATTGTTACATTGGCATTTAAATTATTAAAGCTGCATAATAACAAGTCATAAATTCCCCCTGGAAGACCTGAAACATTCTGACATTTCTATTAATGAAAATACTTCAAAAAGGTTTAAAAAAAAAAAAAAGATTTTAATGAAGTACCGTAGCAGCGTGCAACCATGCTAATAGGTTAACTACATGTCCACTCAGTTTAGGAAAAGATTAGTAAATTTAAAGTAAAAAGAGCTTGTTGGGATGCCTTTGAGTGCATTTTTAATTTCTTCATTCAGATATGTATGTATTTATGTAGGCTTCTCAAGCCAAATTCAGTCCTCTTAAGTCACTATTTTTAAGGAGTGCGTTAGGATTGATTTAGTACAAATTCTTTACAGCACAGCTCTGCAATGTGTTTTTCCACTCTTGCTCTTTTACCCCCATACACATGACTCGGTTTGGACCAAAATCGATTATGGCATCCACGTTATGGTGTTTTATCTCAGACTGTTTCCTCCCCGCCTCCGCGTGCATGGGGTTGTTGTGCTTGGCCACCTCTCGTGTGGCCTGAGAAGTGCGGAAGGCCAGCACCTCCCCCCAGTTTCGTGCCGCCGGTGCCAGGGGAGGCAGCTCCCCATAGCCCGCAGCCTGCTGGGGCACAAGTACCATGCATGCTTCTTATGATTTTTTCTGCCTGAATTTAGGTTCCTTGCAATCACTTCTTCTGCAAATGCAGAAGCCGCTCCAGAAGAAAACAAGCAAGTTCACTCAGTGATAGAGGACCTGGTCCAGTATCGATGGAAGCCAAAGAAATGTTTCTGTTGACTTAAGTGGAGGCTGGGCTGTCGGAGGAGGAGGCTGACACGGCAGAGGCTGTGTCAGGCAGCTGCCTTGCCTTCGGCCATGCGGCTGGCAAGACCAGCCTGCTTAATGGGCAGCTTCCAGCATCTCCGCAACCAATGTTGGGGTTTTTAATCTGCGTTTTAAAGAAAAGAGCAATGGTTGTTCATATATGATATTGCAATTTGCCAAAAAAGCTATTAAGCAAGACATGACATTCATTTCACTGTGAAATTTCTTGTCACACGCTGTCCCGATAAGGTACACAGCAAAACATAATCCACCAGTAAAGACCTCACTCTTGGGACACAGAGACTGTGAGATGTCTCTTCTTCCCTCGGGACCTGGATTATTTTTCAGCTTATTCCTATCAGGTAGTTCCTTGTCCTGAACTTCCTGGACTACTTACCCATGCAGTATTTTTAGCTTGTGTGCCTTCTGCTCTTCCCGTGGGAAATCACTTAAGGTTTACCCTAGGAGCTGAAGGGGGAGATGAGCAAAAGTAACAGTGGACAACTTGGTGGGATGGTTCCTGCTGTTGAATGACTAAACACACCTGAGGTGAGAAGCCAGCTTTTTAGGAGAGACCAAAAGGCACCTGATGCTCCTGCCTCCTGAAGAAGAACAACCCACCATGCCTGGGTTCAACAGCGTGGCAATAAGGAGAAGGTTGGGAAGGTAATAAATACCCTGCCCCTGCATCAGCTGAGGGATTTAGGCTGCCTGCTGCTACTGCTTGAGAGCCTGTAGCAGCTGGGTGCCTCATTCTCTGGAGAGTTTTTGGAAAAAAACCCTCACTCTCCTAATTGCACTGAGGAAAAAACCAGACTGGAGTGTCAGCTTGAGTATACATAAAAAAACAGATCAATTAGTGCAATTTGTTTGATGCCAATTTATTAATTTCTGTATGCATATCGCAGATATTATTTGGTTGGACACCTCAGAAAGTGTATGAAGATTTACAGATGTAAGAGTGAGACTTGATGTCGTTTTTCCAAAAAAATTAACCCTGCAAATGCTGAATGATCTGGGCTTGTCATTTTTCTTGTCACCATTGTTTTTAAGCAGACCAGCATTCTATATATAGGTTTCCTTCTTTTAAATACCTTCAGAGCACAGAAGATGGATTGCTTCCTGTAAACATAGGTGCATATTTTGTGCATATGACTCTTACCTCAAAGCACACCTCAAATATCAGTAAATACCTCTGAGGTAGGTTAGTAGTATTTCAAGTGGTGTGAATAAGGAGTAAATTCATGTTATTAACACCAGAGCAGCCAGTGTCCCTCTAGTTGTCCATCAGTGTCCGCTTAGTTGTCCATTTAGTCTAGCAACTCCTTCTGACAGTTGTGAACATTTGTTAGAAGCTAGCACTGAGGGACTTCATGGAATAACTTGTTCACGGGGGAGGTTTTGTCTGTCTTTGTTAGTGCCACTGCAGTGGACGTGGAGACTCACATGCACCCATATTGACAAGGAAGATAATCATATTTGTGTACAAGATCTCATACTGCTCAGCATCAGTTTCCTTTTATTCTGTAAAATAAAATAAAAAATATTTTAGGATTCAGGTCTGTATTTTATGAACTCCAGTTTTGTGTAACTTGTATTATGCAGACAATTGCACAGACTTTGGTTTTTGTACTCTTTCCTCATGAACATGCCTTATTCCTCCTGCCAGGGTGCAAAGTCTCCTATCCTTCTCTGAAAATCACAGCTTTTGCATATAGAAATCAGATATCCAAATCCACACAGTGAAGGGCAGCACAGGATGTTCTTTATTTCTGTACTACTACTGCATTTTCCACTATGTGGTTTCTACATACTGAAATTCCCAATGCTCACTGCAAAGACACTGTTATGATGAAGGTCATAAGTCCATGGCCAGAGAAGAAACAGGACCTACTTTCTTCAATTGAGACCACATCCTTAAAAACTCCAGGCCATGTTTTTCTCCATTAAACAGCTCATCCGTCAGCAAGATACTGTCACTTGCTGATCTTTCTTTTAGCACAGTCTCTGCTTCTTTCTGCTGCCAACTGAATGTGTGCAACCCTGCAAATAGGCACGTCTCTATTACACCTGTGTTATCCGTGGGCCTGTATTTGAGTCTGCTGTTCTTCTCAAAGTGAAAGAGCTGCAAATACTATTAAAATAGTATTTAAATTAAATTTAAGGGAAGCTGATGTCACTTTCTGGTGGAGAACAGTCCTTAGATACAGAGATTTACAGAGCTCTTCTTTTGCACATGGGGACTACTTCAGTTTATATGATGGTTCCCCTTGTGATAATCAGGCTTCGGATCAGTAACCTGGGGACACATCATCCTAAAGCTTGTAGTTGTGACAACCACCACTAGTGTCTTACTCTGTGTCTTTCATATTATGTTATGCTTCTAAGCTGTTGCAGCGTATGCAGAAATGATTTAAGATGCTTGGCTGAAAGGTGCAGCTCTTTCCTCCAGGCCAGCTGTGTCATGGTTGTTGTCATTTATTTTCTCTCCTCCTTTGTTATGTCCCCAGTAACGAAGCTTAGTTAGCCGGCAGCCACTATCTGACTGCACAGAAATGCTGGACCAAGGAATATTGATTCTTACCTCTGCTGTTGTCAAAGGATATTCCTGTTAAACTAGGTATAACGTTATAAATTACAGCAGTAGCTGTTTCTAGATGTAGCTACCTTTATGTATAAACTCCACACTCTTGAGCAGCTCGCGTGGAAGGTGCAGTTGTTTTTTTCCATTATAAATTGCATTTCAGCTGCTGGTGCAGGCAGATCAATTTTGGCTCCTGATTTTCTTTTTTTTTTTTTTTTTTTGTTGTTGTGCCACTGCACTGCTCTCTGTTTTTCAGACATCGTGCCAAACTCATAATTAATCCAGTGTCAAAGGAGAGCAGTAATAATTACCAACAAGGGAGATTAAAGCAAGGTACAGTTTGCGAATACTGCCATACTGGCAGCAGAGGAAGGAAATTCACTTCTCCCACTTCAATCTAGCAAGTCTCCTAGGCCAATTATTCATGCTGTTTCTCCCCAGCTGCATTAGAAAAGGTGTAACAGCACAGCCTTGCCCAAGAGTCACATTATTCCCATAGCCCTTCACACACACTCCAAGGGATGGCTTCTTAGCGATGACCCCTTTTTAATACTGTGGCCTCCTTTCAGGCAGCTCAGCCCCTGCAGCTGCAACACACATCCAACAGAATAACCACCATAATAAATGTAACTCCATCTCTCTTGTTACTGTTATATAGAGTATTCCCTCCTTTTGCCTTTTTTTTTCGCCCTCAGAAGGAAAGCAAAGGATGAAGACCAGCTGGGAAGACTCTCATCATTTCATGTCATTTTTCTAATTAGCCCTTAGGATCCTTCCAGGAGTCTCCATGGGGCTGAGCCTAATCAAAGGCTGGAGATGCCATAGGGAAGCACTGCGTTCATTCAGAGAGCATGCTTACCTCCTGACACTGCTGATACTTCCTTTCAAGCCCTTTTAAGTATCCTTTTAAGTCTCTTTCAAGTATTCCTGCTCTTTTAACCTCCCTGTTTTCCTGCTACTATCAAGCAGCAAAGGAATAGGAAGTTTCTTCAGAAATTGCAGTTTCTTCAGAAATTGCAATACCAAGGGGAAAAGACTGAGAAGTAACAGGACTTATAAAGAACATCCTCCTGCAGCCCAAGGATGAAACATCTGCCTGTTCAGCTTTAGAATCAAGCTCCAAAATGACAGGCCAAGTCACCAGCAGATTCCATATATTTACATTTAAGCTGTATCTTTTGAAGTGTATGTATTCAGTGTAATGCCAGTGGTACATTTTAGCTGGGTCATTGGTTTGCGGTAAAACAGGACAAATTTTGTTCAGTAACTTTACTTTTTAGCTAGGCCTCTTCTAACTGCTGAAATTAACAGCATGTTGTGCAGAAACTGTTCGCTCCCAGAGTGGTAAGACCCATCTTCATAGTTGATGCCAAGGAATGGGATGCAGAGAGGTTCTTGCTTATACTTATTGCTATAACACCCAAGGGCAGCCAACTGTGTTACTTGCCCTGTTGGAGGGTCGGAAGCGGAAAAGTGTAGAGGGGTCACACCTGTGGGGAGGAGCGGACAGGACAGGTGACCCAAAACTGACCAGCAGGGTATTCCATCCCATCTGCCTCATGCTCAGTATAAAAGCTGAGGGACCAAAGGGTCAGCTCTCTTTCTTCAATGGCCGGCATCCAAGGAGGACTCTGTCTGTTCATCTGCCTTTGATCCCAATCCTG
Source organism: Burhinus oedicnemus (assembly GCA_008921705.1). Taxonomy (NCBI): domain Eukaryota; kingdom Metazoa; phylum Chordata; class Aves; order Charadriiformes; family Burhinidae; genus Burhinus; species Burhinus oedicnemus. The sequence goes on along the minus strand of VFFE01008529.1, from coordinate 5,927,215 downwards.
AATCCAGATCTGGAATCCAGTTCCCGTCTGTCACTGATTCCAGTCTGGGACTTCCCCAGTGCCTGCTGGTGACGTGATTGTTGTCCTGGGAGCGTGATACAGTTTTGTATATATTTCATTATTTTCTTTTTATTATTTTATTATTAATATTTCATTAAAGTAGTTTAGTTCCTTCTAAACTCTTAAGTCTCTCTTTTTCTCTCTCTCTCCTGCCTCCCTTTGGAAGCCGAGCAGGAGAGAGACATCATCTGTTGTTCTGCCTGATTGGACCAATCAGTCATTTTTGTATCACTTTAATTAGGTATTTTTGAACAATAGGTCTCCGGTAGGAAACAGCAATAAAGGGAGAAAAGTCTCTTCTTTTGAACAAAATACGGTACAATTAAGGCTTAGGAATGGCCCATAGAATTAAAGACAAGAATCCTATGTGGACATTCACAGTAATAGCATTAACTTCATAGGTTTTTGTATGTAATAAGTCAGTATTGGACAGCATAGCAAACATCTCTTAATGGAAGTCAGCACAGATGGTCTTACAGAACAACCCAGAAAGGAGCAGGCACCATGAATTACTTTTGAGAAGTCATTTATATGAATAAGCTCATGTATGTCCTTCTGGGCCCACTACTGTAACTTAGTGACACTTTTTAATTGTTATACGAAGAAGAGAGATTTAATGGCAACTTTTTAATATATATATTTTTTAAGAAAAAAAAATACTAAAATGGAGCTTTATCCTCCTACAAAACCAATCTGGGACATTTCTCAGCATGCATGGAAAACAAAATATGATGGAGCTGTCAGTCAAGGAGCACAACCTCTTTAAAAGCAGACATCACTTACCAAACTTCAGCAGGAAAAAGTGATGCTCCTAAGCATCTAAGCAAGTTTGGTGAAGAACCACCCGGAGATGGTTGTCATGCCAGTTCAGTCATGAATTCAGCAACAAATCAGTCCTTTTTTTAAAACTAGAGTAAAAACTTTAGTTTTTCTAACTGGAAAAAAAACTAAGCTAAAAATCACTTCAGTTCCTTTTGGTAGTAGAGGCTGGGTGTCGTTTCCCTGATCTAGTCTCTTCTCTACAAGCAATTTTGCTACTTTGGTTTCCATCCTGCTTGCTTTATTTGTACTTTGTGACTTGGCAGGGGCAAGGTATAGGAGCAGAAGACTTTTTAATAGCAGTCTTCCCACTTTTGTAGTACTCTCTGTTTTCTGAATTTAAGAGGACTAATGAGAACTTTGAAGGAAAGGAGGCAGCAGCATGCGCTGCAGCCCTTTGCAGAAAATCAAGTTTTGCAACAGCAGAGAGGTGTGTGCTTAGGTAATCTTTACCTAGAGGCTGTCATCTTTTTATCATTATGATCCTTATGAAATGACTTGCTGGCATTATTTATTTATTAAATTAATTTTGTTGTTTCACTTTCTCTGAAAGTCTGCAGCCTGTGGGAAGGATGTGACATAAGTCTTTCCTCTTCTAGAGCTTTCGTCTTTCTAGGACAGTCGCAGGCTTTTCTACAATAGGAGCCAACTTTCCTTCAGCAACAGTAGCAATTCAGTTCCATATTTTCCCTGTATTTTGCTGCATTACAAATTTGCATGCTGGTACTTAATTTCTTTCTCACTGCCTATAACCTCACTCCCATCTCCACTAGCCATTTTTGTTAGTTAATAAGATGCTCCAGTGTTCAGTTAGTGCCAGTTCCCTGCCTTGTACTGTTAGCTTGCTGCAGGAGCCCTGTTTAAGGTGTCAGCTTGTGTAAGATGCAGTTTTTATGCTGCTGAAAGACAGATTTGCTGTTACTACAGTTACAGTTTTAAACATGAGAATTCCCAAAAGAAATTCTGACTTCATTCGTATATAGCCCTGCTGTGCTTTTTCACAAAGAATACATGCTATATGCTTTTATACTTTTTCTAGATAAACATGAATCAGCAAAGCCACATATGCTTTCAATGCAACAGAAAGTTGTTGACAATATTTTTCTTTTTTTATCAAAAAAAGGCCCAAACCCAAGTTTTGGCAGGCACAGCGAGAGAGTTTTTTAAATTACCATTTTGGGGCATCCTGCCATCTTTCTCAGTGCATGTTGCCTTCCTGTTTATGCCCTTCACTCCCCCAGAACCCACAGGGGGAAAAAAAAGGCTACAACTAATTTCAAGTGAGCCTATGGAGAAAGGTGGGAGATACTGAAAGTAGTTCCGTGGTAAATATACACATCCTGTTTAAAAATAAATAATTTCTCTCAGCAATGCCTTTTCAGCTTACTGAGCTTCCAGAGAGTGTTAAGGGCTATGACAAGTTGGCATTGCTGCTGCGGTATCGTAGCAACTCCAGCAAATCAAGACGGTGCCCTCCAACAATGAATCATTCATTTAGGAACCATATCTCCTCTTTCCCTTACTTGTGAAAGATTTATTCCTTTCAGGAGGAAAATTTATATCCACCATACAGACGTGGGCTGCACAATACCTCGTGGAGCATGTACAATAGCTTTGGAGGGATTGCTCAGGGCACTGCCTTCTGCCAAGGCAGTAGTTTTGAAGAAGTCTGAAAAAGGCAGCAGTGGTAGCTGTTTGGGTATATCTGCCACTTGCCAAAGCTGCTCCCCTTCAACCTCTGCATTTTACCTGTCTCAGTGAAGGGAATGAACATCACATCGTTATAACCTTTGGTTTGTCTTCTTCTGGCAAGGTAGGTGAATCACCTAGTGAGCTAGCAGCAGAAAGTGATGATACTACCAAGATAGTTATTAATGGTCTGCCTCTAAAAAGCATCTAAGCTATAAGCAGGAAAAAAAGAAGTAATTACTTTCTTACTAGGAAATCCCAGCTGAGCACATTGCTAAGAAACACATCAAAAGAGTCAGCTTAAAACACACTAAGTCAGATTTCCTAAACACTGTTAGGCACATTTGAAATCAATTAGATGGCTGAGAACCTCTGTTAGAAGCCATCTGAACGAGAAGCCCGTGAAGAAGAAAAGTGCCTTTCCAGACCTATGCCTAATTAATGGAGATAATAACAGCATCGGAGCACATCCTTTCTTTTTCATTTGATGTGCAGATGGGAAGTGAGGACTTGGGTTAGGACAAGTAAGCCCATTCGGTTAAATACAAATACAGAAGTGAAATGTCTTTGCACAGTAAGAAGGTATAAAGTTATTCTAGCACTGGAGTTCAGCCCTTCAGGGAAGTAATATGGTGAAGTAATTTCATTAAATTAATAAATACAGGGATATGTCATACTTAGGCTTGTTGACAAAAAAGTAAATAATGAAAATATTGCTTGAGCATTCACTGTAATCAAATTTTATTACATTTGGTATTTCCTAAAATGCTAATTCCTGAATTTTCTGATTTTACCAAGAGGTTAGCTTTTCAAAGTTGACAGCAATCCAGATTCAAAAATCAAAACATGCACTTCAAAGGATTAAAAAATACAAATTTTTTTTTTTAAGCTAATCAACAGATATTTTTATATCAGATGTTGATTTTTTTATTAACTGCTTCAGTGGTTCTAAAGCATTAGGGCTGGTATGTTTTGATTTTTATACTTTTAACCTGAGTATGGCAAGTTTTTAAGTAATGCTGTTTGAAAGCATTTACTGGATTTGAAAGAGACGGTGAAAGAAAATTTGGCAAAACCATTTCTTCCATGCATGGCTGAGCTTGTCAATAAAAAAAGCCCTCATGTCCCGTTTCTCTGCCTCTAGCTTTCTTACCAGAGCTGCGCAGGAGAACAACCAGGAGTGAATAAAAGGGTAGTTTCATTGGCAAGTACCCTCTCTTTTTCATTGGGCACAGAATGCCTGATAATTCTATTAAGGTGCTTTACATGGAGGGGCTTAGTATCTGCTTCATCACAGTGTGCTAAACTTTAAACATAGCAACTCTTTGTGCTTTGTTTTAACCATACAGTAGTGGAGAAATAAAATGAGTTCAATCATTTATTGCTGCCTTAAGAAAGCATCAGGTTATCTGTTACAGTTCACAGTAGAATAGGATAGTAGACAAGTGACAGATAAGCTTTTTTGAAAAAGCCCGTGGATATAACTTTCAAAGCTATAGTGTCCCAGGTTTTTTTTATCTGAGGGCTCTTTGTTCCTATTTCAAAGTGAGGGAAGTAATAAATGCTGAAAAAGTCATTACTGGGGTTAAACCTACAAATATTTTAAATGTAGCAGTTGAAAAGGAATTTGGATGTGCACGAAACTATTCAGATACATCTCTGGTTCTAGGATCATCACCATCACAAATCCAAGATTCAGTCAGTGCATTTCAGCCCTTAGTTGTCTCCTTTCTATCATCAGAAAAGACTGGGAACAGTATTTTCAGTTATCATGATGTCTTCATTAAAAATCAATATGTGCAGTGGTGCTAAGCAGTGTTCAAATATAGAGGAGGTGCTCCATATCCTAACAGGTCTCATCCTTGAGGAGCAAGGAGATTAGAAGAAAACATTGCAGTATTTATAAATAAGGCTCTGGTGTGACTTCCAGATCCTTAGAGTTATATGGTGTGCGTGCATTATTTTCTATTCACCATCCTGAAAAAAGTTACTAGCTTTCTAGGGAACTGCTTGTATCCTCGTTCTGGCAAATAAGGGAGAGAGGTTTGAGAGGTTAACCTCTAACAGAAAGGTCTATAAAGGTATGACTGTTCACTAGAGAAGGACGCAAACCACCTAATTTTCTGTTTCAGATCTTCTCAAATTGTTCAGTTGAGTTTCAGCCTTAGTTAAATAAAACTTCAGAGCAGTGGTTTAAGCCCCACTATTTGATTTGGCTCCCAGATCAGAACTTTGAAAATGTTGTTAAAACTCCTAAGTCTGTTTGGGAGTTTTTGCTTAAAGGTGGATGGATTTTATTTTTTTTTTTAAATTAATGTAATCCTTTGTCTCTTGGCTATTAGTACCTTACAGTGCCACCTCTGAACAGAAGACAAGCAACACTGAACTTCTCTAGCCAAAAGGGGAAGCAATTTCTGTAGAACCTGTGTGACTGCTTAGGCCATTATATTATCTTCACTTAGAAGAAGTGAATACTCTCTTCTCTCTATCAGATGTCTTCTATTAAAGCTATTTAGGCTTTACATCTCTGGGGAGTAGAATGGTAGATTTTCATTCATCCTCTGCCAGATTGGCTGTATCAAAATTTCAGGTCTGGCATTTGAAGTCATGCCTGCCTTCGTGCCCATGAAAAAACTGAAGACACTTTCATAGCCTAAATGAAATCTTAGACTTGATGACCTTTTCCTTGTTCTAGGAGATTGTTTTTTTGGACTATGGCCTCTGGCCTTCAAGTGTAGTATCAGATTTTTCCACTCGTGTGCTGTGAATACTTAGTCATCAGGAAGTATGCTGCCAGACAAATCATAGTTCTGCCTTTCCTGTTGTCACTTTTTAGTACCATTCTTTGAACTATTCATGTGCTGATGAGTTTTTCAGCAATGAATGCAGTGGAATAAAGTTCATGATTCCCCAGTGAACTGCTCACCGCTCATCATATTTCTTCAAAGGACTGAAAAAACGAAGGAGATTACACTCAGTTTATAATTACTTAAAATATGTCCAAGTTTGCTCTTCCTTCCTCCAGACATTTACAGGATGTTTATTCTCACTTTAGCAGTCATTTGCTCTCTCAGACATGCAGATGAACACCGCTTCCAAAGGGGCAAAGTGAATAAACTTTGGTTCATTGACTGGCCTGTGGTAGGAAGAAGAGAAAACTGTAAGGACCTTTCCATCTAGGTCTATTTGGCAAGAAACAAAAAGGAAAAAAATACAGGAGTTGCTATCTTCAGGAATTCAAGCCTTCTGCCCTGGAGTGTATTAAATTTAGAAAACACATTAACGTACCGCAAAACCCACAGGACAGATTTCAATTGACTCCACCTAGATTTTGGTGGCAAAACATCCTGGCCACATAAACCAATGGAGCATTTTCTGTGGAAAGGTTGGCTTCAGCAGTTATTACTCACAAGTCAAAACAGAAAGATTTATTTCATTTTCCATTTCAGTTATCCTCCATCTTCTAACCTCAGGAGGAGAGCTTCCTTCTTTTCAGTTTATCCAGATGCAAATACCTATAGAAAGTAGAAGGCAGCAAAGAATCCTCCCTGAAGCTTCCTCCTGCTGCATTTTTCACACAGAAGCTCGTTGGAAGGGATTTCTGAAGTCAGAGAGGACACTTGGGATTCACCTCTGAAGCCTCTGCAGCTGCTGCAGAAAACAAATGCAGCTACTTTTATGACTGGGCATTTTGGCTAAGTTTGTCCCAGTATATACATTTTCTAAAAGTAATACTTTAAAGTAGGTAAATGTATCAGAAGGTAAAGGTGAGCAGGCCCTGTAGCCCTTGAAGATCAGAAAGTCACAAGCAAACAAAAAGAAAGTTAAGCAAAACCAAATAATGAAAAAAAAAAAGCAGGGGGGTGGGGTGGGGGGGTGGTGTTAAGGAAAAGAAGTATTTCTTTCCAGTTAACTGAGGTACCAAACTAACCAGGGTCCTTTTAGTTCCTAGCCTAGAGTGATTTTGAGCAAGCCTCAAACCATTTTGAGGCGCAGCAGCTGGCTCCTATGCCTAGCTGGTGTGGGAGGTTTCGCGCCTTTTCCTATCTTTTACCCACTTAAAGTCTTTCTGAGATTTAAGCAGGGGAAAAAGGACTCAGATCCTGTCACTCTCTTATGAAAATAAAATTCAGAGCCTGCACCCTTCCAAGCCTAAGCACCTTATTAAATGCAGAGTCCTCGTGATATTTCTCTTCTAAAAAATGCAACAAAAAGTCCTTAATCAAATTTCTCATTATCTTGGCTTGCAGTGCACATACAGTTATCTCCATTATATCTTTTAATATATATTCATCTGTTCTGTTTGCACATGTAGTCAAGTAAAAACAGTGATGCTGATAAAATATTGGTTTAACTGATGCTAAAGGAGATAACTTGGGGAAAGGCTAATAAAAGCTGAAGCCAGCATGATTAAAGAAAAAAAGAGGTGATACCTGTAAGTATAACAGGCTGGTGCGGTGTGAACGCAGTGTTCAGAGAAAGAGGAGCTGGGTGCTGTGGTGGTTGAGAGCACAGGAAAGTAGGGGCAATGTGGTTGTGACCCATCCCTCCCTTACAAGCTTCTTTTGAAAGACTATAAATTTGCCCTGTTACCTGTTGAAGAGAAAGCGGAAACTGGGGCGGGGGGGAGTGGTGAAGAAAGAGGAAGCTGTAACCTGTGTGGGGTGACAGGCAAAAAAAAGGAGTATCAAAAAAAACAAAAACCAAAACAACAACCTCCTTCTACATAACAGACCTGTTGCACACACATACCAGGCTCTCAGCAGCACTGAAACATGCTGCCTCAGAGGCCAGGCCAGCTGTTTTGTGTTAGAAAACAGCTGGAGAAGGAGGGGAAAACACCTCTGGGATGGGACCTGGAGCACCTAAGCCAGAGCCCTCTGCTGAAGGTGTCTTTGGGAGCATCCTCTGCAAAAGGAGGTGGGGCCCCCTCAGTTGAAAGCTGGCTTTTGGGAGTGTTTTCTTGTCCTCATGCTGTGTGTTGTACTGAAAGAAGGGGTGAAATGGGATTAGAGATCCAAGCGACATTAATGCCTGTGGAAATAATTAAAAAATAAGATGCAGGCACCCCTTTGGTTTTCCAGGTCATGTTTCCCTACCTTCAAGCGCACAAGTTCTATATTGCTAAGAGGGATTATGCCCCGTATCTTCTTGCCCTTGTTACCTCTGGAGGAAAAACAGTTTTCTGTTTCAGTGGTTAGAGGGCCTCCTTCTAAACTATAGCCAAAATGTATCCAAGTCCTGTTTATACCCATTTTTTCTAATGCCAGCACTGTCCTCTGAATTGAATGGCTCTTCTTCCCTGTTTTTTCCATCATGGTTGTGTTGAAATAGAGCAGCCTCTCAGCCTTCCCTTTGCTATGGAAAACAAGTTCTTCTGGTTTCCTCTCACTTGATCAGGTTTCTCTGTACCCCTGGATCAGTTTAGTAACCTTCCACTGAACTGGGGATGCTCTGAAAGCCTCCTTGATCCGGTACAGAGTTATTCCTGCTGTCGTCTTAACAAGGCCTTAAAACAGCAAAAATATTTCTACCAGAAATGCCTCACCAGACCCATTCTCCAATTCCACTTGCCTTTTTCCATGGCTGCACCGCACTGCTACTCAGTCATTTGGCAACATATTAGTACACCCAGTCTAACTGATGAGTTCCTGGCTCATGGCAGAAATTCTTGTTATTAGTCCCCAGTGTTTGGCTTGGCATTTTCTACTTTTTTTCATCCCATTTTTATTACACAAGTCTCAAAGTCATCTGTGCCGGTGGTGCTTAGTAGATTTGCAGCCTTAGCATATGTAATCTGCATATTCACAGTCTTTGTGATGTGGTGAATGAAAATTAATGAAAATGCTAAAGAATATCAGCTTGATCTCCAGGAGCCCCACCAGTAAATTCCTTTGAGGCTGGTGTGTCTCCTTTCAGCATTGCTGATTGCATTTCTCTTTGAGCCAGCCCCGTAAGCATTTCAGAGGTCCTCTTCTAATCCATGTAATTATTCAGTCTGATGAGTCCTCTCCTATGTGATACCATATCAGATGCTGTTACCTAATCAGATTGTACCAACACCAGCATGACAAATTAATTAAACCCCCTGCAATTTCATGCACTGGTTCTTTCGAAGGTTTGTAGTGTAGACTCTCTAGCTGTTGTTGTCTGGACCCTGCATTAAGCTTACTGAGTATAGCTTCAATCCTCAGCTTTGCCTGGTGTTTGACATCGCTGTATTTGCTGAAAATACAGTGGGAAGACATTCTTTTGATTTTGGAATGATGTTTATTATAGTTTGAACCATTTCAAATGATAATAAGAGGAGAATCTTCTGCTTCATTGGCCGTTTTCTGAACCGTTCATCATTACTTTTTCTTCCATGTAAGAACGGCTTGAAGATTTCCTCCCGTTTTTTTGTTTTCACCACTGCAATATGCAAGCTTGCTTGTTTACTTGATGTGGGCAAAGTATGTAACGTGGTCAGAATGCACTGAAGTACCAGTGCCAGCAGTACTCCCACAGACCTGTGCAAAGGCGTCCACAGCAGACTGGGATTTTTTGCGAGCTGAAACCAGCAGTCCTGCTTCCCACTGACTTGGTAGTATTCCACCATGAGATCCACCGTCACCTCGAAAATAAAATGTGCATGTACAGCCAAATAAGCTTGTCAAAAGAGCATTTGCAATAGGTGTGCAGCTTTGTTTCCTCCAGTTGACTTCATGCTCTCGTCCATTGTTACTGCTGTCAGTAGAGATGCAGAGATAGAGAAGTCTGCCGCCGTGGAAAAGGGGAAGATAATGACTCTCTGCCAAAGCCATACCTTGCAAGCATTGTTTGGTCTGAAGTCTTCAAGTCTTTTCCTTTGTAAGCCTAATAAGCCTTTTCTCACTGCATCTTCAAAACCGGTCCTTTTCCTCCATTCCACATCTACCAGCACAGGCACAACTGCCTGTATGTTTCTGTATGGTTTGCAGCCTCCCTGCTAGCAGCAAACTGCTTTCCTGTCGTAGGCTTCCTGGTGAGCGGGCAAGCTTGGTAAGCGTGCTGAATTCATGTTGCTGAGCATCCCAAAGAACTCACTGACTTGTTACCAAATCAATAAACCTTAGGGTCCAAAAAACATCATAGAATGATTTAGGTTGGGAGGGACCTTAAAAATCATCTAGTTCCAACCATGGGCAAGGAAACCTCCCACTAGACCAGGTTGCTCAAAACCTCATCCAGCCTGGCCTTCAACAATTCCAGGGATGGGGCCGTGTTTTTAATATCAAGAAGCATAAGGACTTAGACTGTATGTATGGCTTCAAAACAGAATATCCATTTTTGCACTGATCTGGATTTCACTTTCCTCTTTTAAAATCTATTTATTCCAAACTACTTTGTCCTGATGGGAAATCATAATTGTCTAGGACATGACATAATGCTGGCACTGAAATAACTAACAAATGTGTGATGTTGTTAAAATCAGGTTCTTTGGGAGCAGGAAAAAGAAAAGGCTTCTGGTTAAAAGAAAATTATTGAAATGCCCTCTAGTGCCAATATGATCAAGGTATTTTTCTAGGTCCACTGTAGGCTTGCTTTGCAGTTTATTATTTTGCTGTAGGCAAACGACCATCAGGGAGAACTCCCAGCCTGGAGTCAGAAAGTTGGAAAGCCCCTTGGCAAGAGCTTCCAGAGTCACAGGGGCAGTGGCTCGCTCACCAGCCTCTGCGTAGTCCCCACCATAGCTGCGGCACCTTGGCTTGCTTCACATGGCATAGTGTAATACAGTATGAAGCCTTCTGAGTTTGTGGGTGCTGTAAGCCACTTCAGTTCTTTCGATCTCCAGAGAAGACTGGTAATCCTAATCTGAACTAGTATTTTTAAAATAAAATAAACAAATAAACGGCATTTATATAATTTTTTCATCATAGCACAATGTAAACTGTGAAATGCTCCAAATAAACATTGCTCTGAAATGTAAAGTTGCCCAGAAGCTTACAGCACCTTTGTGAACAGCCGTCAAATATCCAACATAGGAATTTAGGACAGAAAGCAAAGGCAGTTATTTAACTAAAACTTCAGGACCATTTTGCCTAACAGCTGTGAGAGAAACATATCCAAATCATGCAAAACAAGACATGACTTTTCACATGATCACAGATGGCAGAGTTGAGAGTTGATAGCACCCTTTAAAAGATACTATCTTTGGAATATTAAAAGCAATATTAAATTCAACAAAGCCAATCTTAGCATCACTGCTTCGTGTAGAACTGTACCGTTCCTTCTTTCCATTGCTGATATAATTTCATCTGCTTAAGTTTGTGAGGGTAGACAAGATAAGAGAGGGAGGTCTCAACACTTGATACATCCTTCCATGTCTTCTGGTAAGACACCTGGGGAAGCAAAAACACTCAAGAAGGGTTATTCCTCAAGGAAAAAACATTTTTGAGTTGCACTGAGTTCAGAGGCTACTGGATCAGGTCTTACTATTTGCATAAAATAGCATTTTAAGTACATTTACTTTCCATTCACGGAACATGAGCTTGAAAAAAGAAGCTTATGTTTCAAGTTATTACCATACTACAAGTTGGAGCCCCATCTCGAGAAGTCCTTGTGGCTGTTATAAAATTCTAACCAAAAATATAATGGCCTTTCTCAAAGGCCTATATCTTTTTTCCCTTTGTTTTTTATTTTATAGCCCTTGTTTCTTTCCCAGAGATGCTTCTGACAACATGGCTTGATATTAAACACAGCTCCACTGACTCGTCCAGAACCCTCTCTGCCCATCAGCTGGCACCTGCCCCTATGTGGGCTGCAAGGGCGAGTGCTTTCCCAGCGCAGGCAGCAAGGGTGGTCCTCACTGAATGACCGCCTTGTCGCTTCCCATTCCTGAGAAACGAGTGCTGACTGCAGTTAGTCTGGAGACTGGCGTGGACCTTCCTGCACCCTCTGCTTCACTGCTAGTTTGAATAAAAGGCTGTCACTCCACCGAGTCTGTTAGGAGGGGTCCTCTGTCACTGAAATGCCTCGCACAGGGCCAGGACTGGGACATGATCCAGGCTGAGTGTTTGCATTGCGAGTCTCGTTACTCCAGCACGAAAAGCATGCCATTTCATCCCGACGCAGCCCTCTGGGGTTTAGCAGAAAACTTTGGGTTTGACCATCATCGACAGTACATCCATTAGTGCTGTAGATCTTTCTCCAAAGGTCTGAGAGCAGAGGGGGAACAGAGTTGTGCTAGCCCAGACTGGGGCTCAAGAGTTGATCCCCAGATCAGGGGTCAAATAAATACTATGACTGAAAGAGGTTCAGACTATTCTTCTTTGTCCTATGCTATTTGGGTTTCAAGATAAGCGTGCAACAGAGCTTCAGAGTAGAATTGCCTTTTAATTTTACAATGCCTCTAATTCAAGGCTCTTCAGTTATAAATCTCCCCAGTTTCAGGGAGAAAAGGCTTAATCCGCTAGATACCACTGTGACAAGCATCTGCTTCCTCAAAGGCATCTTTATTAAAAGGAATCAAGATAGTCTGCTAGGGGAAAGACATCATGAAAGCTCTGTAATAAAAAGAAATACCTTATTTTCCTTAAAACCTTTTGATCAACAGCAGCAGCTTTGTTACTGGCTGCAAAAAAGAATTTATAGTATTTGAATATGTAATTGAGTCAGCCTATCTTTTGTTCAGAGTTAAATAAGTCATATAGCTAAAAAAAGACATTAAATTTTTCACCCAGATTTTAACTGTATTTGTTTAAGAGATTGTTAATTCAGTTACGGAATTATTGCAGCTTAGTTCCTAATATAAAATGAGATTTTGGCACTCTTGCCTGGAGTTGACAAATTGGTCAAACTGGTAGCTTAAATTTGCAGTGACAGCAACAGTTCTCCTCCTCCTTAACCTCAACAAAGGATTTTCCCCAATCTCAAACACTAAAATGAGGTTGAAACAAAGTTAGATCTTCCAAAAAGAGAACACAGAAGTAGTAAGGGAGTTGCCTTATGGAAGAGGAAATACGCATAATATATATATGTATTTCTGCTACTTCTGCCGAGGAGGGAGAGGGTGAGAGGAGGAAAGCATGAAGAAGGTCTAAAGCGTCTGAAGGTGGGCAGAGATGAGAAGCTGTTTTCTGTGACACCATCTACTGGTCTTTGGTAAAGTGCATGATATCCTAAAGAAAGCTGAATCTGCTGCTGAAACCCATTGGGATTTGTGTGTTACCCAGTAGCAACAGGTGTAGAGGTATATTTTCCTGGGGACTGGGCTCCAGAGCTGACATCACAGTAGAGTAACCAATTTTGGGAAATTCACTGCCTGCAGTAAATTTGGGGTGACCTGAGGGAAAGGCTTTTTTTGGATCATCTAACCTTCAGGTTAGACTATTCGAGAGAGGTGTCATGACACTTGCTTTCACTTTGCTCTTATCACAGTCATGTTTTTTACTCTTTGGGAGTTTCAAATAGGGAGTTTAGAAAAGATACATGCTGTGCAGCATCGCTGAAGTCTTTAATACCTGGAGTAGAGAGCTATACTTTTACAGTTCTGGTAAGCTGGTTTTGAACATGTGTCTCTTTAGGATCACCACTTCCAAATGACAGTGCTTTGGAGGACCATCCTGCAATACAGCTCTTAGACTGCAGTTCCTAAGCTCGAGCACTTCTTGCATTCCAGCAGAATATAACCTGGATTTAGCTGCAGTTACAAATTTTCCTTTGAGACCTGTGACTAGAATGAACAAGTTTCTTATTCTAGCCTGCTCAGAACAAACATACTAGATTATCAGCAGGAACATGACCAGAGGGAGTAGTGATTAAAACCATCACGCAGCATTATCTCAAAGAAATTTTCATTTTCTTTGCAAGCATGCCTTCCAGTTTTTGTTGTAAGACATCAATCAGCATTGACTGCTTCAAAGTGTTTACTCCCACTACCACTCTACAGGGTCTGTTCCAGGATCTCATTTCCCTGATGTCTGAAAGAATTTGTCAAGACCAGCATAGACTAATTTGTTCCTGACCTGCACCTAGAGACTCAGTTGTCTTTGTGCCTTCCTGGCACTTACTTCCCAGAAGTGTTCCACAGTGGCTGCAGATATCCTCATTTCAGTTTTTCTACCATGCAATTAAAAAAACAGGGTTCTGCCAGGATCGCTGGGTGCTGTTGGCTTCATGCATGTGTCTGCAATGTTTGTATTCTAGTATTATGCACCACTGCTATAAGACCTTCAGCATTCAATTTACCCTGAGACGGTATGCCCATTGCGGTCCAAGCTGGCGGCCTTAGCATCTTCACATTTCAGAAGCTGTTTTGGGAGCACTTAACACTTTTGCTTGACTGCCCTGCAAGCCTGAACAAAGAAAGCCCAGCAGCCTCTAAGGGCTAGAGTTTCACCAGCATAGAAGCTGGAGTCCATGGAAGTGTGATGATCAGCAGAACATCCACTGCTTTCTATTGGTCCATCTTGTCATGCGTTAAAAAGAAAGTATCCACTGTGGATGTTATTTTCAGTAGAAAAACAGTGCTTGTAAATGAACAGATGAATGAGGGTAGAATATGTGTGCAAGAAGTGTTTTAAACCCTGTTGTTAAGCCCCAAGGGTGCAGCCATTAGAGTTTCTTGTGCTACACTTCTCTGAGGAGCTGCAAATACAACATAAGCGATTTACACCCACAGTTTCAGAAACTGAAGCTGAGCTGAAATGTGTCCTTTGTTTCCAGCTTTATTGCTAAGCCCTACCAGAGTTGTCAGTACAGTCAGACAGAATGCAGGCAGTTTGGATAGATTATCACAGAAAAATGCCGTGTTTGGGTTTGTGTTCCCCCCCTGCCAGTTTTCAAGTTTTGTTAAGGCAAAATACAGCTAGTTACAGAGACCATCGACTTGTCCATAGCAATGTTGGTCCTTTTATTACCCATGCATCCAGGGCTTTCCAGATGAGAGTCTTTTTTTTCTTCTGTTTTTTTCAGCCTTGTACCATGTATTGTGTTTTGTCCTTTGGCATTGAAGATTTCAGCAAAGGATAAATTGCGATCTATTGTTCTTGCAGACAGAGAAGTGTAGTGAAAAACTCACTGAGTAAGACTAGCTTATAGGCCATACTACGCTATCAAAGCAAGCCAGCTCAATTTTTCGATCCCCATGACGGCAATAGTGTGACACTCAACTCGACTCTCTCTCCCTTGGTAAGAATCTTGGCAGGATGTCCATGTGAAGCCAATTTTGTATTTCATATTAAAGCAGCTCAGAGTTGAATTTTAGCTGTGCTGAATTAATGCTTTACATCCTGTGTACTTCCCTGCACGTAGCAACAGGACAAAAAAACCCAAGTATGGAGAACATAGCCAGGAGATTGCATCTCCTCTGACTTTGTGGAAATAAGGTGTTAAAGGACTTGGAAAGCAGAACAAGACTGGTCTGGAGGTGGGAGGACTGTGATGGGAGGCTGTTCTCCTGGTGAAACCTCTGTACAATGTAGAGTACTACTATGAAAGAATGATAGACAGACTATCTTCATTGCAGTTTTTACCGCTTTTGAAGTCCAGGAGTAAGGATATCCATCATTTAAAACCAGTGACTCAGAGAACCTACTAGGCAAAATTACCTATTGCACTACAATGTTTCAGCATCAGTTTCACTTAAGCTTCTGGGAATCCCTCAGTATTTTTACTGAACTTAACAAGTCAGGGGTTTGTGCTTGTATAAAACAAATGAAAATAAGCTAGTAAGTTTTAACTATGCAATTCAAGTCGAGGAATTAGAGAGAGTGGGCTGGCAGAAGAATGTTCATTGCTATTGAAAGAATCAATTAATAAGAAGGGATCATTGCATCAGGTCATAAGGAATACAAGAATGAGAAAGGATGTCAATAAAGATAGTTTTAAGCTTGGACTTAAGTTTGGTGTAGGCACAAGGTTAATAGAGCATTGAGCTTATATATCAAGTGTCTCGTGATGGCGGGTGCTTTGTTGCTGCAGGTGTCTGTGGAGATGCTGTTAGATGGCAGAACCCATTTAAGAATTACTGTGGCACCATTTACAGTTCCTCAATTAGTGGAGGAACCCATCCACTCTGTATCTGATCAGATGGAAGAGATTTAAAAATACCTATTTTTTTTTTAATTTGGATTTTGTTAACTCAGGGTAGACAACTCTGAAATTAGATTAAGCATCAAATTATACCACATATTTGGCATAATCAAGAACACTCACGAAGTCACTTGTGGCTGCACTTCTGGTTAAGATGCACCCCTGCCAGACACAGAAATAAAAGTTACAAGGCTTGCTACAATTCCACAGGTGCTTCCATGTCTCTTCTTCCCTGAGGAGAATGCTGCCTAGGAACTGCTTAAGGAGTTCTGAGTAGAAGTATTAGCCAAGGATTTGACAAAGATGTAACAGGATTAATTATTGCCAGGCATTTAGAGGTTAGTCCAGTGAACCCCAGGCTCTAGGGTTTGTATATCCCAGTATATGCAGAAAGAATGCTTTTTTGTTTCCCTCCGTAACATGTGTTCCCAAGAGGGATAGAGGAAAAGTTTGAAGCATTGATACATGTTTCAGTTCTCCCCTTTATTATCGAATCCAGTAAGGACAGAGCATATCTCGCCTGATTGCATTTCGGATTAATTGGTATTTTACCTGTATTTCCATTATCACAGAAAGCCATTTATTATAACAGCAGCAATTGGGCTCCCAGCTGCCACGAGATCACGTAAGCAAAAGTAATCAGGTTCTCCCATGGCCTCCTGCTCTTCTAGGTCAGAGAGGGTATTTTCAGCCTTGCTTGTGTAGAAATATTACTGTGCTTCCCCTAGTGAAAGATAGGGCGTTTCAAAAAGAGTGCATGATTTCAAGAAAAGCTTCTTAGTTATCTGTGCTCCGTACACCCACCACCTGGAAAAACCCATGTGCAATAATTTCATTGTGATTTGACTTGTTGACTTCATGTCATTGGATGATGAGAGAACCAGTTGAGCTATTTTTAACAGGAAATGTTAGCCAATCCTGTCAACACCACCTGCAAGAACTGGGAGAGAAGTTCAGGGTTCTCAGGCTGGGCACATAGAAGACTTTCTGAGAGAAAAAATTTACTTTGGAGAAAGTCTGCCCATTCTCCTTTTTGTCTTCCTCCACTCTCACGTCATTACCACCCACTTCCCATTTATTTTAAACAGACACATTGGGTCAAATTCTAGAGGCAGAATTACCAGTTTAGTGAGACCGTTGCCTTCTGCAGGTATTGGAGTATTGGAAAGTGCTGTAATAACTGGAAGTGCTTCAAAGCGTGTTTTGCAATAAATTCACCAGCCCTAGAGAAAGAAAATCACTGTTACTATCCACAGTTTGTTTCCAATTTGACTGAATAACTTAAATCTCATCCTAATAAAGCTTGTACAAAGAATAAGAATGGAAGGGAAAGAAAAACACATACAAATGAAAGGTTTTCTTACCGATGTTATGGACTTTGTTTATAATGGGTGTTTCCAGCAGCGGAAACACCAAGTTTGTATTTAGGCTGGTGATCTGGGTGCCCTCTGTTTGTCACTTCTAAGCAGTTAAGACATGAGCTAATCTGGCAGCTCTACACTTGCAGTCGCAGGCACTCACACCTAACAAACTCTGCTTTGTGTGGCCCAAACTGTGCTTTGCCTAGCCAGCCACACGCTGGAGAGAACAGCTGCTTAATGACAGACCTCAACCAGCCGTGCTCCCTGCGCCTGACACAACAGCTGATAAAAATCACAGACCTCAAATATGTTCTGCTCCAGTGAAGTTGGGCAAAACCCTAGGACATAAGTAACAAGTCCGTGCTGGGCCACATGGGGAGGTAAATGCTTTAAGAGTAAGCTAATGGACAGCAGATAATTGCATAGTGCACTAAGTACACATAAAGGTAGGGCTGTACTACACATTCAGGGACAGCTGGGCAAGCTCCCACTTCTCAAGTCAGGCACAGAAGCCTTATTTGATGGTCATGTGTATTTTTTGTAATCATAGTAGCTTTGACATGTACTTTATAGATTGTTCTTTTTATTTTTTTTTTGACATAGCGCAGTACTGAGGAGGATGAAAGACCAACTGCAATTATTTGCCTTTCTTCTTCCTAAGCCCAGCCATATGACGAGTCAAGAATTTTGTGCATTTGCTCAGCAGGGTCCTTACCTCTCCTGTCTGCAGTGAGAGAGAGAACATTTACCCAAGCTGAATGAACAGACACTTGCTCCGTTTGCTTTAGCCTTTCATCATATACAAGTAGTGTTCAGTAAATGGCAGAGACTTCATTGCTTTACATATTTTGCCTAGCAGACGTATGTGATGACACTTCCAGAGAGGTCTGAATGACTAGGGGAGCTCCACTGACAAGAGAGGGGTTGCAATTTGTAAACTACGCTGACTTTGGTCTGATACTGGTTACTGATGAATTTGAACTACCCTGGGGGAGGGAAGGAGCAAGGGGCAGACAACAAAAGGTAGCTCCCCCTAATTCTGACATTTTGAACTTTTGAGTTACTAACTTGCTCTTTAGTCACATCTGAAAGTGATTTAAGGAAAAAAAGTACTTTTGCACAGTGAGTGTCTTCCCTTACAGCCCCATTATCTGAAACCATTTTGGTCCCATCCTGCACATTGTCACTGAGGCTGAACTTCACCATCTTATGCAATCAAAACAGCCTGGATATCTATCACTGAACTAAGTGTCTCAAGGGTTTATTTCTCAAAGGCATCAGCAGCTGATTTAACAGAAGGTTCCTCTCGCAGGACATTCATCTTGGGAGGCTTCCACTTCTTTGTTACACCAAACCCCAAAATACCTGTTTGCATGGCCATATGCCAACAAAGTAACCCACCCCTCCCAGGTACTACCAGTTCTGGCTGTGGCAAAATTAGTAACTCTATAAACAATACCAGCAGTAGGGTAATCTCTGGAGCAGCCATCAAGTTGTAGGGTAGTACATGCGATGATACTAGAATATTTTGCTGCAGTATTGACAGCCATGAATTTGATTGTTTGCTCTTGCAGAGTTCACTGGGTAGAATTATTACATCCCTTAAATGCCACATGGAAAGGGAATTGTGAGGAAATGCAAATTATTTGTCTTCCAAGTAGGAGGACACGAGATCTTAATCACTAACAAAGAGTAAAAGGTGTACAGAAATAAGAGAGCTGAAGCAATAAAAGTAAATTTTACAAATCTGGCCTCCAGGTTCCTTTCCACAAGAGCCAAGATGGGAGAATAAACCACCTCACAATTCTGGAGAGAAAGAAGTCTTAGTAGGGTACTGCAACTTCAGTCCATGGAAAGAGAAATGCTTTCTCTTTTGATCTGAGCTAATCATACAGGTAGTGTTTCCTTGTCTCCTGGTACCTTAAGGACTTGAACCTGTACAGTGTCTGTTGTGTGGTGCTTCGCTTTCACTGCTCAAAGCTTAATGCCCGGGAGCACACTGGGCACAGCTGAAATACAGGCAAGATTTCTGTGCAGTTGAAGTAGTTTAACAAGTTCTATTGAACCTGTGCAACTCATACTTTGCAGATGCTTGGCCAAGTTTTGGTCTGTTTTAAAGACACTTTTGATAGCCTCTGCCAAATATCAGAAGTTTTCACCAAATGCTGCATACATTAAGATTTTTTTAACATGAAAAATTTAAGGAAAAGAGTTAAAAAATCTACAAAGCCAGAGACAAACCTCATTAATTTCCCCTATTCCTGCAACTGGCAAAAGTATTTGCTTGGATTTTTTTTTTTTTTCAATTTGGGTCTTTGCCTAGGCTGATTTTTTCAAGGGGGAAACACAGACTTACTAGATACAGGATCTTGTAATTGGGAGTGTCAGGTGACCTTATGTGAAAAAATACCACTTAAGAGAACTACTTACAATATGTGAAAAAATGAGAAAGCAAGAACGTAGCATCAAATGCAATGCATGAACTTGGAAATAAAAACCAAACTAATACAACACCTAAATTACTGAAAAATAAAGTTCTACTCTAAGTTATATCTATGAAAAAGCCAGTAACAGCAGAACATAAAGGGTGAAAATTGGAAGGCAAGTGGAGTTAAATAATTTCTTGCCATGAGATGAAAATTGTGATTACTGGCACAGAGTCTAGTTGGAGGTCTGTGACAAGTGGTGTTCCCCAGGGGTCAGGACTGGGTCCAGTCCTGTTCAACATAGTCATCAATGACCTGGATGAAGGGGGAGAGGGTACCATCAGCAAATTTGCTGATGACACCAAACTGGGAGGGGTGGCTGACACACCAGAAAGCTGTGCTGCCATTCAGTGTGACCTGGACAGTCTGGGGAGTTGGGCAGAGAGAAATCTCATGAAGTTCAACAAGGGCAAGTGTAAGGTACTGCACCTGGGGAAGAATAACCCCATGCACCAGTACAGGTTAGGGGCCGACCTGCTGGAAAGCAGCTCTGTGGAAAGGGACCTGGGAGTCCTGGTGGACAACAGGATGACCATGAGGCAGCAATGTGCCCTTGTGGCCAAGAAGGCCAATGGCATCCTGGGGTGCAGCAAGAGGTGTGGGGCAAGCAGGTCGCGAGAGGTTATCCTCCCCCTCTACTCTGCCCTGGTGAGGCCGCACCTGGAGTACTGTGTCCAGTCCTGGGCTCCCCAGTTCAAGAAGGACAGGGAACTGCTGCAGAGGGTACAGCAGAGGGCTACAAAGATGATTAGGGGGCTGGAATATCTTTCTTATGAGGAAAGGCTGAGGGACTTGGGTCTTTCCAGTCTGGAGAAGAGGACATAAATACTTAAAGGCAGGGTGCTGGAAGGATGGCACCAGTCTTTTTTCTGTGGTGCCCAGAGATAGGAGAAGAGGTAATGGGCACAAGCTTGAACATAGGAAGTTCCATCTGAACATGAGGAGGAACTTCTTTCCTTTGAGGGTGGCAGAGCACTAGAACAGGCTGCCCAGAGAGGTGGTGGAGTTTCCGACTCTGGAGACATTCAAAACTCACCTGGACACCGCCCTGTGCAACCTGCTTTAGGTGACCCTGCTCTGGCAGGGGGGTTGGACTAGATGATCTCCAGAGGTCCCTTCCAACCCCTATGATTTTGTGAAAATATAGGTGAGTTATTGTCAAGGACAAGATCTTTGGAGAAGGCAAGGAGAGGTGGGACAGAGCAGGTCTTTGGAGCAGCAAGGAGAAGTGGTACAGGGCAATGAAGCAAAAGATCCTTCAGGAAAGGGGGGGGAAATGTGAAAAATGGAGATTGAGGCCAATGCTAGCAGCATGGCCTTTGCTGGCAGGAGAGGGTCTTTCAGTGTGCAAGGGAGATGGCTGTGGTTCTTCAGATGCCAGTCCTGGTTACATGTTAAGGTTCAGGGCGAGGGTGGCCTCTCAAGGTGGTTGCCCAGGGAAGGTGTGGGGTGTCCTGTACAACATCTCCCAGATGTTCACCCTGCGGTAGCACTCTAAGCTGGCCCGCAAGGGCCCCTTCCAACCCGAACCTGTCTGTGCACTTTGGAGCTTAGTGAGAAGGTGTGATCATAGAGAAAGTGGCAATCTCCATTTCACGAGGAGTGAGATGCAAGGAGTATTTCAGCAGAGACTAAGTTAATGCTGATAAAAAGGCAATATGCCAGAGTTGTGAGACACTGACAGGTATGAGACCTGTGTAGATTAAATTTCCTGTGTGCGGATAAGCAAGTCTTATAACAGTCCTTGCAGAGATTTAATTTGTAAACATGAGAAAATGTGATTTTATGAAATATGCAACTGATAGTAAGTCAGCTTACTTTTTACTTTGGGGATATAATGTGAGGAAGAGAACAGAGCCTGTTTCTGTGAGAAATTAAAAACAAAAGAAGGAGCACTGCTCTAGATACTGTATCACTTGTGTTAAGGCAAATACTCTTTGTGCGTAGGTACATGTGATACGCATTTGTGTCCTCCCCAGTGCTTTCTACCACTTAAAAGTAATCAAAATGGAATTTGGTAAAGAAATTATAGTTATTCCACAGGGCATTTTGAAGAGACAGGGAGCTGACCTTCTCCTAGTTTTATGTGTCTTAATTTATGTCTCAGTTTTATTTGTCTATACTCATCGGCTTAGAAATAGCAATAGCTTTTGAGAGAAGATGAGTCTCTGGCCTCCACGTGAAGAAGATCTGAAGATAAATAAACTCAGCCTGGAGTTAGCCATACTTCTGTAACATAATCACAAATGCTTCTCACCTTTGTGGATGAGCTCCCCAGGGAAACCTGAATGAAAAGCTCACATACTGCTTTGAGACCAAAGCATTCCCTTGCAAGTTTCACCTTAAATACATTTTGGACAACTGATTGACATCAGTCAGAGGATACCAGGGAAGTCATAATGCGGGGGAGTATCTCTGGCCTATTGATTTTACTTCTGTCCTGTGCCCCTACAAGCACTGCTTGCCTAAAAAAGGCCAAGAAAAGTTAATGGTTATTGTCTTACCACAGCTTTCAGTGGAAATGGTAGTGGTTTAGGTCTCCTTCATACAGGTGTCAGCCATTCCGGTTCAATGGACACTACCTGGGGAATACATCCTGATGGGCTTCCCACCATCATGGATCATAGCTGTCTTGGTTTCGGGATCAATGTTCTCCACGTCCCCTGGGGAGGCGACCATCTGCGGCAACTGATTCACCCCTCCAAGATTGCTCTCTGCCGTAAATATACTGGCACTTTGTCAAATGTAGTTTTAAATGAGGCATGTTTTGGCTTCACTGAGTCTCATTTCATTCCCATGGTCCTGCACCATTATCTGTTGCAGCCCCATGTGGGTTCTTCTATTATTCTCTGTCTTGTGCTGGATGTTGGGCATGAATCTACTCACAGGCAGTAGCTGCCCAAGGGTAGTGTGCCATAGCTGCTCTTCCAGCTCCCCAGCATGTCCTCCTCTGCCTTAGTTCTTGCAGTGGGAAGGATTTCACGTTTTCACTGACTGCACTGTTGCCACCTGCTGCCCTAGTTATTCCTACGCCTCCTCCTGGCTGTGCCGGTAAAAAGTGCTGCTCCCTGATGTATCCCAGGTCAAGTGAAAGCAGTGAGCACTCTAAAATTATGTTATTTGGATTTAGAGTCTTTATTTAAACTCCTTCCAGGACACACTTTCATGCAGCCTTGACATTGGATAGTGAGCGGATAGTGTCAGCAAGTGAAACGGGGAGCCTGATCATGGTCACAGAGTAGCAGGCATTTCAGATAAGAGTAGGAATCTTGCAAAGGTGTTAATTCTTGCTTTTCATTGCTGCTCAGGAAGGTGAATGGGGAAAAAACTGTTACTGATTGCATTCTAGTCTTTGTGGCTTGGCTTTTGTTTCACGGGGTATTATGGGCTTTCTTCGAGGCCATGTTCCCCTTACTTAAGCAGACGGAGTAAATTTGATTGAAATTTTGATACACTAACATTTTGTTAAGAGAAAGCTGTGACACTTGCCCTGCATTTCCAGTTTCTTTTGAATTAGGAAGCAGCCAGAGACAGAAGAACTTCATCTCTCACTTTTAGGGCAGTCCCAATGCTCCTCCAAGGATGGCCTCTCCAGAGATACGTGACATACCACGGGGGTGTCTAGGTGTCCCTGCCTCAGGACAGGTGTCTCCTCTTCCTTCAGACCAGGATTTTGGGGCTGTGATCTCTTGCTGGGGACTGGGGTTATTTCAGTGGTTGAACCGATGTCAGCACTTGCAGCGCTGTGGACAGGGAATGCCTGAGGGGGTTCTCTTATGGCCAGCTTTAGTAAGGGAGCATGGGGGAAGTCAAGTATTTTAATAGTGGGCTGATGGGAATTGACCTCAGATGGCATTTCAGTCATCTGACACAAGATCTACAACAGATGCTGACTGAAAATTAGAGATACTGAATTAGGGTAAAAGCGTTGCAAAACAAAACAAAACAACCCCAAACACAACAAAAAAAGGCCCAAAACAATGAACACTCCTTAGTCATCATTTTCAAGCTACAAGGTCAGTCTCCTTCTACCCCTTCAGGGCTATCTCTTCATACACTACATTTGGGCAATCCTTTTGCACCAGCATAAATGTGTGTATGCTATTTTTACCCCATTTTCTCCCACTTCTATGTCTATGTCCATGGAAGTCTTACAGTGACCTGTGTCAGAGCACTAGCTATTTCCCTCAAATTGCCTACCAGTGGCTTCTGCCTTTATGAGAAACCCATCCAGAAGCAGAGATGCAGGTGGGATGACACTCAGGTAGCACCGACACAGTCTGGTTATGCCATGCTTACAGCACATCGGACCTGTCAAGGGTCCCTCTGGGCAGTGCAGTTCCCCCAGCAGTGATGAGGGAGGCAGAACAGCCAGAGCCAGCTGGTACACTTGATACTGAAGATTTCAATGTGATAGGATTTAGTAAATGAAAACTCAGCCAACAATCATCAGGAGAGAGATTATTTGACACAGGAGAAAGACCGTCCCCTACGTCAGCTTGCTCTTTAACTGGGTACTTTGGCTCTCTTCCATTTTCTTAGGGAAGGGCAGGTAGGAAGAAAGATGTAGGTTGAGGGGGAACATGTTACAAATGTTTGCTGAACCGAACATACAGTTGTCCAAGTTACTGCCGAATTGAGAGGGTTTTTGATGTCACACTTAGGTAGATAACTAGCTAGAACAGACTTGAAAAAATATCAGGCAGAATCCCAGCTTCAAACAAGCTATTGGAATGTGCCAGCTTCCACTAGGTCACAGTCTGCTTTTCCAGGATAAGCAAAATTGAGGACTGACAAGAATTACATTTCTTGTATTTTACTTGCTCTTACTTGGAACATGTGCACTGGTCAAGTATTGACTTCATAGTGAATTGTTAACTTCAAATGAAATAGAAAACGTTCCCTTCTGGTTAGATACAGACTATTGAAATTCTATGCAGGACATAGGTAATAAAACTTTTAAAAGCGGAAGAAAACATATACAATAGGCGTGGCTTTCTCAGTGGATTTTTTTATGCTTTTATATGTCTAATCTGATACAAAATAAAACATCAGTCATCCCGTAGTCTCTGGGAGAGGACGGTCATGTGAGAAATGGTAAAACTCTATAGAATCAGCTTAACAGACGGACTTTGAAATTTTGGCAACAGAGGTGTGTGGCTGTTGATTGGAACCAAACCTTTTCTGCCAACTTCAGTGAATAGTGCTGAAACCTCATGCAAAATAGGACAAGCTAGACCCTTGACATTTTTCTTACAACTGTTGCTCTTTAAATCACTGCCTTTGCATGCAAAAGTTTGTTGGATTCATCCATTATGCATGTCCTAGAAATTTGATAGAGGTCTTGTGTGTTCTTTCTAAGAGGATAAAGCCAGCTGCAGCTGGTTTTCCTCTGACTTGAATCTTTTGGATGGGAATTTAAAAATGCTAGTCCCTCTGATTTTAGTGAACATTACAGACAGCACACAATTGTTCATAAAGAACGTCTCAAGGCATTGTTACCAGGTCCTCTAGCAAAGATTTCATCTTTCTAGTGATAACATAATGTGTTATAGAAGACATTGCATAAAAGCAGCTGTAGATCTTGGTGCCTGCCTTTTTGAGAAGTGTTTTAGGAACACGACTTACTTCAACTAACCTGTTCGTGTACCTACCAGATCATGCACAGCCTGGAAGTATTGTGCACTTTATTCTTTTATTTCTAAAAGAAGGGTCAGCAATGTCAGTGGCTTTGTTTTAATCAGGTTTGATGAATAGCAATTTACTTTGACATTTTCACCTACTGCTGTGTTACATTAGCTGTTCATTAAAAACTCAGGAGAAGGTGCCATCACCCATAGTCTTTCTTCCAGCATCTGGATTTCCTAGTTCTCCCTTCAAGCTTGGTGTGAATAAGTCAGCTGAAAGTAGGATAACATCTGAAATATGTATAATCAAGCTAACTTCTTACATTAAATATTGCAATTATTATTACTATTATTACTACTACCTAGTCCTGTGCGATTTTGTTGTCAAGCTACACAAATCTTTGTAGAGATACGCTCTGTTGTGTGTGAAACAAACATGGAATACAGATGTTACTGATGAAGTTTTGTTATTGATTTTTGTTCACACAAAAAATCTACAAAATAGAGTCAGATAAGAGAATGGAGACCTTGCCCTGGTTTATATTTTTCTTCTTTTATGAGAGGTTTAATTGGAAATCTAACAGGAAAATAGACTGGAAGATTATCAACTGCATGGCTGGCATGCCATGAAAGATCAAGTCCCTGTGTCTTTCATATTGCACCCAAAGCAGCTTTATCAAGTATCTGGGATTTCTTGTGGATTTAAGGATATCAAATATAACATCAGCAGCTTCAGTAGCAAAAATATTCTAAGGTACATGGGGTAGAAAAGCTACAGAAGTTCTCGTGTAGTGTTTGGAAGTTGAGGATGAAGGACCTCTTGCATTGTCATCTTAAAGTGAAAAGGAGTAAGAAAGCTACAGAAGCTAAACCATCTGTGCAGCCCTATTAACTGTTCATTTCCTAAGGATCTTTCTAAAGAAGCATTTAGGAGGTTTGCTTTTTCAGGGCTAGCCTCTGGAGTATTTCATCATGTCAGCCAACCGTTCCACAGGAGTATAAATTAATGGCAATGTATCTCTTACAAAAGTCCTTTTTGGATTTTGCCAGTTTACCTTACCTGGTACACACTGTGTGTCTGGGGAAAATTACTCAGAAGTATCTACTTGGCTGTCATTTATTCATACAAAAGAGATCAGAGTTCAGCCTGTAAAACCAGAGAGGGAGAGAAAGAGGAGTGCTCAAGTCTTTCCGTCTGTCCTACTTAGGTGGAAAACTTAATTACGCCAGGGCCACAGTCACACGGAGCTAGTTTCACTGGCTTGAGGACTGTGCTTGGCAAAGATTGTAGAGGGATCATAGTGCCATGCCTCTTGACAGAATGTGGCTTCTTAAAGCCACGTTTATCCCAGGGACCTTGTCAGAAGTGGATTACCATCCTCCACAGACTCTGGTATTCAGTAGTTGTCCAAACCAGGAAGTAAAGCACTTGTGTTTGTGAAACGGTGCTGGAAACAATTCAGCTGTTTACATGTGACAAGAAGCTTTTAAACCAGACTACCTGAAATTGCTTAGCTGTTTCTCTTTAAATTGAAGCTGCCAGAAATACTTCACTGTTGACAAAAGGCAGGAGGGGGGGAAAAGCCGTGATCAAGGAACCCTCTGTATGGCATAATCTAAGGCTATTTGCCTATTACTGGCAACAGCAACAGGGAGATTCAACATCTTCAGGAAGTTTATTATAACTCTGTATACACCTTGATATCGATTAGAACTTCATCACAAGCATCATCACAAAAGACAGCTAAACTTGACTATTCGTTTCAGAGGCTACTGCCTTTTCCACAAATTGTTTGAGTACAGTTTTAGGCACTCACTAGTGGTTTTGGCATCTGAAGATTAAATATATTTTGAACTCTTATCGATGCAATAGATGGAATTATCTATACTCCAGAAAAGGTTGCATATAGCAGCTGCAGATATTCCATATCTAACACATAGTATATTCAGGAAGGGACAAACTGGAGCAAGACAGATTAAAACATCCGGAGCCTCAGGTGTCCAGGTCAGAGCACATTGCAAGACAGACATTTGGCATATATCAAGGATGAAGAAGTTGGTATTTTCTACAGCTTTTTGCTATGTTGACAATGCAGCTTTAGTTTCAAAAATTAACCACGTCTCACAGAAAGAGTGGAAAAGAACGGTAGGAAAAATGCTTATTTCTGCCATGGGGATGCGGTTTCTTTTTAAGTCAATGGGAATTGTTTGATTAGATGGTCTTTGACGAGAAAAAAAATGTCAAAGGACTGCAACAAAAAGACTGCTCATATTTGAAATGGAAGGACTTCACCACGATTACCAGATGATACTCTGGCTGGTTTGTTCATTCAGAAAAAGCGGTATTAGAACTGCTGTGTAAGTGGATAGACTGAGATTTGGAGGGTGGGTTGGAAAGATATTCCTGGTTGGCCTCATTGCCATGGCCCTGTCAGCACACATCAGCTGTAACCCATAGGAGCTAAATACATGTGAAAACAAGTCATATTTCATCCTTCATGCTTTTTGAATCGAATCTTGTTTTAACAGTTTGCTGAGTGTATCGGATGATTGATGCTGTCACGCTGCAGATAAAATTTATCATTCTGTCATTTTTATTCAATATTTTAGAAGCATTCTGGTGCAAGCTGGAATCTGAAGCAGCTACACATTTTTTCTATGGTTCACCTTAGTTATAAAAATAATCCATCTAATTCTCAGTGATTCATTGGCAGACATTTCCTAAATATGGACCTAGAATGAATTAGTAGGTTAGTTGAACCTTAATATGTCTTGAAATACATGTGCTATATTTCTTTTCAAATATGCTACAAGGAGATATAAATGAATATAGGGTCAGACCTTGTGAAATACATGAGAGGAGAACAGGTATGTTTAGTCATGTGCATATTTGGCCTAGTTTCATAATAAACATCATAGGATAGTATGAGCTATTCACAACAATTTCATGGGATGTAGTGAAGAGCTCATTACCCTGAAAAAAAGTTTGAGCTCCTGAAATTTCAGCATATAATAATGTCAGAGTTTTCACCTGTACAGATGGCCTACAAGGACTGTGCTTTGTACAGTTCAGGGTTAAGGCCTCAAAGTGACATTTAAACAGTCTTGTATTATCCATCATTATTATCAGGTCATAAAATTACTCTGAGGAGGAAAGAGACTGACTTCTGGTATAGCAGGAGTTCCATTATATACTTCAGAAATAGATATTTACCTTAGTTCCTACAGTACAGTTTATCTTCAAGTCTACTTCACTTGAACTTACTGTCCATATAAAATTGTGAAGTTGTCTATGTCACAAGTCACAGTTACTGCTGCTGAACCCAGAAATATAAAGTCCCACTCAGGGTGAAAACAGTGAGAGATGAACTTGCTTGTTCCTTCAGAAACCGGCTGAAGAACATTGTTTTTGATACACTTCCACATGTTCTACATTATTTTCTCTTTCTGTGTTTCAACAGGCCTTGAATAGGGGCATTGCTGCTGTCAAGGAAGATGCTGTGGAAATGCTGGCCAGCTATGGGCTGGCATACTCCCTGATGAAGTTCTTCACGGGTCCGATGAGTGACTTCAAAAATGTAGGTCTGGTGTTTGTGAACAGCAAGCGAGACAGGACCAAAGCAGTTTTGTGCATGGTTGTGGCTGGCGCTGTAGCTGCTGTATTTCATACCTTAATAGGTAAGGTCACTTCATGTCTAATTAATATGTCTTTTAATTTGCTTCCCTTGCCTGTTCTTCAAACTGATGAATCTGTAGGCTTAAAGATTTCATTTGTAAGTGCAACAGGAAATGCAAAAGAGATTAAATCTGTTGGGCTGGTGTCATGCCCATCCACGCAATTTTTATTACTTTTTAAACAGGTTGCTAAGTGGCAGATTCCACCTCCAGGGCTTGCCTGCTGGGTGGCTCAATGTGCTGCTGACCTGATTCAGTCAGGTGTGTAGGCAAAACTTTGGCAAGGTTGACAGGTTGCATGAAGCTGATAGCTCAGTCTTACTGCTAGGTAGTGACAATCAGCTAGCAGTATCTGCCCGAATATGTTTAGCAGGCCTTCAAGGTGTGCTTGGTAGGTCTGTTTGTCAGAACTCGGTGGCATTGTCAGTACTCCCTCTATACCTATCCCTTTGCTACTTATCTCAGTGCAAAACTCTAAGCAAGTAGGTGCCAGCACGCTCATTGAAATATCGGGTATTACTCTCTAGTAGCACTAGTCATCATCCACTTCTGTTGAATTACTCTGTAAAAGAAGTAGTTACTAAGAGCACTTTGTGCCAAACTGAGACCAGCTCCCTGAGTTTACTGTGAAGTGAAGAAAATATACAAGCAGATATGAACTGAACATAAAAAGTAAGGCAGCCACAGGATTTGCCAGTTCCTAAGAGCCTGGAGAAATGTGGTATCAACCCAAGCATCAGCCAGTACTACAACAATAAAAAGGCACGTGACCTGGAAGACTTTAACTTCATCCCCTCCAAGAACTACACCAGATTCCCTGCACCTTTGGGCTCATTCTGCAGAGCTGAAGCCTCTGAACCTCAGCAGCGAGGACTAGGAGACACTGGAGCAAGAAGCAGAGTGCATTGCATTCAACAGGTACAATCCTAAAAGCTGGGAGCTCTAAGGGATGGGAGGAGGGAGGTAATGCAACAGCCTATGGAGGCATGTGTTGGTTGACAGGCAGTAGGACTGAGTTGGATGACCAGCAGCAGGGGGTCATTCCGTTACAGAAAGACAGGAAGTCGCAGAAAGATGGGTAATGCGAGTGTGATGGCAATATCCAGAATTGCCATGAAATTACAGAGTGGCCTGGGAGTGAGGCACCCTTCATTATCAGGCTGTTAGTATCTCAAGAGCAGCACGTGCTGCTGGTCAGCGTGTAGTTCCTGCCTGAGCAGGTACAAGAGCTGTCTGGTAAATACAAATGCCCCCTGTTCTTATCCTTTAACAGGCTGCCAGCTATATTCACCAGCTTCACGTGCCTCCCAAGCACTCCAGTTTGTTTGACCATCATGCCTCTTATTCCACCACTGATACAGCAGCCCTATGCTGTTTACTCTATGTTACGGTCATAATAAATGCTTACAGTAACAGCTCACTAGCCATGGCAACTCTGTACCAGTGATAAGCTGTTGCTGATTTTATAACCTGTATCCATGCGTTCAAGTTAATTGAATTCACCGCTATCTATTGTTCACTTCTTCAATGTGTTTACAGTTGAGGCTGCTTTATTGAGTCAGTATTATAAACTTTGGGCCATTTGTACGTTTGGCTCTCATATTTCTTTGCCTGGAATATTTCTTCAGCCCCCAGAGCTGCTGTTCTTGTTGCTCACTTGTTTTCCTGCCAGTGCTGGTCAAAGTTTTTGGCTTTGCCAACTGAATAAAGAAATATTTTCTAGTCATCCGACATTTTATTTTACGCTATGATAGATTTTAAGAAAATTTAAAGTATAACTATCAAATTTCCAGGTGAAAGATGTAGCTGGATTTTCCATGTAGGGCTTTTTATTGAAGGGAGGTGTTTGGGACAGCCATTTGAAAAACATGCCAGGTAAGTTTCTTGCCTTTGCCAGGAAATAGAGCCCAGCTGAGTTCAGAACCTCTGAAATGCCCTCTCTGCAGATATTGGGGAAAAAAAAGAAGAAAGAAGGCTGTACTTACTGTGCTTTAAAGTCCTGAATTAAAAGGTGTCATACAATCTTTCAGCTGCTTGTGGTGGCAGACTGCAAAATATTTTTTAGTATTTTAACTTGTCTGTGCCTGAAAATATGCAAAGGCCACAGCAGAGACTGGCAGAGTGCCCGAGAGAATGGAGTTAGTCAGATTCTAGCACCAATTGCCTGGGTGATGTTGCCAAGTTTTATGTTCCAAGTTTCCTTTGAACATGTTTCAAATCCTGATTATTCTCCTCTGACCCATAGATGCACAACCTGCCTAGCAGGAGGAAGAGGAGTCCAGTGACAGACAGGCAGCCTCCTAGGACCTGCAACTACTCCCCAGCAGCTGCAAGCCTATCACAGACTATCTGCAGGAGACAAAAATACAGGTTACTGATGCTCGGCCAATGAAAAACAGAAAAAACTAGCACTCAGGAGACTGAATTTCTTCCACATGCCATGTGTACGGGGCTAAGGAAGATGACATGGCTGTCTGCCGTGGACTGTCAAAGCCCAGGAAGGAACAGGGAACAAAAAGCCCAATGAAATAAGGAGTATCAACAGTCAGAAGGAAGAAAACAAGTGGTGGTAGAAACACGGTGACCACAATGAATCACCACATTTCCAACTGTGATAAAGACTATTTGCAGTCTACAGACACAGGTCCTCACAAACAGCAGCCTCTACACATTTAAAATATCAAAACAGACCGTTTCACCCCCCTGACTCATGCTTCATTGCTTCAGCACCAGCTCCCCACTACTGCTCCCCCACAGGGGCTAACGCAATCCTCTGTGGGAGTGACTGGCTGAGCCAAACCACTCAAACTCACAGCTGCAAGCTCTGGGCCCCTAAGTTATCACCCCACCACATTCCCATGAACGTCCGCAAAGTCCTCACCAACAGTTCCTATCACTCCCCTGTACAGGTAGCAGTAAGAACCAAGAAATGAGTTCAGTTGACCAAGGGGATTTGAAACCATATTCTCGTCCCACCTATAATCCTGCTGCAAACCTTGGTCAGTACAGTATTCCTGCATTTGCTGTTTCAGTTGCGATCTGGAAATAGAAGATAGTGTGCTGCCTTCCTTTCCCTGTGCTATTTTGGGGGCAGCTACTGCCACCAGTTAGGGTTTCCTGGTGGGCAGCTGGCTACGTAGCCAGGGTCTAAAGCGTCTCATTGTTTCAGAGATTGGCTTTTGGTGGGAATTTTGGACTGCAAGAGAAAGGATTCAAGATGCTAAGCCTGTCTGTACATATTTTTGACTTGTTATAACATTGACAGCTTGACAGAGGAGAGAATTCATTTATATAACATTATGCTAACACAATGCATTTCATGGTGTTGCTGGTAAGCCCTCTATACTAAATGGGTTCCTTTAACACCAGTGTCATGAAGACATGCACATTTTCTTTGGCAATAAAAGGGCATTGTTCAGCCCTTCACTAGTTTACCCAGAAATAACGTACTGAGAAGGTTTATTTCCTTTTGCATATTAATATGGCTTTGCACAGCTCTCTGAGGTTCTGGAAATGACAAAGTAGAAGATACTTTGGGGAAACATCCTCTTTGCTTAAACAGACATCCTTAAGTGGTGCCCACTACACCTGATTAAAAATTACGTAGTGGATCATGTCATTACCAGGAAAAAAAAGTTGGAACTTCAGTAACCAGGCAAGCCTCTGGCACATTGGATGCTCAAGACATGCAAGTGATTTGTTTTGTGCCAGTTTATTACTGATAGGCTAGCAGGCATGGGTCATGCCCTATACAGATTGCACAGGGGAAATCTTTAGCAGTTGGTAGTAATTCCACTGATTCTTTTGAATTTCCCACATGCACGGTCACTGCATATATGTGAAGGATCTGCCTAAGAAGTGAGCCACAGGTGTGATCCTACCACTTTCAGTGTAACACTACTGGAATTTTCTAGAAATTAGGAGTTACAGAGTGGTTTACGACAACCTGAGCTATTTTTTCCAGTCAGTCTTCTTCTGACATGCCCACTGTACTGGCTCATACATTTTGCCCTGGAAAAAGATGATAGCACAGGAACACTAATCAGAATATAATCCAGGCTTGCTTTTTTTTTTCTTTTCTTTCTAAAGGATGATAAAATGTTATTCATTAAAAATGTGTTCTACTTCAGCATCTTCAGATGGCCATTGCTAAAGCAGTAACATGCTTCTCCAGCTGCTCCAACCTTTCCCCCACAACAGGGGCAGTTTCTTATCAGCAAGGTATTCAGGGCAAAGGAAGAAGGAAGAAATCCTATGACCAAAGCATTTGTGGATTTTAGGATAGCAATGATTGGGTTTTAGTTAAAACAGGCTAATTTTGAGACTTATGAGACGTTGCCCTACCTAAAGATATTTCAGAGACCATTGGTCATTGATAGATTTGGGAAAATCAACGAATGCAATTTTGGAACTAGAGCTGACGACAGAAAAAGATGATTACAGTAATCAGTCTGCATTAAGATGCTCCTAAGCTGTTTTTTTTTTTTTAATTCATTTATTATTATGAGCAAAAAAGTCACAAAGCCTAAAATACTCTGATCATCTGGGTTTTTACAAGGGGGACACAGACTTTGGCTTCTGCTTTTAGTCAGGCTAATGAAAGACATGAAGAAATCTATGTACCCTGTGCCATTTCCAAATGAAGATTTGCCATTCAGGTTTTCTGGGGTTTTGGGGTTTGGTTTTTTTTTGCAAATTGGCATTTTCCTATCTGCCCACATCACTTAGCTGAACGAAATCCTGACCACCAGTTTTGGCCATGTGAGCCATCTTTCTGACAAACAGCAGAATAGATTTTTACTTCTCAAGTCTCCATGTTCATTTGTAAAACTGGCAGCAAAGTATGAAAATGGAATGCATCTAAAAAGAACGCACTTTAACCCAAAAAACATTTTTTCTTTTTTTTTTTTTTTCTCCAGTAGAGCTAATATTGACATATGTAACTTTGTGTCTGGAAGTAAATGGTATCACTTCCTATGACGGCTTCTTTTTGTTTTCTTTATGATGTGAGTATAACGTGCTGGGTAGTAGACAGCTCCAAAATGACTACGGTACAGCTGTTTGTTTGAGACTGCTGGCACCATTAAGAGTGTATTCGTTGTTTCAAGAATGTCTGAAGTTTATGTGATGGTAATCATAGAATTGTTTAGGTTGGAAAAGACCTTTAAGATCATCTAGTCCTTAATCAGTGTAGGGAAGTGGAGATCCAATTAAGTATGCAGTGTTTCAGTGTCATTCCTTAAGCTTCTGAGTCTTAAACTCAACTGGAAAAGAAAAAAGCAAGAATACCTGCTTAAATGCTGTAGCAAAACTAATCCATAGACATATCAGATTAAATGAGGTATTAGA
Source organism: Burhinus oedicnemus (assembly GCA_008921705.1). NCBI lineage: Eukaryota > Metazoa > Chordata > Aves > Charadriiformes > Burhinidae > Burhinus > Burhinus oedicnemus. The sequence continues at coordinate 5,893,096 of VFFE01008529.1, read as the reverse complement.
GGAGAACAAACAGACAGCTTGACTTGGAGTTGGACTTCTCTGTTTTGGTTGAAAAGATGCAAGGAATGGGAAGAGCCATCTGCTTTAGCTTCACGTAATACTCTTCAGCTCTGTTATTAATTTTGTACCATGCTTCGTAATAAGTTTGTAAGGTTGGCCAAGGTTAAGTTCTAATTGCATCAGCAATTGCTTTATTCAAAACTCAGAGACACATGCCTGTATATTTGTCAGTAAATCTCAGCTTGCTGAGACCTTCTTTCTGAGGATGAAAACATTCATTGACATCAGCAAAAGTGATTGTGTGCTTTCACTGACATGGGGAAGAAAATAGTTGGCTATTTTAAAACTATCTTTTAAGTTTAGCCATTACAATTTTAAAATCAAAATCACATTAAAAAGTGCAGAGAGAGAAAAAAGAATCTTATAGCTTACAGAGCACAGCACTGATATCCCTAGAAATCTTTAAAATGTGGTGCTATGGGCTGTGGTGGTGTAAGTCCCTTGAGATTGTCCTGCCAGTAAACTACAATCATGTGGTGAACTGTCTGTTCCTACAAGTGAGAGTAGTTCAGGCTCTGTACCATCTGATTCTGTCATTTTTCTATGATAGTAAACTTTAAAAAAAAAAAAAAAAAATTGGCTTTTACAGCCAAAACAATTACCTACTACTCACTTTCCAAACAGTTTAAAAGTTTCCTTTAAAGCAGGAGAAGTCCGACAGGTGAAGTGCATGGAGAGCACAGAGGGTGACTTCTGTGGCATGCTATCTTCCCAGCACTGCACTGCTGATGGAGGCCCCTCCACAGGAGCAGGTTCCTCAGCACCTGGACTCTGATTCTGTCAGTCCCCATGTGGGGAACTATACTGCTGTGTTTCCTGCAGCAGTTTTTTAAGTTTTTGTGCAGAAGAAGTGTAGAACAACTTCAACGGGACTAAAGAGACAGCTCAATGAATCTGACCTTCACAGGCGGCTTGCTTCACATGCCGTCTAAACTTCTCCTTCATTCAAATAAGTCAATTCAGAAACATCCATGTACTGCCCTGCCATAAAAGCAGCTTTCCACAAGGACTTACCACAAAAAATCCATGCATAACAGAGAGTTTTCAAAATACTGAGCAAAAATTGGTGTATGGATATTCATGCAAAAATAAAAAGAGGCTGTGCTTGATGTGTGACTGGACTGCAACAAGCACATGAACGCTTAAAGAACTAAACTGACTTCCCTGGACTCAGGAGAGGTTAGAATCCTGTTTCAAAGATTTTCTGTAATACAGTTCAAAAGGAAACAAGGCTGGGAGTGCCTCAGGAGGATAGCTAAGCAACTTGGGGATTACTGGGTGAACTGAGAGGCTGCGAGTTTCTCATAGTTCAGATGAAAGACATATAGATAGGGATCAGCATAGGGAAAGGGAGTTGTTAACATTTTAGCATCGTTTGGGCAGTCCTGGTCATCTGGAATGAGGCTCGTGCCTGTTCCTAGTGCTGTCATACCACCTTCTTTTTTACTACCTTGTTTACTCTGTCTTGTTTGGACTTATAGTCTTCTCAGTCCTGTTAACCATTTAACTGCTGTATCCCTAAGCCATCAGAAAACAATGATGACTTAAACTCCTCTTTAATCACTTCCAAATGCTGTTTATGAGTTATGAGAGTTTTAGGCTAAAAAGACTGAATTGAACAACTAGTGTTAGCATTTGTCAATCCGATTATGTGACCTGCATGCATGAAAAGAATAACATTCCTGAAATACACTATATGAAGGTCTGTACAATTATAATAGATTTGTTATAAATGGGAAATCAGATAGATGTTCACATTTGAAATAATTATCTTAGAAAAGACACAAGTGGAAGAGAACTGAGGTAAGATTCCTCAGGTACAAGTAATTCTGTTGTTACTTGTGTTGGGAGGTTGACTTCACAACCTAATCATTCTTTTAACAGCTATTTCAACCGTATAGAGGAAACTACATAATAATATGCAGGTCTAGAACATGGTTTATAAAAGATTAAAAGCTATTTGAGTTATTTAACTGTGCATATTATTGAAGTCCCCGTAGTTCAGAGACTCCAGTCATAGCTAGCTCTTTGTTATACCTGGTCATGGGAAGGGCTCTGGGGTTATTAAAAGAGCTGGATAACATGGGTACTAACAGAGACGTAAGCAGTTCTTTAGAGAGACATGTGGTGAGTCCCTGCATTTGTGCTGTCTTTGACCCAACGCCTTGGGAAGAGACACCTGGCAAGAGGCATGTTGCCCAACACTAAAAATTCCTGTCTTGGTTTGAAACAGGATGGCAAAATAACATACTGGCGATTGGAAGTGGCAAACCTCTGATTTCCAGCAGTGCCCTTTTCTGACTTGTGGCTCCTGAGATGCCGGCTCTGGATAAGGAAGGAAACTAAGGCTGGTCAAGGCTGCCCAGAGACTGTAGAGTGAACTGTGCAGTGCCCTGACAGGTCCCAGCAGAGGTGATCATTAGGTGGAGTAGGGGAGAGGCAGAATGCGTGTGATTTGTTGCATGCCTTCACAATTCATAGTATCCTTTTACAGCTTTACAAGTTTACAGGTAATGGCATGAGAATGCAGTGACAGTAGATGGTTTCAGCATTTATAAGGTACTACAGCCCATGAAATACACTATGCCTTGACTTAATGAAAGAGCAGTAGATTTTCAGGAGTACCAGTGTGTTCTTTTAGCAAACAGATGTGGCACTTACTATACCCACCTCCCAACCCAGCCATTTGTTATCACTGCTCTGCCAAAGGTTACTTGAAAAAGAACCATGAGAGCACTCCTTACTCGTAAACAGCAGCTGGTGAGGCTGTAATATCTTGAAGCCCCTGCAGCTGTTTGCTAAGCGGATGCATGTCTCAGCTCCTAGACATCACAGTCTTTCAGGTACTTCTGAGTATCTTACCCAGAGTCCATATGTAACCATTATTATTCATTCCTATTCTTCTGTCTCTACAGCATATAGTGATTTGGGGTATTACATTATTAATAAGCTGCACCATGTGGATGAATCAGTGGGAAGTAAAACTCGGAGGGCCTTCCTTTATCTTGCTGCCTTCCCTTTTATGGATGCCATGGTGAGTGCCTGAATCAGAACTGAATTTTAATATTAATGGCTTTTGGGGTTGGGGTTTTTTTGTGACTTTAGTTTGCAAAGTCTGTTACCCAATGGGAAACTGGAGGTGTGCAGAAGGTGGGTATGTCCTTTGCAAGTAGTAGCTCTGGATATACCTGGACACATCGTCTCCTGCTGCCTGGTTAAAGCATCCGGGTGGACTTTGAGCATCCAGAGATCATGACAAATGTAAAAAACTCAGCTGCCTTATTAGAGTATGCACGTGCTGGAAAGCACTGATCATCTTGTGATGAGCTGCACCATTTGTCTGTGTCCTCTCATTCCAATTTGTAGTGAAAGAGTTGAATTTGCCCTGCATTCCCAGATCACCTGCAGAACTTGGAAGGAATAAGCTTAACATTTTCTCAAAGTAAATTTGTTGAAAAGATACTTCTTACCATCAATTTTTGCAAGCACAGCTAAGTCCAGTATATCTCAAATGCTTGGGCAAGAAAGTCATCCATGAGGTGGGCTGCTGCTTCCCAAATCACCAGGAGTACTGCTTGTGACCTGCACAACATAAAAATATGGCAGTTCTTTTTAATGCCTCCACTTCTGTATAAAACTGGTAACCTTCTCATGGCATGCCTCCACCACTTTCTTTACCACTTTGTCTGCTTGAAAGAGTAGCTGACAATAAAAAGAAGTTGGATCATTAAGTTTTCTTTTCCAGAGAGGACTCAGTATAGTGGGCCAATGATTATTACACTTCAGAGGTGCATCCAGCTGGTGAATGAGAAGAAACACTTTTTCCCTCAGATTATTTAGTATGATAATCCATCCTGTGCAGCATCTGTTTTATGAAGAAGGGGCAGTTTCTTATTAGGTCTGCTCAGAAACTTCTATACAGTCTGTTAAATTATTCCCATTCTCCTTGTCAGCCCTGGCAATGAGGAACTGAATGCAGCAGTGCTTTCTCTGCACTACTCGCTTAACATTTGCCCAGCTTCACACCAGGTACTGCTGGTGGAAAACAGCTTTAAAAGTTGTTTGTGTACAATATAACAACCAGAAAACAGCATTCTGGGACCTGAAATCTTTCACAAATATCATAATGACTTCCTATACCCTCCTCTGCCTTTTTTCAGGCGTGGACCCATGCTGGGATTCTGCTGAAACACAAGTACAGTTTCCTAGTGGGATGTGCCTCCATCTCAGATGTCATAGCTCAGGTAATGACTCCTCTTAGCAGTCACTGTTTCTGTTGTGTTACAGATTAGATGCTTTCCTAAGCAGAGACTCTTTTGTACAGAGACTGTCTTCTCTCTCAACCATGAACAGCACACCAGAGGAAGTAATCTTGTGTGCTGTTCTCCAGTTGTTTCCCCATCGTATGGAGGCTGTTTCCTGACAGTTGTGGTTTAAGCTGGTCTCACTTGACTGGATCAAATCAGTCCCAAAGCAATGTCAGGAGAAGATAACCAGGATTGTTTGCGCTAGGGCTGTGTCTTCCAGCACCTCCGCAACCCTGTTTCAGAGTGGCTGAGAAACAAGCTATATATACATGTGTACCCCTGGGGAAAAGAAATGTCTGGCAAAGAGACCGATGGCTGCTACCAATCCTGAGGATGACAGAGTGCTTTGAAAGAGACCCTTCTCCTCCATGTGCATTCTCCGCCACACTTCGCACAGTTGCACTGAAATCCTGAGTGAGGCTTGTAGGTGCAGAAGTGAGGGTTTGATTCTCCAGTTCACCTGTCAGTTTTGCACGTGCTGTCTGATCCAGTGAAATGCAGTAGTGTAAGCCATCTTCTGAGTGCCAGTATGGCACTGTTCTTGTTACTGGGCCAAAAGGTGCTCAGAACTGCAGCAGAAGGGATCTGTGGTGATAGCCACTGGGACGACCAGGTGTTGTTTGAACTTTCATTTGTGAGAGAGGTATTAAATATCCTGTTGCTTTGTGCTAGACACACTTAAAAAACAACTTTCATACACATTGCCAATGGCCAGTGTTGTATCATTTGAGAACCGATATACAGCCCTCTTTTTAAAGCATGTATAAAAATATTACAAAATGGAGAGTCCCTGCACCTGTAAAAGAGTTGCTGTACTGCTCCATTACCATCTGAATGGTGTAATGACTGGGTAAGAAAGAGGATAATAACAGTACAACATCAAAGGAAATATGAAGTCAACAGCACTTAGTTCAACTTTCCATAGCATTTTCCTCCCACTAAATATGAGTAAACCATAAACCAAGTTGAACCATTCAGTCAGCTGCTATTCTGTGTTTGGCAGGTCTGCCCCTCTACGGTACTGCACTACATCCCTGAAGATAACACCAATTACTGTAAATGACCTTAACTCTCAGGCTCTGCTCTTGTTCTGATGTGACCTACAAAGTTTGCTGACCCTAGATGCATGTCAGGTGATATGCAGCTAAATACAGAAACAAATTCTTATTTTGGCGATGGTACACATGCCCTTTCCAGAATGGTTGGTGAGTGGGGTGCCAGGGTTGTGAAGAATAAGACACCTGTCATCTTCTCTCAACAAAATATTGCACAAAGCAAGAGCAAATCCAGTAGACAAAAAGTTGTGATTCTCCACACCCCAGAACTCCCTACAGCTACATTTGCTCCTTACACAAGCAATAGGTGCGCAGGCAGTAGCTAATTCTCCTTGGGTAGCTTCATATACACACTTTTTGTGACTGACCTTTCTTCTGTTTACTGAAAAACAATTCTTTTGTAGTGTTCAAAAGAGCAGTTTTGCAAACCTTCATAAACAACGTGGCATGCCCAATAAACATTTACACAGTGTGGTTCTTCTTAAGTACTTCTTGAGCTATAGCAGTGAAGGAGAGAACCTGCCCCTGAATAATGTTTTGTATTTCTTGTAAGTCCCTTGAATGCCAGCATGACCCAGCAGGGTTGTCCTTGATTCTGCTGTTAACAGAAGGAAACAGTTTCCTTCCCAGTTGTGCTCCCCCCATCCAGAGGCATTTGGAATTTAACAGGCACACCGTCAACTCTGTACTTAACAGAAGAGAATAATACCACATTAATCAATTCCTTTGCATTTTCTGGATTGTGCATTTAATCTTATGAGACTGAATTATGAGCTGTTCATTAGCCCAAAAATTTCCATTTCAGTTACATCAATGTGACACTCAGATAGCTGAAGAGAGAATGATGAAATACTGAAATTTCACTCAAAAAAGTAGAAAATCAGGATGACATAAGACTTCCTGCTTCTAAATGCTGAAGTGAATACTTCAAAACATCTGGCTTTTTAATTGTCACTGCCCCCTCACCCCTCCCCCCAAAAAGTAGGGTTTAGAAGCTGCCACTAGAAGCATGTCTCCAGCCTCAGAATAGCACATTCTCCTGGGAAGGGTGACACTCAGCCACATGCTTGCTGCCAGACCTTGCCAGACTTTCATGCTAACCGTCTCCTATTTATGACTCCTGGTCTGACACCTGCCCGTACCTTCAAGTACTGTTTAATAGAGCTTCTGTATGATGTTAACTCTTGTTCTTCTCATTTGTATGACCGAATGCAGGGGGGGTCCTGACAAAAGTTTCTAAATGCTACAAGCTCCAAGTCAGATACTGTAGTCATGCATGGTTCTTGGTTCAGATGAACTAGCCTGGAGTCAGAAAGGAGATATGTAGGTCCTGAAGAATCAGACAGACAAATTACTAATCATTAATTTGTTTGCCCTGCAGGTTGTTTTTGTAGCCATTTTGCTTCACAGTCACTTGGAGTGCAGGGAGCCTCTCCTCATCCCAATCTTGTCCTTATACATGGGAGCACTTGTCCGATGTACCACGTTATGCCTCGGATACTACAGGAACATACATGATGTCATTCCTGACAGAAGTGGGCCTGAAATGGGGGTTCGTCTTAATACTTTGCACTTTTTTGAATTCCATAGTTTAAAACTTTCTTTTTGTGTTGTAATACTATATTAAACCACTGTGCATGAAGGGCCTCCTCTCTCCGTCCTGCAGGGGAAAAAAAAATCCACTTAGAGAGACACAGTAGAAACTATTCCAGGAACAGTGCACATGGGGCAAGGCTTCAAGTGGTATTGATGTGCTGTCTACTGAGCACCTCTGTACTGAGCTCTCTCCTTCTAGTGCTGTAAGACAGCACAGAGTGAACTAAGTGGACACCTTATTTCACAGGGAACAAGGTCTCAAAATTCCTCTTTTTCCTGAAATGTCATATTCATGTTCACTTATCTTTGTCTGGTAGCCAGAACAAATCTATCTGAAACAAATCTATCTGCATACAGATAGATACCTTATGCATAATTTATTGAGATCCATGACACAGCTTCTTTGGAATCAGTATTGCTAACATGGGTGAAAATGTTTTAGGCTCCAGCTATTGAAAACTATTGAAATGAATATGCCAAACTGACAGTGGGTGGGAAAAGCAAAAATCCTTTCTCTCTGCTTTTGGTTCAGTTCTGTGTGATTCTTTCCAAAGCCACTTCTTTGTTTTTTTATTTTTTCCTATGTTTTGCAGGGAGAGGCTACAATAAGGAAGATGCTGAGTTTCTGGTGGCCTTTGGCATTAATTTTGGCAACTCAGCGAATAAGTAGGCCCATTGTCAACCTTTTTGTCTCCCGGGACCTAGGTGGCAGTTCTTCAGCCACAGAGGTAAGAAAGTCAGTGCTCCCCATTACTGCAAATGACCATTTACATAGAGTTGCCTCTGTGTTTTTCTTCTCAGCCGTGCTGGCAAGAAAAAAATTGTCCTAAGTCCATTTCTGTTTAGTGCTCTCTTTATCCTTGAAAAGAAGACTGCTTGGACTCTTACCGTGAGTGTTTCTGCCAGGCCTAGTGGGACCTCACCCTCAACAAGGCCAGTAGAATTTTTTTGCTGAACAGTTCCTGTGTCCCAGGTTTTCATTCTCTACATGTAGGTAACATAGGCTCTGGAGCATTCAGATCCCAGAGGTTTTAGGAAAGACATCTGTAGTCCCATGTTCCGCTGTTTCATGTCACGTATATGTATGGGCAGGAAAACGGATGTGAAACAATCCTACTGTTAGCAGTCAGTGTGTCACACAGAATAGGGTAGAGGCGTAAGGAAGCACGTTAAAAAAACCTGTCTCCTGATTGGGATATGAAATGCAACCTGTTTCTCTTGAGGAATTTCAGATTACTCTGATAGTCTCCTACAGCTGATGGGAGCCAGACTTCTGATCATAATGCAGTCTTCACCAATGCTCACCATGAGCTGACCTAGTGTCTTAAGAAGTGTGAGGGATCTTTGCTGCCAGTTTCAGTGGGAGAATGTCTATAGTCACATAGTCATTAGCACATCTCTCATATTTTTTCTATAGGAAAAACAAAGCTGTAAGATACTAAATGGAAAGGAAAATTCAAACAGCTGATGCCTAACAAATGTTCTCTCAGCACTGCTCATTTGTCATATGTAATGCTGTGTATTTCACTTGCTCAGGAGTTGCCAGTGACTGCAAATAAACAGCTGTGGAGAGAGAATTTAGGAAACGTTAACGCTTCTACATGTGTAAATAAAGGATCAGGCTATGCATTAGTAGCAGTCTCAGTACAAGGGGAGCCAGAGTGGGTTAGCAGAGATCAGTTTTTCATTTCTTGGTGACTTTTGATTTTAGATGCATCACATTTCATGACTAGCCTATTGCATTTTGTTGCTATTAGGATTACTGCAAATACAAGTCATAGCTGGTGGTTTGCTGGCCTTTTTACACAAACAGTAAGGGTCACATTTCAACTTTCTATGATTTCTGAAATAATTGCCTCTGAAAAGGGAGGTGCTGGCAACACAGATAGATAACGTTAGTGTCTGGAGCATCAGTATACACAGAAGTTTTATAGGTCCCCTGTTCAATAATATCAGCAACTTTCAATGTGGCCAGGATGTCCCTGTGAAGGGCTAGGCTGTAGCATGTTCACAAAGACAGCAAGTCCACTTGCATTGGCCAACTTGCACTGCTTCTGTTTGGACTGCCAGTACAGTTATGGTGGTTGGGGTACCTTTTTTGGTGTTGGATTTGATGGGGGACTTTTTCACTTATCAAATACAGATTGTAGACATTTAGGAAAGCTTTCATGCACATATTTTGGGATCCCAGCAATTGAGGAAAAATACTGGAAGAAAAATCACTGCTAAAAGCTTCAATAATTTAATCCAAGTGGAATCTAGCATACAAAATGTGGTAGTGAAATATTGTTTTCTTTAACAGTTACTGCGTCTTTGCAGTCTTTTTGGACTTCATCATGAAAATAAGCAAAATATCTTTTATATTCCTCATTTGATTTAACCTAGTTAGGTTTCATACAGATGGAAATTCTGCTGAAAATACAATAATGGGAGGGGGGGAATTGCAATTAAAAAGGATACTGTCTTAAAATTCCGATTTGTTTTCTTTGAACCAATTTTGCAAGGTCCATTAAACATTATTAAAGCTATTATTAGCCACTGTCTTCCACTCTGTGCATATCGCTACTTTCCCTCCTCTTTTTAAAGAGCACAGGAAACAAATCGGCTTGCTGCATAGTCCTGTGTTTGTATAGATCTTTTAACCAAGCAAGGACAGCAATTATATTTATAATGGGAAAATGGGCTCAGATAGCCAAGAAAATGTATATCAAAAGTTCAGGAGTGAAACAGAGACAACAGTAGTTAAAAAAAGTCTGTCTTAACACTACCATTGCCAGATGTAAAATGAATCTGAATTTATGTGAATCCTAACAGATCTGAACCTGCAAACAAAAGGCAGTCAAACACTTTGATTTCTGGAATTAAGAGAGGTGGTCAGTTCTCAGTACAGATGCGCACTTTGGCTCTGAGGACTAGAAAACTTGAGGTGACAGTAGGTTTCCAAGCAGCTGCAGGAACAGCTCCCTAAACAACCTTCCTACATGAAAGACATGAAGTACATGTATTAGGACTTCTTCAGAAATCAGAAACATCAGCAAAATCTTTCATACATTAACATGCAGGGGGGGGTTATATCTTTGATGTACCTCTTGGACTGTACTTGTGAAAGTGCAAAAGGGCATAGTTTTAAGTTGCAGGCAGTGAATTATTTCTCATGATAAAAATTATCGTCTGGAATTATTTTTGTCTGTTTTTTGTTGGTGAGCACCAAAGTGGGGAGAGCTTTTCTTTTTGTTTCCTAAGTGCCTCCTGCCCCAGAGCAATCCGTTTGATGTCCAAAGTCAGTCAGCCACTGACCCCTAATGTTTTGTAGTCTGTCTGTCTGTCTTAAAACTGTTCTGCTTACAAATGTCCAAGTAAAATGTATATAAATTAAAATTATGAAATATGATCCAAAGCTACCGTGAGCTGTAAGGCATTCTGCTACTCATGTGTCTGTAGATAAAATAACTCAGGAGCAACGTGGGAGGGAGGTATTCAGCTGGCTGAGGGTCACACCAGCTCAGGTTAACTATTATCCCAAAATATTAGAGTGATGGTGAAACAACAAAGCTGAGTAACGTAGCTTCATGGCACAGAAGATTTCCTAAGTTTAAAATGCCGGCCCAAATGATGGCCGCTCTGATGGTCTTCCTGAAACAAAGAGCTTCCAGTCGCCTGCCTGGTTTCTCACTGCATCAAGGTCAATGTGGTGAGAAATGGCACCCTATGTTAGTTTAACTGTTCTGTTCAAAGATTGGAAGTTCATGTTTCCCTGTCTCTTTTCATAGGCAGTGGCGATTCTGACAGCTACGTATCCTGTGGGACACATGCCGTATGGCTGGCTGACAGAGATCAGAGCAGTATACCCTGCTTTTGACAAGGTGAGTGTCCGTGTTAGGGGTGTAATAAATACCTTTCATGCGGTTTCACATCCGTGGTCCTCTTCTCTCTGTTACAACATTTTAATTTAGGGGTGGCTTCAGTGATGTCAGAGGAATTTCTGCCAAACAAATATGAAGAAAGTTAGTTCATGGCTCCATAATCAAGTGTAACAGATTCTTTAAGAAATAAACCAACCAAAGATTAAATAGGGCTGTATTAATGGCTATCTATTCTTTTGTTTTTCTTTACTTTTGCTGTTGATGCCTATTGTTCCTTGTCCTACTGATAAGGTTTTCTTAAAATCCTAGTTAAAATTATTTGGGTTTTGGTGGCTTCAAGCTGTTGTCTGATTTATGATTTTAACCTTAGATCTGTGTTACAAGGTATTAAGCTACCTTTTGAATAGATAGGTGCTGTATTTTTAAGGATTAAAAATGTCGTCACTTACTCACTATGATGTAGCTATTTAGCTAATTAAGTGATTTCTCAGAGTGTCCATCAGTGAGCGAGCAAGCTCATGTCTCTGCTCCAGATTCTGCTGTATCTCTCAAATGGGTTTGGGTTCGTTTGCTTATGTTAATATTTAGCAAAGGTTGTTTCATCAACTGACAGTAACCCAGATAACATACATTATTTTGGTAGTACTGACTTAGCTGACCAAGACTATGAAGATTTTTGTTGGCAAATCATGTAATTACCTAAGAATGCAAGGACTGCTCCTGGAACTGAGCACAGAGTAAATATATAACCAAATTAATTTTGTTTAGACTCTTTTTTTGCTCTGTTTTAGAACTGGTTCTCACTAGCCCATATGTTGTGTGAAGAACAGTCGAGTCCTGTGACACTCTAATTCAAATGCCAGATCCTCTCTTTCCCTTTATTTACCAATTAGTAATTGAACTTTTTAGTTCCAAATACTGATGAAAAAAAATGTTTTCTTGCTCAGGGATGTATTTAACTGAATCAAGCCTCATTTGATATGGTCCACCATATTTCCAAGGAGAATTTAAAAACAAAGAAAAGTCAAATCAGTCTTCAGTCTTCCTAACCTGCCTGTGTACAACTAAATTGACCTGTCAAATAACATACAATATGCAGGATTTCTCAGAGGTCATGCTGCTGAAAAGGAACTGCAGATGCAAAACCAATAAACTGCAAGATAAAAATGGTTTGGGACAGGGAACGCAGGGGCTGCTAACCTCATCTGTTACAAGCTACAATCAAATGCACTATTGCCAAGCAAAATTAACAGCAATTAAGGCTCCTAAATTCAGGTCTCGTTTAGCTGGTGGAAGGTGTGCTGACAGCTTTAGTGGTGACCCTGATTTGCCTGTCTGTTTATTTCAGTTAAAAGGCTCCTCATAGAGCTCTTGTGGAACAAATGTGAGGAAGAAAAAGCTAGGGTAAGGCTAGGTACAGTTTATGTAATTGCCAAAAAAGTATTCAATAGGGATTTTAGTTGCACATTTTAAGAGCAATTTGGCATAAAACGTGCTAAGTGGGGTAACAGCAGTATGAAGGGTATCATCTCATCCTCGCAACTATGTGTGCAAATACCTCCACCGTACCTTTCAGAGAATAAATACCAAACCAGAAACCCACAGTAGGTTTTTTTAGATCACTGTGAGAATTGCTTTACCCTCAGTCACACGTCATTTGCGTGTCACCATGCCTTTTAAAAGCTTTGTTTCCTTAAGCTAAAGCTTTCTCAGAAGAGTCCAGATAGAAGCACTGGGGTGCCTACATGCATCCTCATGCACCCAAGGAGATACCTAAGCAGGAGTATGGGGCTGTGCAGGTGCCATCCCTGCACTGATCACCACAAAAGCTTTAAATTGCAAAATTCCATCAACTACTTGAATGTGTGTGAAGTGGTATACCCTTCACAGAGCTCTCATTCGGTTTGTCTGTTCCCAAGATGTGTTTGCATAAGTTCCTATTTCTCTTACAAGTAACTTCAGCCTCCTTTAGGAGGCTGACCATGTGACAGATACTGCTGTTCTGCCTGAGTTAAATCAAGGATGAATAAATGTTGTACTACATCTCATGGTACAGCTTTTATCAGCATGGGCACATACCTGTATTTCTCAAACAGCCCCAGGGTGAATGCAATAGATGACCCAACAACCTATTGCTACAGGGCTCCAAATGGTGCCCTGCTTTTAATATCCCATCCTCTCTTTTCACAGACCATTTAGTTTGTTTTTATGTGTTCCTGGAGGGCAATTTTAAATCTTCAGCTTCATTTGCTATATTAGACATTTGGAAGAGGGCTTTTGTTGTTGTTTTAAATAAAACTTTGCTACCATGTGAGTACAGAGCCCATGTTCAAGGTGGAACATCTAATAGTCCTAATTATGTTCTCTTCATTAAACTGCATTAACGGAGCCAGCTGTTCCAGGAGCTTTGTTTATATTACCTACTTGTCTAATTGGCTCAGTAAGGGTGCTTGCATTGCTGTATGGATTTGGTACACTCTGTGGTAAAAAGGAATGGAATCCTATTTTTCTGTGAAAATATGCTACAAACTTTAAGGTAAAAAAAAATCATGTAGGGTTTCCTTAGAAAGAGCTACCACCCTTTTCTAAAGCTGAATTTGTTACCTAGGACTTACTCCTTAGAAAAGTAGGGAGATTACTCAGCCCTCAGTGACCATAGGAGCAGTTGCTGTCAGTTTAAGCGGAAAGTATTCTGTGATGGTACAAAGTACTCAGAAACCTCTAGGTTAAAAAGCAAACAAGCAAAGACAGACTTGTACACACACAGACAGTCAGGTCCAACACATGACCCTGGTGCCATCAGCCTCCCCGTAGTCTGGAGCCAAGCTAATGCTCATTATCTCTTTCTCTCACCCTAGAATAACCCCAGCAATAAATTGGTGAACACCAACAGCACCGTCACAGCGACACATATCAAGAAGTTCACTTTTGTTTGCATGGCATTGTCCTTAACGGTAAGAAACCTTTGTTCAACTCTGGCTGTCATCTCAACCAGAAAATTATCTCCTCTACCTAATAATGCTAGAAGCACTAGCAGTTCAAGAAAGGTGAATTGTCTTTTCTTGTGAAGATCTGTTGCTTTTATCTGGAGGAGGGAGCATGATCATAGAACCCGAATACTAAGAAAATCAGCTATCATTAACTCAGGCTAGATGTCTTAAGACCTAGAGTTATTTTATTTAATTCTCACTACTTTTCATTTCAAGTCATCCTCCACATGCAAGGAGGTATCAGAGATCTGCTTTTCTTTTTTTTCTCTCTTTTTTTTTTTTAATGAACAAAACTTCCAGTAACCAGCACGTCAAGGAAATTAAAAACCACATTTGTCTCGTGTGCAGTGGGACAGCAGCCGGTCCCCAGGCATCCTTCATCTGCTGTGAATGGTGGGAAAGGCAGCACGTGTCAAAACTGCTGTAGCTGTTCCCTGCCGCCTCGCATGGCGCTGGTCTTCCATGCTGGGGGTACTTTCATGCGAGTTGGTTTTGTTTACTCTCAAAATGAATTAAAAAGGACCATTTTGGAGGTGGTGCTGACACTGATAAAAGGATCTAAAGCCTTGTCTGTGCTGGGAAACGTTGCAAGGTGCTGGCATTCAGGGAGAAATTTGCTGAGCACATGTGTGGTGCATCTTCCCCAAGAAAACTGTTTCTGCACAGATCTTTTTAGCAACAAACAGGCAGTTGTGGAAGAAAACACATGCAGGTGGTGGGGATGATAGCAAATAATGGACCAGATGACCGAGGTGAATCAAACTTCTGTTTCTACATAGAATGGATTTACATTAGCGCTTGGAGCTGGTCAAGCCACCCTCTTCCCACTTGGGGTGGACTTACATTAGCAACCATACCTCTGTCCGTGACAGTCATTAGCAGATTTGTGATCCCTGCACGGTGTCCTGGGCTGGCTCCTGCCAGGGCATTGCCAGGCGCCGGGACTGCTAGGGTCAATCATGGCAGGGCCTGGCAGCCAGGGCCTGTCCCTCCCCCCTAGCCAGGAGCAGGGCAGCCAGGGGACACCAGGGCACCCCCAGCACTGGGCACCTCCCTGAGGACACGGACAGGCAGAGGCTGGGCTGGGGTGTGGGCCCGTGGGTGGATCAGGCTCGGTGGGGCCTGTGGGCGGGCAGAGCAGGGCTGGGCTGTGAGGAGCAGGAGACCAGCCCTGCTGCAGCATCACTGGGACAGGGGCTGATGGCCTCAGGGAGCTGACACGGGGTCCTGGGCCATGGGCAGGGTGGGGGGAGCCCTGGGGAGCTGACATGGGGTCCTGGGCCCTGGGCAGGTGGGGGGAACCCAGGGTGTGGGCAGGGACGGTCAGGGCTGGCAGTGCCCTCCGGGCCATGACAGCTTCTCTCCTCAGTACCTGCACTAGCAGGACAAAAGATAAGGAGAACCTAGAAAATGCGTTTCTCACAGAAAAAGTCCTCCCTCACACTAGAAAAGTAAGTAGGAAATGCTGCAATTGTTTTAGAATACAATGCTCAGAGTCCTAAAATTGAATCTGTTCATACCCCCAACAGATTTTCTCTTCATCCCCAGTGTTGCATACTTCCCATGGGGCAGCTGGCTGCTTTGTAGCTCTCCTCTCCCCACATTCACAAATTTACTGTTCAGTAATGGAGGGCTGACATAATTTCTCTCTCCCTTTCATTTTAGTATAGAGCCTTTCTGACTGAGTTGCACATGGCCTATGCATGAAGGGAAACTAACTTACATCAAAGGAAACCTTACAGTACACAAGCCTGAAGTATTTGTAACCATCCCCACCACCTGGGAAAGTGGGATATGGTACTCTCTGTCTTATTTCACAGTTGAAAATGAAGCAACTTAATCCATTCATAGCTGAATTAGGAGATTTCTTCTGCTTTTTATTTCCTATATTTTTTTCCCTGAACAGCTACAACTGGCCACCATCAAAGACAGAATTGTATGAGTTGATGTGGCATCTTTTCTGACTATTAATTTCTAGACTTAAGCTTGAACTCTTTTCATGTGGCTTAGGGACCAACAGCTCTGGCTCTAACTTGTATTTCCTATAGCATGTAACGGAGACAGACATATACCTCCACTGAACTGGCCATTGTCTGGAGACTTTCCATGGCTTTCATGTTATCGAGCATCACACACCTTGAGGTTTTCTCTTGTGTGCTGTGCCGGGCCAAGGTTATGTTCTCTACAGCTGGGGCCTCCCTTGAAGTCTGTCAGTATTGTTAGACACCCACTTGAAGTCTGTCAGTATTGTTGGAGACCCATGAAGGGGAAAGTTTTCATCTTTACAAATTGTTCTGAGAATACTATTTCAATCTCAAAGGTTTCTCTGAACTTACTGTTTTCTTAACCCTTCTGGCATTTATCAGCTTACTCGACTTCTGATAGATCATGAGCTTCTCACATTGCCATCACCATCCTCTGCAGAGTAATTTTTAATTACTGCAATAGGCTTTTGTTTTGTAACTTTACAGGCTTTTTTTTTTTTTTCCAAAAGTTCTCCATAGTGCTTTCAAGGGCAGTTCTTTCATAAGCTCATCATGAGAGATTTGTCCACACTGAAATTCCAGAAACGCTTTTGAGGTCCATAGCTTTTCCTGTCCTGTTTCTATTTTTGCCTACTAGTGACAGATTCTTAGGATTGCTGTCAACGGACAGAGCAGAAAAATAGACACATGAGCTTTAAAGACTCAGTTTGGTTCGAAGGCCTGAGCCTGCAAATGCTTCAGCATGCAAGCTCAGTAGATGCTGGTATGACTCAAGTTATGTGCCACAGGTTCTAAGGAACCTGACTTCAAATTTGCCTCTATTGCAGCCAGATCAGATGGCCACTGAGCTCCCATGGCCATCAGTGGTTGCTGTGTTTTTCTGGAGAGGATCTACTGCAACAAATGGCAGTCAGACTAGTGGCATCACTGTAGGTAACGTCTTTTTCTTTGGGATCAGAGGGAAAGTGGGAAACAGGCTCCCAGGCTGACCAAGACATCAAACCAAGTCAAACAGTTAGATGTGTCTTGTGAATCTGTTCTTCAGTGAGTGATCTACAGAAGGATTCCAGAAGCTGGAAAGATAATGGAAGTCCATTAACCACTGGAAAAAATAATAGTGAAGCTTTTAGTATGAGCAGCAACCATGCAGGAAAGTACCCTGCTAGTATAAAACCCTGGGAAACCTCCCAGTTGTTGAAGACATGCTATTTCATAGAGTTGGAAGAAAAATGTCCTACCTCCTTCCACAGACCAGTCATGCCTGCACAAGAAGTAATGTATACAGCAGAAGCACTTTTTCACTCTTGTTGATAGTGGCAGTATTGGGTCAGAGTAGAAAAAAGGCATAGTTCTGTTAAGAAACGTAACTTTGTGGGTTTTTTAAATCTTCATGGGATCTGAAAGGCTGCACTTGAGCCTTCCCAGGCTGACTGGGCAGCATGCAAATGTGTTCTACCAAATGTGATCATAAGTACTGTCTCGTGGCTTTGAAGCATCAGGCGGGTATTAAAGCTGCTTCTTCAAAAAATGGGAATTAGTTGTATTGCTTAGTGAAAAACATGTAGATAAGCTGTTTTATTTAAAGGCTGTAAATAGAAACGATTAGACTCCCAATATGTAAGAGATCTGATGTGATTAGTCATATTGATGTGGTTTTCACTGTAAGCAGTAACTCCTTCCAACAGCCCTGTTTTGTGGCTATGCAACTGAATGTAAAATTTATGTAGCAGAGGGAAGGGACTCAGCTGAAGAATTTTGTCCATACAATTAACGGAACGGTTCAGATGTTAGAAAATAAGGCATGCTTGGTAATTTACTCTCAGCTTAAAGAGTGTGCATAATGCTGCTTGCCATTATTTGTTTCTTAATTGCCCTTAGGCACTTCAGGCAAAAATGCTTGTTTCTATATGTACCTAGAGATACTGCTCCAAATGCCAGTCTTGCTGCCATTACTAGATAACGCTGTGGAAGAACTAAAAATTTTGGTTCAATGTTCAGATGACCCTACAAGTCAGCCCTGCGGTCTTTGCACAGTTGTAAACTAAGTGAAGACACAGACTCCCAAGAAAGAAAACTGGTACATTTATAGCACACATCCCTTTGGTTGTGGGATGTGTCAGCCTCCATACAGTGCAGAAATCCCAAAATAATTTGTCCGGTTCCAAAATACTGCATTTCTCCATTGCAGCAAAGGTTTGCTCTGTCAGGGGAGAGCATTCCCTCGCTTGTGAGCTTTGCGTAGAGAGGCAGGCTGTGCAAGGAGTGAGCTACTCAAAAGAACCCTGCCTTACCCAGCAGAAGTAACAGTAAATAGGCTGCTCTTCAGCAAGGGCTTTTCTCAGAATAGCAGAGGTGTCTTTGAGCTCAGACACCACAGTGCAGAATTCAGGGGTTTCCCAAGGCAGCCTGAAGGGCACAGCTACTGCCAAATCACCTTCCTTCCTTCCTTCCTTCCTTCCTTCCTTCCCTTTCTTTCTTTCTTTCTTTCTCTCTCTCTCTCTCTCTCTCTCCCCCTCTCATTCTTTTATTATTTCTTTTTTTTCTTTTAATCCTGTCCCCATTTCCCGGTTGAGCTCTTCCTTAAGTCTTCTGTGATGACACAGAACTTGCAGTCAGTTAAGATCCTTTTCTCTGGCTAATGTTAGCTGCTAGCAGCCATTGGATTGGCATTTGGTCATCTGCCTTTGAGCTGCAAGGCGTCCCAGGCTGATTTCCTGTTAGTTAGTGCCTGCTATATGGAAGTGATGAGCAGAGGGCTCCTTTGGGAGGGCACGAGCTCCTTCACTCCACGTGGTGGTCACAGCCATGCCCTCACACACACGTCTGTGTGCAAACCCTGCGCAAGTTGGTGAATTTCCGTGCAAGCAGCACTAGGGAAAGTGGGACATATAACTCTCTGAGGGGACTGGGAGTGGTGGCATCTGTTCATGTCTCAGAGTTGGCTTGGAAGGCAAGTGATGTCTTACTTAACAAGAGCTGTGAGCACCCTCATTTAAGGCGCTGCCATTGGGCTAAAAGCATGGCTGGCTCTATGTGGCTGAAGCAAGATCACTGCATGAGGAGCATGCAAGATGCTGACCAGAGGAAGCAATTTCTCAGAGACCACTGTGAAAGCTCCCTAGCTCACCGTCACTAAAAATGGCCCAGAATAGTCTGTACTTCCTTGTTTTTTTATATGGAAGAAGCAATCGGTTCTTACAGCAGTAGTTAGTGAACTATGCTACTCAGTTCAGCTTCCTCTCCAAGCAGCCTCAGCTGGAACAGACCACAGTGCTGTAGGGATACATTTCCAAACACCAGCTCCTGTTAGCTGCATGGTTCCTGTTAACTGAAGTGTCAGCAAGACACGTGGCCAGTTGTATCTTCACATTCTTGAGTGCTCTATGTATTACAACAGGTTTTCCCTTACCAATAAGACAGGCTCAAGGTGCCAAGGGTGACATGCTGTGCGCACCATGCCATATTCATCCGTCTGTCACCAAGTTAATGTACACCAGGAGAGCTGCACAGTACTCTTCAGTTTTAACACGTGTTCTGTGAGAAACAGCTCAAAGCTCTTTCCACCTTTAAGTGTAACAGCACCAGTGCTATCATAAAAGGAATTTCAATGCTGCTTTCCTTTTTTTTTTCAAATGGACATGCAATTATGGACAAACAGGGAAACTGGCAGTTTTCATGAATAAACAGACTGGTTAAGGGGAGAAGCTAATTGTGTAGAATGCTATCTTATATTTAATTAGCAGACACTGCTTAAGAAACAAAATCCAGATGTTCAAGTTTGCTCTGTGATTTTTCATTCCTTGCTATCCCAAGAGGAGACTAAAAGAGTGGATGGAGGGCTTTCAAATTTATGCTCATATGTGTTTGTGTGGTTTATGCAAGGCTTACAGATTTCAGATTTACTTATTACAAACCGCAGACAAATTAGTAAAAACTGTAAATCTCTTTTTTTAAAAAACAAACAAACAAACAAACAAACATTGCCATGAAATTTCGTCTAACATGAAGGCTCAGGCACTTAAGCTGAACAAATTGGTATGCATCAGTTGTGTTGTGGTAGCCAAACTCAAATGCCAGGTAACCTGCATTAGATTTAAATCTCAGTGAAAATTTAAATTTAATGTACTTAGGAGCAAACAGCTGGTCAGTTTACTGGCTTCTATGTTTGGGCCTGAGAGTTGAATAAGTCTGTGTCAATACATGTCAAAATGTGACTTGCTTTACAGTCAGGTTTGTCCACAATTGAGGAGTGTAATGATAGCTTTAAAATGTAATGATAGCTTTCAAATGTTTCTAATACTTACAGTATTACTTTCTATATTATATGTTAGGCCAGTTTTTGTATTCTATAATAAAATATTACATTTTTTGTAAATAGAATGTAATATTTATATTCATATCTGAACTTATTCTTTTGACAGGGAAAAAACACATACTGATTTTTAAGGGCTTCTGCTGATAAGCATCTGTAGTTTAAGGAGTTACTGTTGGCAACTGTCTGTTTCTTTCATTTGCTGGACATCATCAGCCCTTGAGGAAGAGCAGCATGCAGGCATTGTGTCAGCTCTCCAGTGCTTACATCTTGTAGCACAGCAGCATAAGCTACCATCAGTTGGCAGTTATATTCATCTTATATATTAATGTATGGTGTATGTAATTATAAATATGTATTTGATAAGTATATAATCAGATGCAGAGTGTAGTTATATATAATTGTGTATATATATATATATGTAATTTTTTATATTATAATGATCAGAAGTTTTAAGCTGCAGCGTTTAACATGTTTGCCTATTGATCTCTTATTTCCCCCCAGCCATGGGCAGAAAAGCAGGACAGGCTGCTGGGGACCATAGGCTCTTTAACTGATCTTGCAAGATTCAATAGAGAGATCCCATCACAGTCCTAAAACAGCAGAGAGGACTCCAGAGTGATAGGGTTTGTTTTGCTGGGTCCCTGTGACGGGATAATTCAGTTTCAGCCTGAAGAGAGGAGGAGGAAAGTCTCTGTCCCATTTGATGACAGTTTACTGCAAGACGTCCCATCATTTGCCTAATCTCCAGTCATCATCTGCTTGGTTATCTTCTATAATTAATCATCAAGCACCTAGGAGATAAGAAAACCCTGGTCAAGAACAAGGAAGCCAGTGTAGCAGGGAAAATTCCCTATATGAAAGCATTAAAGTACAGAATACAGGACTCAGTAGTTGCTGCTTTCTACTTATTTCGTAATTCTGTAAGAGCTAGAGCCAGTCACTGTGAAAGAGAAGCAGTTTTGTTTTATTCAGGCTGAGAAGCCTCGTCTATTTAAAAGGCAACTCCAGGTGCCCAAGCTTTTGTGCTCAGCTTTGGGTTTGGTTATGCCAAACTAGGAACTGCCAAGGGCCAAGTGGATACCGTCTGCCGACTCTCCTGTCCTGTTGATCAGTCAGGCTTCACTAGCCTGTGAAATGTAAGCACTGGTAGATAAAATTGGAGCCCACATGAGTGAAGACAAAATATTCATACCAACTCAGTATATTATTGAAATAGCATTGGTTTATTGACATATTCCCACTCTGATGCTATGCACCTACCAAACATTTTTTACTCAATAGTTATTTTATTTCCAGTTGAACTCATGTTATTTCCCAGCTATCTGTCCTGCAGCTGATTTTTCCGATGAGGGTCACCAAAGACTATCCAGTTTTCAGTAGTCCTGTTTGATCTCAAATTTTCAGTCTGTAGTTTAATCAACATGCCATTTCCTATCACTTTCTGCATTTACCTATAAGTTCATTTTCTACGTGACAAAGTATCCTGAGTAAAGCTCTTGCATACATAAGACAGCGATATATTTGATGTTTTCAGCTACGCTGTCGTGCTAAACAATGAGACATAAAGCAACTGTTGGTAAAGGACGGAAGTTCGAGAATTCTTTGCGTCTCCACAGCAAGACTGACTGCTGTCCTACTAGGCATCCTTAGCTTGCATTCAGGGTAGTATGAACGAGGCTTGCATATTCAGAAATGCCAAGGAACACGTTCCTGTTTCACTGATGAAACCTTCTGAAGGCAGAAGAGGAGTGTCCATAGCGTGATATAACTGCAAGGCAGTTCCATGCAGTAGGCATCTCTTGCTGCGTGTCAGCTGGTTGGTTTCTGGAGTCCCACGCAGGCTGACATTTAGCCACCATGAATGCACTTAATGAGTTGCGGTACCTACAAAAGTATCGTGCGCTTCGCTTTGTTTCCATCTTTGGAGACCAAACACCTGAAGGGTCTTACTTCAAGGCATTCAGGACCTGACAGGAGATTAGCTTTAATTTTCAAATGCCTCAGGCAGCTTCACTGTAGCCAGAGGGCGTGCAAAGAAGTTTTTTAAAATGGAATTTGCCGCAAGTAGTATATGTGAACATACTTTCACAAAAATGTAGGGGTTTTTTTCCCCCTTTCTTAAAGAAAATAAGGTCAGTTACCACTACTGCTGTGAAATCGGTATTAGACTGTCAGCTGCCAAGAAAATATAGGAATACTAGAGTTTATACCCTCACCTTAATGCATTTTAGCAAACAGAGTGAGAAAGTTTCCATGTACACACTTGATTAAGTTTGGTAAAGATCAGCCTAGAGTAGAGCAAAGTGACTTGCAAATTCTGACCAATGCAAGACATTATCAGAGCTTTTACGCCATTATTTCTCCTTCGCTGTCACTTAAAAGACCTTCATCCAAGTATCTGCTGTGTAATTCCCATGGTTTCAAGTGCTTCAGATGCTGGAAAGGGGAACAAGAAAAAGCAAGCGATACTGTTTCTGTTTCCTTGTGACTGTTGCCACAGTTCTCTGCATATTGAGAGAGGGTTGCTACCTGAGAAAATCACCTGGTTATTACAACACTTATGGCTTTGATAGCTATATACATTCCAGGCTGGTAATGCTGGTTCTTTGATCACTAGATGAAGAAAGCATTTTCAGAACAAAGTGGTGATTTCTGAGGTCCATAATTTAGGCGTTCCTCTCTGTGCTTTACTCCTGATCTGCACGCAGTGCTGAAACCTTCCCACTTGCCCATCTCAACTCTCATATAGATGACTGATAGCAGACATTCAAAAGATGGCCCATCAGGGCC
>VFFE01008529.1:5790587-5870115 GCA_008921705.1 Burhinus oedicnemus | reverse complement strand
GGGGGGGGTAGCGTGAAATATGAGAGTATTTAATGTGAAAGAGAGAGACAAAGGTGTAGGCTTTGTGCAGTGATGGTGCAGGAGAGCCCAGCAGCTGAACAAGTAGTTAGTTACAAATGGATTGAAGTTAACAAAGCCTCATTTTTTCGTGAATTTGTGACTCATAGTCGAAGGAATAGCATCAGGGTCTGAAAAGGAAAAGCCGTACTTTAACTTCCTTGGCCTTTCAGATACTCTACATCTTTCCTGCAATATGACACCCAGTTATAAAACTCAGTCAATTCTGTCTTGAGGATTTGGCTACTGTAGCATTTCTGCCTTACTAGAGGAAACAGCTTAGCCACACCATGGAAAACAGATTCGTCATGATGATTTCTTTCATGTAAATAATGAAATCTGAGTTTATCAGTGTTCATGTGCTCAAACTATAACATTGCACAGGCTAAGTTACTCTGTAGAAATGAAAAATTTGAATTCTGGATCAAAAATGTAACATGACTTCTGATGGCAATAATGCTTTTCAGTTTTTGAGGTGCTAGTGTTTTAACAAACATGGCCAGGGACATGAGCTAGAGTTTTGCAGCGTTGTAGTTCCAGCACATCAATTACCAGCCACTGCATTAGAATTGATAAATGGAAGATTACTTAAGAGCCAACTTTCTTAAAGTGGCTTGTGTTACTACATTAACTAGAGCAAGCCTTTGTTATTTCTAAAGCTGACCAAGGTTATATGATTTTTGTGTGGTTTTTTGTTTGTTTTTTAGGGAAGTTAAGTCTGACTATGGAACTTCAGAGTTTGAATAATAATTGAAATTTTTCAATGCATCACACAATATCAAACCATAGATTAATACTGCCCATCCTCATTCCCCTTCCACCACATTTAAACCAATTGTACTTTATAGTACATTGTCCAGTTCATCCAGATTAAAGCAGTGGTTCATCCTCCCCTGTCCAAGGTCATGCTTACAGCTCTCCTTAACAGGAGATTTTCCCTGAATATCTCCTTTTCTGCTTGTGGGAATAATTAATTCCCCCTGCGTAGTGCTGATGAGCTTCAGACTTGGAGTAGCTACTGCAGTGTATCCCTCCATTCCTGGTATTTGTTGCTTGCTTTCAGGAATACCTTTTTATAACAAAGAAGAGCTTAAGCATGGCTAGCAATTGGCACAAACTGCTTTTTCTTCAGAACTGAAGTACTGTATAGCGTTATTTAGCTTTCCATGTAGTTTTTCCTCCCAAGTTTAAAGATGAATGAAGGGAAACATACATAGGAACCATGTTCTGCTGCCACCATATATACCTGACATTCAGTGTCACAGGTCAAAAAGCAGCCAAAAGTTTAAGCTATTGCAGAGGCCACTGGGTTTGTGTTCAAGGTCCATTTGTATTTTCCTATCTTTTATTGGCTGTCTTTATTTTACATTTCTGCATTGCTTTATTGTGAAAGGTTACAACTGGGCTTTATTAGAGTCATGGGATAATAGGACTGAGAGGCAGTTAAAAACCACAGGAAGAAATACAGTGGCAAGAAACTGGTCCCTCTCAGAGGACACAAGGCCAGCTGCCGACAGTGCCAGTATGTGGAATTCCCTGGGTGACTTGAGTTCAGTGTCATTATCTGTGATGAGTATACAAAGAAAGGAAATAGGAATAGAGGGACAGATTTCACCCACAGTCCCCAATCTTATTTCATCAATGGCTTCATTACAGCCTCATTGTATTGATTTCACAAGTCCTAGCTAGGATATTCACATTTTAAAAAACAGCATTAACTTTTCAGACTAAATCCAGATTCTTTATACTTTACTGTCATACATTATATGGATGCCAAGCACAACTTTTAGAATAAAACCACCCATCTAGTGGATGAATTTGTTTTCACTGCTTTGATTTTGCCTGTCTCTGAACTCCCAGATTATTTTTTTTATCTTCAGGCTGCTGGCACAAAAATAACAATTGGAAAATGACATATTGGCAGACAATTGCTCAAGAAGCTTTTTACCTTTTCAAGGTCAGGTTTAGTTCCCGCTTCAGTAAAAATTATTTCAGGCATGAGTGGAAGCATTCCTGCCTTCTCAGGAAGATGCTGGACCACCAGAGGCTGACTTTATAAAATCTTCACAAGGGCCTTGTCCCATACATGATACCACACTAAGCCTTTGTCCCAGAACAAAGGATTTCTCTTTGCTCCAGTGAGATGGAGACTGATGTCTCCTTCGTGATTGTTCAGGTTTCACACAAAGGGTCTATTCTGCATGAGTGGTTGGAGCAAGCAGAAGGGAAGGGTCAAAAGTTGTCACTAGAGCTCAAACGCTGTAATCGCAATAGGAAGCAGGAAGGGTGGCAGAAAACTCAGGACAGAAGAAAATGTCTAAGTTGTGAAGTCGACAGTTTTCACAGAGAGACTAGGAATCTGCCAGCTTTGGTTTATTCAAGCTTTTTTAAAGAGAGACTGTACTCAGTAAAATATCCTGCTTTCTCTAAAAAATAAAGCAGCATAATTCAATGGAGAGATATAATAACTATCTTAAACAATGTAGTGACCCAACCCAGCCTGAAAAATACCACCTATTTTCAGGAGCAGCCATCAGAGAGTCACTGTGTTCTGCAGCTGCTGGACCTAGCTTTATTTCTGAAGAATGTCGTACTCTGTCACTCTGAACTATAAGAAAAGCTGAGGGAGGTGTGGGGAGACTTAGATCTGTAGAAACCAATTATTTCAGGAGAAGATGTGAAGTTAGGGAGTTTTTCCGTGGGCAGGCTCAGGTTTCTTTTGCTCCCCCTGCTGCTTGACAAATTTTATAACAGCCGTTTTCAGCTTTACACCACCCTTTGCAGAACACAAAGTTCAGAGAAATCTATACTGACTTGTGCGTGCCTGAGGGATAATTGCTGTAAGAGAATGTCCTTGTGATTGAAGTCATCAGCATTACGATAAACCTCTTTCAAATACGACTGTGGTCTGACATTTTTACTGCACACAGATCCAGGGCTTTTTGCTTCATAGGATCACAGGATTATTCAGGTTGGAAGAGCCTCAGGAGTTCATCAGGTCCAGCCTCTCGCTCAGAGCAGGGTCAGCTGTGAGGTCAGGGCAGGTTCCCTGGGGCTTTGGCCAGTCTGGTCTTGAAAACTTTACATTTCCCACAGAAGAAAAGGGTGCAGTTTCTGCCTGCTTCGGAATTACAGGACACATGAGCACATCATCATGACATCCCAACTGAGTGTCAGACTGTGGGAACCTTCAATGCCTCCATTTAGGCAGATCAATTTTATTTATTTTTTTTGTCTCCAAAGCTGTATATCAAAAACTCCTTAAGACTGCCAAAACTGGGGTGGCTCTGCGAAGACCACCCTCTGTCATGATTTACAGCAAAGGTAACATAAGATTCTGCAGGCTCATTCTGGTGCAGGCCAGGCCGTGGTATGCAGCAAGCTTCCACAGCAAGCCAGTGCTACTGGCCTCTACTGTCGTACCATGCCCTCCACAGCTTCCAAAGAACTTTATGATTGTTTATAGCAGTGTGCTTAAAAAAAAAAGAAAAAAGAAAAAAGAAAAAAAAAAACCAAAACCCTGAGTCTTAAAAGGCAACAAGTTTTTAACTTGATTGTTTTCATGTTAAACTCACATGTGATTTCCTATCAACAGGGAATAATGTCTTTATGATAAAACCTAGACTTCTTGATTTCTTAGTCCACAATAGAACACAAAATCTTTTATTTGTGTAAATTGATGAGTAGCTGGATCTCCTTCCTCCATAAGAACCCTGTTGAATACTTTCCATGTTGTTCAACTACTTGAGAGACTGCATAGTGGAATGGGTGCTTCAGGACATATTAGAAATTTGTGTTCTGTTGCACAGCTATATTCAACATGGAAACACACTCCACCTGCAGTCTGAAAAGGGGTGTAACTAATACCTATTTCTATAGTTTCAGTACTAGTAGTTAACAGTTCAAAATTGTTGTTACTTTTGTTCTTCTCCATAAAAATACAGAAAAGAAGTGCAGTTTCCTTTAACACTAAGATGCTGGAGTAAGTTTTTGAGTGACAAGCCCCAGTACTACAGAGTCATTTAGAGAATTAAATTTTCAAGGTCAATGAAGGTATGGATTTGGAATAGCCATAAGAACAGCACTAACAAAATCAACAAATACATTTTTTTCCAACATCTTGCAAAGTAGAATGCTGAACAGAGGAGTTAAATTCAGTTTTTCACACTGATGCAAGTTAGAACAAGATTTTGTTTTGACTTAGAAACATATCTGCAAGATCAGCTCATCTTGTAAGTGTTACACACACTCTGAAAGGAGGCAGAATTATGGAAGTTCTGCTTATGTGAGAAAGAGGGAGGCCATAGAGATGTTTTGCAAATCAGGAGACTAGACCACATAAGATTCGGGCTACTTTTTGATTTGTTTATTGCACACTTCAAAAGGCAAAAATCACATGACTTATCTTCTTCCATATTAATAGAAGTGATAAACTTAACTGATACTATCCCAAAGATCTGAGGTGCAATTCAAAGCTGAAATATGTAATAAGGTGTGAAGTAGATTTCCTCTGCCCTCACTGGGCGCCACATAGCATAAATGGGCATAGAGAGGTCATGAACAAGGCACGGGTTAAATTAGTTAGGATGCAATCCTCCATACGTACCTAGAACAATATTTTGGGGGTAAAACACCTCTCTTGGACAGCCATACTTCTGCAAATATAGCAAGTTCAACAAATGATAGGAAACATCTGCTGAGAGTTGTTTAGCCCGAGATAAATATGAACTGCACTTCATCACAGAATAAACTTTAACAGGTTAACGGTACCCTTCCCCATGGTAAAATCTGTTATTCCAATCTCGTTCCAGGCTGGCATATGTCTAACTCATTTTTAAAAACATCTGTTTTGGATTCCATAGCTTCTTTCTGAGGAACATAGAGACATATCGTGTCTTTGTCATCAGGCAGTGTTTCTTCTAACTAGAGACTGCACTGAAGTCTAGAAGTGCTGTATTGTTGTTCACAGCTCACTGGAATACTCTCTTGTGCCTTATATTTATCAATGAGTGTCCCAAAAGACAGGCAGCTTTCTACAAGTGCATAAAAGCAAATCAGTCTAGCACCCTGCAGATTACTATACACATGACAATAGCCTTTGTTAGCATAATGTATTATAATGCATTATGTAGTGGGTCTCTGAGGTTTAGTAATCCCTGTCAGCAACCAGAATAAATGGAAACGGCTTCCAGGAGATGCAGAGCCTATGAAAAGACTGTTAGTTTTCAATAACTGCTGGCATTCAGACTCACACATGCAGCATCTGAAACAAACTCTCATGAACAGTCTTTCGTCACAATCATTTGTGGAAGTCAAACGCATGAAGTGTGCTTAAGAAGAGAGATTAAAGAGAAGTTGGACTGAGCACTAGCAGTTTGGTACTTTCCCTGCCATTCTCTCAGGCTTGTCGACAGCAGAAGTTTGTGATGTGTAACCTTTTAATATGCCTAGACATTGAATTTGCTAGCTGAGAATAGCAAGGTTTTACATGAAAGTAAGCACGCCTTCTTACAGAGAGTGTCTAAGCCACAAGTGAGAGGGTTTTTTTAATTTTTTCAATGCACAACTGGATTGCAAAAAAAAAACCCATAAATCATTAATATCAGATATTTTGTATGCACAACATGATGCTGCACGGGATGAAAGTGCAGCACAGTTATTGAACTCCTGAAGCTGTAGCTGCCAGCAGCTCAGACCGTGCAGCCAGGGAAGGGCATCTCTCACTCTGCACTTGCCCTGCTCTTTGTGCCCCTTCCTTAGGCAACCCCTCAGTGACCTTTAGCAGGGAGACAGTACTAATCTAGCAGGAGCTTTGGTCTGCTCTAGTACAGCTGTACTGATTCTTATGCCGCTGTAAGTTTAATAAAGTCCTTCAAATTTTACTACTGTAGATCAGTTAAAGACACGTTATCCAGTTATCAGTTCAAATGATTAAAAAACTTCCTGAAATACTTAGGCTACTGTTGTTTATACAGAGATAACACCACCATAATAAATACTACTGTCTTTACTCAGGCCTGCAGATTCTCTGTAGTGTTCCACTCTCCTGTTTATATCTTCAATTTTCCTGTATTTTTAAAACGCTCATCACTGCTCAGTGAAAGTTCTGTTTAAATGATCAAAGGCTTGAACAAAACTATCCTTTAATATCATGATGCACTCATACCATAAGATAACAGAAAATCAAATCAACTCTGTTGCTAGAATTCCACAAGCAAAATCCTCACTCCCAAAGCATTAAAATGTTTCAGCCTCAGCAGAGCTGCCAAGTACGATAGTCGTTACTGTAGATAGCCATTGCAGCCAACTGCAATTGCAACCTGAAGCTGCAGTGCCATTACACATGTGTGTTGCTAGCCTGTGCGGAAGCTTTTACTGTTTCATCTTCACCTCTTGATTAGATTAAATGAAGGTATAGCTGTAACCCTACCCAAGCCTATTTATTCTATTTTTAACCTTGCAAATACATGCAGAAAGACGTAAGGGGGAGGGGGAAACAGACTTTCTTTTAATGAAAGAAAGATAGGAAATATGCTATAGGTAAATCTATTTCCTAAAATCTTTAATTGCGTGTGCCACGCTCCCTGTTCAACTGGACTACTTGCATAATTTAATCTGTTACCATCTTCTCCAGCCTCCTTTCCGATCAGTCCTCACCCTTTACTAAGGTAATCGCAAACATCATGCAGACCACTCAGCATCACAAGAAAGCTAAGACTTCATCCTATTTTCAGTATTCTTTATCTGTAATTGAATCGATAGCTGAGATACCTTCCCACCTTTGCAGGTTTAGTGTCACCATTTTCCTGAAGTGGAGCCTGTTTCTTTCTACTACATTTTGAACTTGTCTTTGAAATAATATGGAAACTTCCCAAGTTGCAAGTGCTCTAAAAGTTAAATTGCAGAGGGCTTGCATGATACAAAACATTAATTTCTTTCCTGCAGCTTTGTCCCCTGTGGGCAATGAGAATATCATCTGCTCATAAGATGACAGAGAGGAATCTCTTTGCAAAATGAAACTAGTTATCAATATTGCAACCAAAAGAAGGAAACATGCTGAGACAAAAATAGAAGGTCCTGCTGCTGCCATGCCTCACCTCCTCAAACTGCTTATTCTTGAGCTTAAGAGTCACTGCTGTTTGTACCCACCAGCTGCTATGTCAGAAGTGCTCTTTGAAGCCATTTATCAGCACTGACTCTCTGCTGACCAGGGGAGCGGGGAACAGCGCAGTTTGCAACAGCTGAGGAGGAACGACTGCATACCACCTGCGTGTAAGGCATTACCCCTGATCCGCAAACTGACCTTCCTCCCGTAGGAGCTGGATGGAGATCGAGTCTGTTCTTATTAAGGCCAGAAACAAAGTTTAACTTCAAAGAGAACAGGATTGAAAACAAGGCTTTTGGTCACTTATTTGCTTGTCTGTCTAACCATGTTAGAATACTCTTTCAAGTGGCTGTTGGAGAAAGAAAGACTGCTGTATTTGCCTTTTGCTAGCGGTGGGCAGACTGCTCGGCATAAATGTATGGAATCTTGCAGCAGCAGTAACTGTACTGCTCAGCAGGATGCCAATAGCGTTGTGCAGTACAAGCAGCGTAAAGGCCTTTGCTTTCATGAAAACAGCAAATTATAATTGAAGAGTGGACATGTTATTTTGTTTATTGGACTTTGAAGAAAGATTTGACAAAATATGCCCTGTATGGTTGCTATACAGGTCATTTGCAGTAAAAGTAAAAATCACTGCAATCTGCCTAATGATGTCTGCAACAATGAAAGGATTTGTTCTGTCACTGTACAGTTACTTATTAGTAATTGGATCCTCAACCACACAACCTTCTCTGCTCTGGATTGCCCCCTCTGCTTCAGTTGTACTCTGTACAAGTAGTTTGGCAGGGAGAGAGAAATGCTGGCTAAAGCAGAAAAAGCTCCATGCTCAGTTCATTTGTCTTCTGCTCTTACCTTCCTCCACTTACTAATTTCTGTATAGGTGATGGAGATACACCGCAAGACACCATCAGATTAGTCAAGTAAAACATTCAATTGTGAACAAATAAATAGCGGATCCTACCATAAGAAGTGGGGAAGAAAACAGAGGATGAGCCTTTTTGCAGGAAAGTGAAATGTTTTGTTCACCGCACAGGCTGTCAGAAGGCAAGACCTCCCACGGACCATTCGGTCAAGGACTTTGGGAAACTTCTGCAGTCTGGGTACTTGTAGGCTAAACAGAAAGGACGCTCTGTGCCACACAACCAAAGAACGAGAGTGAAATCCCAGCTGCCTTGGAGGCAGTAGAACTTCAAAGACTAAATTTAAAAGCCATCTGAACATGTAGGAATGTGACAACCGGATAATAAGAGAAGAGCTAGATGCTATGATGCTAGCTTGTAGGCTAAATTATAAGAGAGTGGTTATAGAGTCTTATAGAGCCATCAGATTGTACAGCCAGTGTGTATAATTTACCTGGTACACTGGTTTGTAACCTGACAGAGGAGTACCAGAGCATTTAAGGTTCCAAGTTTTGCCCTGTTGAGTCAGCTTCCTTCCTTAACGTCTGCTTTTACTGCGAGAATAACAGGAAGAAATCACTTTTTTAATTGCAAAACCAAATTAAATAACAAAGTAATTATACTTGAAAGGATGTCAGGTACCCCTTCTTACAGAAAATGTCCTGTAAGGGCTGTTAGCACTGTTCTTCAGTGAGTGCCTTGAACCGAATCTGGACCTGCCAGCTGCTCAGAGCCCCCACAGCCCAGCCTGGACCGACCAAAAAAATTAAACAGCATGTACTACCTCTGTACCATTTGTGTTGGGCTTTTTATGGAAGTTTTCCATTCATGTATGGACTGAACAGCACACTCTTTGAAACAACAAGACCTGGCAGATTTGTGGCCTGAGGGCACAGTGTCTGCAGGACTATACTGAACACCTTTGCCTTGGTATCAGGCATATTACATACTAACAGTACTGGTATCAGCAGCGTGTTTAAACCCCTAATCTTAGGTTTAGGTGAGATCTCTGGGTCTTGGAGTACTTCAAATCTATAACATTTGATAATCTTTTTAGGAATATGGGTGTTTTAACAGAGCAAGTACTGTAAAAACCAAGTGTCTTACTGTTTTTGTGGGAATTGGACCTTTCAAGTACAACCATTTGCAGGCACCATAAAAATTCTTTCTATATGCATCAGTCTTGGTATGTGAGGAGCCTGAAGAGTAGGAATTGCTTCTGAAGTCGACATGCTTCTCTTATGTACACTTGTGTACTCTGTATTTGAATGCAAGCTGAGTATAAATACAAGTACGTACACTAGAGTCTTACTGCATTTAAATATTTGAAAATGTCTTTCAATTGTTGCAAAAACATTGGTTTGAATACATTTCACAAAGTAAAGGAAAATCATTCTGACTACGTTTATGTTTATGTTCTGCTGGTGGTTGTTTCTTTTCCAACTTTTTTTATCTGTTTTCCCCTCCTATTGAGAACAATAAAGTTGGTTGTGACTTTGGAGCGTTCAGCATCCTCAACTTAAGTCAAAGACAAGAATTGTTGATGGTTGGGGTGGCTCTCTGAAGAACCTTTTAAAACCTTCCCTCCAGTTTCTTCT
Source organism: Burhinus oedicnemus (assembly GCA_008921705.1). Taxonomy (NCBI): domain Eukaryota; kingdom Metazoa; phylum Chordata; class Aves; order Charadriiformes; family Burhinidae; genus Burhinus; species Burhinus oedicnemus. The sequence goes on along the minus strand of VFFE01008529.1, from coordinate 5,860,456 downwards.
TGGTTACAGTCAGGCTGAACCATAACATTTGAATTGGTAGAATCCAAGTCCAGCAAATTTTCTGTTAGATTTGCGTGCATGTGTTATTTTTATTTATGACTGCTTCATAAACTGTTGAGTCAGGACTATTGCTTAACATGTAAGTTTTGTTATTTTCTTTCCTCAGTGTATGCGCAAAGAGGAAGAAACATAGGAGAATGGTTAAATAAAGTGATTAATCATAAAATATGCCTGTCTTAGTGATGATGAAAACCTTAATCATTGCATACTACAGATCCCTAAACACTGTAGAAAAGCAAACTTACTTTTATTACTTTGTATCCATCTTCTTCTTTCATTTAATACCAAAAATACGCATCAGTAGACTAAACAAATCTTTTAGACCAGGAGGTTCTGTCTTTTGTTGTGCTTCCCTTCTGAAATATAAACAATTCTTAATTTTGTTTTCCTAGCTCTGTTTTGTGATGTTTTGGACGCCAAACGTGTCAGAGAAGATTTTAGTTGACATAATTGGAGTAGACTTCGCTTTTGCAGAGCTGTGTGTTGTTCCTTTGCGTATCTTCTCCTTCTTTCCAGTTCCAGGTAAAAAATAAGAAAATAACAATCTGTAACCTTAAAACCAAACCAACCTTGAGGTGTGGTCATAGAGCCTGACATGGCTGTATATACAAGAGTGGCTAAATGCATGCCTATTATAAGTAATATGGTTTTTATTGAAGCTGGTGTAGACCAGGACTATTTATATCGATAGTCAAGCTACAGTTGTTGCAGTAAGAGCAGTCTGTCATTAGGCAGATTTCTGATTGTCAAAAGTCCTAATTCTGTCTCTTGTAGCTGACCAAGAACATGCGCATGAACAGCAGTAGTGATACATGTATGCCAAGACTGAAATAAACTGTTTGGAATAGCATCTAGGACCAGCTCCACAGTAACACCACCTCCATTAGTCTCCCCTTCTGCTGCCAGACTTGGTGGCACTTTCAGATATCATCAGAGCATAAACCATACAGAATACAAGTTAATGCCCCTATTCAAGAGAGAGACAAGCTTGACAGCAATAATCAAAATGTTTCCTCTCAAAAAATTTCTGACTTCCACAATCAAATGCTGCATCATGTAGTGTTTTCTACTTATATGACAAGACAGTTTTGTAATAAAAGTAAACTCAAAATGTAAGAATAGGTACATGTAGATACCTTTTTTTGTGCCTAGCTGTTACACCATATGCCACACAGCAGCTAGATAGAAAATTTTCCTTAGTATGATTTCTCTTTAGCGAAGGGGATAGGGTTTTTTTTAGTGAAGAAAACAGAACGAACCATCTGATAAATTGGTTGTAAGAGAACAGCTCTTAGAAAGGATTGCTGTCCATAACTGGCTTTTTTTTTCTTCCTCCCCCCAAAAAAATCAGTATATTAAAGCAATTTGGACACAAGATTTGCTTCATTTCTAGTAGGTTTTCCCAGTGTGCAAAGTTACCAGAAACAAGTTTCACCATGGTTATTTCTGAACAGTGCTCTCTGCATGAAAAAGCTTCATACGAGATGACTGATATTTTTTTACTACTCTCGCCTCCCTTTCTCCCCGTCCCCTGCCCTTCCCCTGTTTATGAACAGTGACTGTCAGAGCACACTTGACTGGTTGGCTGATGACTCTAAAGAAGACATTTGTGTTGGCACCCAGCTCAGTGCTGCGGATTATCGTCCTCATCGCTAGTCTCATTGTGCTGCCTTACTTGGGGTAAATCATTCTCCTCTCCACAGAGCTGATGCGTTTGCTTTCCTCTTCATTCCTGTTTCCTGTCACTTGATAGCTGAATTTGCATATCTCAGAACATTTTCCCTGAATACTAACTGTAATACAAAGCCTAAATAGTGTCAGTATCTGGAAAAGAAACATCTACAAATTTACAAGTATGACTTTGCTCTAGGCAGGCATGATAATGATGACCCTTTTGAAAAAATACGCAAATGCCAGAGAAGCGAAAATGGGTCCTAAGGGGAATTTATTTCCATTCTGTTAAATGCACTATTAAGAAAGCTAATGGAAGAATATCTTGTTTGTAAGTTAAATAATCTATTCTACAGCACTGTGTACAAGACTTTAAATTCTTAGTCCATAATTTGATTCAGAATGTGTTTCTTTTACTAAACAGTGAAGCCATTAAGAAACAAAAAAAAAATCCTTTAAAGTACCAGTTATTCTCTTTGCCAGTGTATTATGTCTTTGAAGGAAATATTTCTAACAACAGATTGATTCTATATGCCAGTGGAAATATAATTACGAATCATGCATTCTCACACAACCATGACTACTTTCTTTTTATGCCGCCCACAGAGTTCATGGAGCCACTCTTGGAGTAGGATCCCTTCTAGCTGGTTTTGTAGGAGAATCCACCATGGTTGCAATAGCAGCCTGTTACGTCTATCGGAAACAGGTAAGAATTAGGCTCTGCGGGATCTGGTGAAAGCAGTTGATGAATATAGTGGATTTTAGTTTAGACCGAAAGTATGCTTTCGAAATATAATGCCCCAGCATCCCCAGTTACTGACTTTGATTTGCTTCCTCATGCAGTTTCAAGAGTGTGCAACTTGGGAATTCTTTGGGTTGAAATAAAACCAAAAGGTGCCCTCCAACTGCTAGTGGACATTCAGGCCATGGGGCTCAAAACATGTGTGTCATGGATATCATCTCCTTACCACCATCTGTTTTGCACTGTAGATCTGCTACTACAGTACAACATAGCTTCTTTACGTAGACATAGGAACTACTCATCCAAGCTTATTACATCTACATGTACATGTAGATGTATATGTACATGTATATGTATACTTTTATTTGTTTATAAAGCCAGCCATGCTGGCAATGGACAAAAAGTACAGTTGCGCTTTTTTTGCCATCTAAAGAAGTGGCTTAAAACAAGATATACTCCTGCAACAGTAGCGAATAAGAGCTTACAAATACTTAAACAGGCAAAGGTTTCTCACAGGCATACTTTTACATATTTCACACAGTACGGTCCTGCATGTACGGAGTAGTAGCGGGACATGGATTTCAAACAATATTCCACTAAACAAAGTCAAACATAGGATAAATATTGGCTTGGTGACTGCATACATGGCAGTACCTGTGTGTTGTGCCCTTCCAATTATGTGTTCCAGCCACTGTGTAGAGCAGCAGGCCCAACCCCAAGCAGAAACAGCATGGTGTGTACATCATTCCATGGTGCAGAAGGACTCTGTGCATGGGAGCAGAAAATATAATCTATGCATTTACTTCTTTTTTTAATGAGATTTCTTGCTAAAGGCCAAGCGAAGATGCCTGCCACTTCTGTTTTTAGCAAAAAACATGGAAGATGGAATACCTAAATGCCTTGTGTTGGAACAAACTAAAAGCAGTTTTGACATGTATTAATAGTGCAGACTACGGCATAGGCCAAAGTGTACAAGGTTCATAAGAAAATAGAAGACGTTGAGCTCAGTAAGGATTAGTCTGTCATGCTTTTCTTGAGCACCAATGAGTGAAACCTGTAGACTCTGAAATGGCTCTGTTGGCCTGTGGTTTCACAACATATATCTGTTTGGACGAACCTCTTCGTTGCTTGTTAGTTACAGTAGTAGCTCATAGAACGTTTCTGGCCAGGGACATGGTGCTTAATTTTTTGCAGTGATGAGTGCAGGTAGTAGCAGTAGCAACTGTGCCAGTGTCATTTATTCCCTTACTAGAATTAGTACGTAGCTGACAGCATCGTCTCAACAACAAAAGTGACAGTGGCAAAGCCAACCGGTAGCTGTATGCACCAACTTGTTTTCACCTACAGTGGTAGGGCAGCGTTTGAGAGCTGCAAATCAAGTGTTGTGTAGACACCTCTGAAATTTTGAAACTCTGATGTGCCCAACTCAGCTGAATCTATAATACCTATGGGAGATTTTTTGTCAGCTGTACAAGTGTTTTCTGTAAAACTAGTCAGCCTGCTGAGAAACGGGTAATAAGGAACAGATGCTTCTACTTGTTTTGTAGTGGGGCTGAATGCTTCTTAGCTTTACTAATCCAGGACATCCTGGATGAATCATAGGACTCTTGAATGCCCTCCTGCTCCTGCTAGCCAAAAATACTCTAATATTACTTGGCCCTGGTGGGGTGGGGGATCACAGTGGATCAGCAATACCAAGAAAAGCCAGAATGCTCACATCTTGTAAAATTCCTGAAGTTTGACGTTTGAGAAATTAGACTGCCACCTCTCTCTCTCTGTCCCCCTAGAGCAGCTTATCTTCTCTCATATTTTGTTTGCTTTTCTGTTGTTTTTTTTCTAATAAAAAGTCTGTGATATAAAAGGTTCCAGATGCTGTCTTCCCTCCAGTCATGCTGAAAGGCTGCCTGTTTTGGATGTTGCTTAGCATAAGAAATGCCTCTATTATTGCATTTATGTTAGGAAGGAGGAAGCTGAGCCCCAGGAAGGTTGTGGAAACCTTCTAAGTTAAGACAACTTATTAGTGATGAGCCATGAATATGACACAAATATTCTAGCTCTTAATAACATACTAAAAAAAACCCCATTATTTGCACCTCACTTCTCCCAGTGCCCAAAGTTTGTAGGACTGTGTTCATGCACAACTTACTCATAGGTTTCTGAATGCTTGTTTCAATCTAGAAAAAGAAGCGGAATGAGAATGAAGCAGCTACAGAAGGTGAAGACTCTGCAATGACCGACATGCCTCACACAGAGGAAATGACAGACATCGTAGAAATGAGAGAAGAGAATGAATAAGAAATGGGATGCAATTGTTCTCTGCAGGGACGATTGGAGTGACACTTCAGCATCTTGTCTTCTCTCATACTTTTTTGTTTGTTTGTTTTTATTTTTGTAATAAAGAGGCCTTGATTTAAAAGGTTTCAGATAAATTCTCTAGCATACTGAGTATGCTCTCACTGATGAGGGACCTAAAAAGAGGTCTTTGCTTTTTTCTTTTTTTTTTCAATTGAATTTGTTTTCTCACTCCATGCAAACACAAAAGATACAATTGCATCACTGTAGAGTCTTCCTTACTTATGCATCCACCTCCTCTGGACAATCTGCATTTGTCAACCAAAGCCCTGCTCTCTGTGCACTTGTGTGTGCCTGTGTGCGTGCATGCGCTTGCACGCTCGCACACACACACGCACACGTGCCACTGGCTCAATGCTACTGCCATAATCCTACTCCCTCCCCTCTTTCCTTTTCCTTCCTTTTCTTTATGAGAAATGTAAAGGAAAAGAAGTTTGGAATACAGAGCTTTATTTTAATTGCTTGAAAATGACTTTGCTACATAAACTAATATACTATGGTGAACTATATCTTTTTGTTTGGCCTCATCACTAGAGCTTATACTGCACAGGGTACAAGACAGGGAGGAATGTGTAAGTCTCCACATACAAATTGGAGAAAAACAGGTTCCTCTCTCATGTTAAAAGTGTGTGGATGTGTATATACACACACAGGTACATAAACAGAGACATACATATATATATTTTTATATATATATATGTATGCATACGATAAATAAAATACACATGGGACAAGAACTCTATTTAGCTTTCATTCCATCAGAAAGATAGTAATCTTTTGAAAAATGTAGACATTTAATTCAGACTTTTCTTGAACCGTTAAGCCCCACATTACATATAATTTTCTTTAGAAAAAAAAAACATGCACTTTCCTCTTGTGAAGAGGGTGATGGCAACTGATAGACTTTGACTGTATTTGAATTAAAAAAAAATAAATATTGACAAGCTTTACCAAAGTTCTTGTCCACTGATTTGACTTTAATTTTTAAAGGTTGCTCTATGTACTTATTTCTGGTGCCTATATATTTTTTAAAAAAATCCGATAATGTATGCAGGATACAGTGGTATATCGCATTACTGCACATAGCTCCATGAAATTTTTCATGCAGAGATGTACACATACTCACACACACGTGTGTGTGTATGTATATATACATACACGCACACACACATATGTATGTTTTGCTATAATATATTTACCTATGCAGTAGATCAAAATCCATATGGTGAAGCTCAAGTACTGATGGTCCTCCAAGTCGTTAATTAGGGACCTTGACCATATGTTAGCTCTCAAGGCAAGAGCTGTGTGGAAGTGAGGAGCTGCTCACGTCAGTCAGCCAGTGCTGTGCTTTGCAAAGGCGGCAGGCGCTGCGTGGTTGGAGTGGGCTGTAAATCACAGAGCGTGAGGTTGGGTGGGTGACTTGTGTCGGGTGGAAATGCAGCCTATATAAGAGGTGACCGAACCGGAGAGGGTTTGGGTGCCACTGATGATGGCTGCAACAGCAGCTCGTATTTCTGTGCTCTTCTGTGTTTGGCTGCGGGGCAGCGTTTGTTACCGGTTTGTAGTAGCTTGAGTTCTTTCAGATTTAATCATGCCAGAGTCTGGAAACCATTATCCTCCATGCTATATCCATAGATCAGTTAATTTAAACCTTATTTAGTAAAGTATATTTTTCTAAGTTGTGGAAATGATTATTTAATTGTGGACAAATTTCGTTTCTAGATTTATTTGCCAGGTAGTCCCAACACTCAGAGAACGGATCAAAACTAAACATTACTTTAAATGTTATATCAATATGTGTATGTAGACATACACGTGTATAAATATATATATTGTATATTATGTACATTTATTTTAAGCTACAAGTTATTTTTCCAAGTTCAGCTAAAAGTGTCTCTAAAAAACTACAGAGTTGGCTAGTAACCAGTTATGGCCATCATGAAAGGCATTGTATCAATGAACTTTACATTTTATTGTAGACATTTGTACCAATTTGTTACATGTACAAATGGAATAAGAAAAAATGTAGAAATTATTGTTTTAAATGAGAGATTTGCAAAATCAGTTCATGGTTAATGAGCAGTGGCACTAGGAGGGTCAGACTAAACCCAGTAACCACACTTCTTCTGGGACACCACGAGGTTCTCCTTGTTTCTGACAGTAGTTTTTTAAAAAAGATTTAAAAAAAAAACCAACCTCAAACAAATGAACTTTGTGCAGTATGTGGACTGTACGTATTCATGAATACAGGCTCTCGAACAGTCACATGTATATAACAGGTATATAGACTGCTACAGATCATGGTGGCCATATGAAGTCTTCTCTATTCATGTAGTTTTGGTTTCTCCAGTACATTTGTATCCAAGTCCACAAGATGCAGTTTTTCAGGAACCGTAGAGATAAAACAAGGAAATATTTTTGTGTAATATGTCTTTTGGTACATGACTAAAATTCAAACAGCAGTATTTTTGAAGAATTTTGAGCATTTGAGAATGTAGGTTTCAAGGTAATAATTGCACCAAAAAGTAAAAATTTGAAAATAAATTAAATGAAACACTGAAGCTTTTGCTTTAGATGGAAGATTAAGAAATATCAAAACCTGAATTATTGATCATACAGAACTAAACTAATAGTATTGCGAAAGATAAATTTTCAATTGTTTGGTTAATGCTTTATAGTCCTTTACTTTGCAATGAGCGCAGGAGAGGTGGGATTTGGGCAAGAACTCAAGCAGTGACATAAGGGCGCGTGCATCGCATCTCTTGCCCGCTTCCTGCGGGTCACGTATTTCTTTACGTTGCTCTGCTGGATTAACAAAACGCGCTGACGTTTCTGCCGTGAGAGCGTCCAGACCAGCCCCTCGTGCCGGGCCGGGTACTCGCTGCCTGGGCAGGCAGGGTGCCCAAGGAGCGCCCGGTCCCCCGCAGCCTCTGGTTCTGAAACCTCGCTGCTCCGACCCCGGCTCGGTGGCAAGTTCAGCTGGGCTGTTGAGGCGGCCAGCCTGATGGGTTACAGGCTGGCAGCGGGCAGCCGTCCTCCTCGGCTGAAGTCCCAGTCAGAGCGTTACTGGTTCCAGTGTCTCTGTCAGGCAGATGCTGGTGCACACACTGGGCTGCACCTCTTCCTTCCCACAAAGACTTTCCTGACTTCTAGTGAAATGGCTTAGCTGTCTCTCTTGTGTTATTGCTTAGGAAATTGCTGTCTATCTCTGTGATAAAATATTTTCCAAGAGAAACCTGTTCAGTTTCTGCTTCGGAGAGCCAGAGCACAGTTAACTCAATGAATTCACGTGGAGACTTTCCAGACTTTCTTGAGAATTACTGAATTATACAAGCGAAGTTACAATAAAAAGAGGAACAAAGTTGATCTGCATCCTGCATCTTAAATTTCAGAACAGCTCACACAGTAGGAAATAAGAGCAGAACACAGATAAGCTGTGGACTACTGTTCCTCAGCTTTTAATTGTATGTAAAATTGTTTTAACTTGTCTTGAGTTTTCCTTTTGCAGAATTAACAGGAAACACTGGGGTTTCCCCCCCTCCCCACTACCCTAAGCAGCCCTCTCACGCTTACCAAGCAGTGGACCTGACGGAAAAGGCTCAGCGTTTCCCAGCCAGTGCTTGAGGCCATCTGGGCACACCAGCGGGTTCCCAGGCGTGGGGCAGACCCACTCCCCGTCCCCCTCGCACAGCCGTTCCAGGCAGGAGCCCTCAGCTGCCTGCTTGTTAGATAGAGCCAGCCTGAGTGAGAGGATTGGGTGAGTAACAGAGAAGTCTTTTGTTTTCTACTCATTTTGCTGCTAAATATTTCCTTTGAGCGGGAGAGATTTATATCTGGCTCTTGCTCCGTGTTTTGCCGAATCTGCAGCCAGAGAGGGAGCAGCCCGAGACGGAGGGCGAGCTGATGAATGCCGCCAATTCAGGGCAGGCCACGACATGCAAACAGAAACCTTTTGAAGGCGAGAGCGCCTTCCTTTGTGGGATGGCGCCTCACACTTAAAAAGAAGGGAGAAAGGATGCTTTCAGGCCCGGCTGCCCAGAGTTGCCAGGCGTAGCTGTGCATTGGGCTGCAAGGTGGCAACAGGGACGGGGCATCCCGCGGCTCCAGCATCCCAGCCCTGGTCCCACCACCGGCATGCTCAGCAACGTGCGGGATGGTGCATGGGATGGAGAGGCACCAGTATGGGCTCTGCCTCTCACTGAGATGTTGTGGCACGATCAGCACAGGTTTGAGTGCAGCTGGGTGTTGTCCGAGTATAGCTGCAGTAGCCGTTAGTGTATTGGAAAGCCACGCATAGGTATAGGCGTATGGGTGTGTATATGAGAGTGTTGTGCAGACATCTTTATTTCAGCATGTATATAGTTCATTGGAACGAGGATTCAAGCCTAAACATGATCTTAATGTGGGACTAATACTAAGCCATTTTAAAAATTGCAATTTAAAGCCACGTAAGAGAGTAAATAAAACACCCTTTCAGCAGACCTTATACCAGTAAGCTAAAGCATGATTTAGATCAGTAAGGTGGAATGAGGGAGAAAAGGGAAATGTTGAAAAGCTTATGGGTATTGCATATCTAGCCTAAAGACAACAGCATGGCCTGGAGTTGAGGGAAACTGAGAGCAGAAAACACTAGAGCTGTGGCTGCTGGCATTTGCCTTTCAGCTGCCCTGGAGAGGGACTGGAGGGTGAGGAGCAATGCGTCTGTGAGACACTGCTCGTAAGTGTTTTGGAGGAGCCATCCAAGGGAGGAGTATGAGACAGCTTAGAAGAGTATTCAAGCAAAAATAAACCAGCATGCGGGTTTTGGAGCATGCAAAGAGGAGGCACTACATAGCTGGTGGTTTCTGAGTGACTGGCAGGACTGCCTTGGGGAAATGTCACATAAACATTACTTAAATAAAAGACAAAATTATCACAATTTTGGTATCAAATTGGCATTTCCCAAATACCAACTTAACCATAACATTTTAGGATTCCGTTCCCTCGTTCATGTCTGCTTTTTTACTAGAATTCAAGTGCAGAATACCGCCTTTTTTGAAGGGAGCAAGCTGCCACGGAGGGAGGGGCTGGAGTGCAGAGGAGCAGGCTGTGCGGGGCTCGTGGCAGAGCCCCCGGCGGGAAGAGGAGCTCCAGATTTCTTCCACGCCCTGCAACAACGCCGTATTCAGTTGCAGCCTGACAGCCTGATGAAATGTGGCAGAATTGTCAGCTTAGCAGCAAACTCGGTCCAAGTGTGGTCCCGACCGGCAGCAGCACTGCAGAGCAGCGGGAGGGTGTGGGGCGCAGAGGGAGCCCTGGCTCTCTGCTCCGGCTCGGACACCTCGCCTGGATTTGCTTTGGAGAGCCAAGTTCAATTGTCAGTGCGTAGATGCACTCCTCAGCAAAACCATTGCCAGACTTCTCGGTAATTGGCACTTTCTAAAGAAAAAAGGCCAAAGAAAAAATACGGGGGCAGAGAGACCCAGCTTTAAGCTCGGCTTGGAGCGCGTACTCGCACAGAAGGGCATTCTGGCGGCAGCTTGTGCAAATTCATTGTATGGTTAGAGAGTGAGCTTCAGTCTCAGCATTTCATAATCAAGATATCCACTCTATTTGAATAAAACAGAAGACTTGTGTTATATCTTTAGGTGCTCTTTCATCTTTGTAACCCCCGAGGGGAAAGTTTTCCTTAGTATTACCAAGCCTTGTCACTGCTCAAATCAATTTATTAGTTTTACCTCATCATTATTTTCTGTCATTTTCTTCAGATGTTTCCTTATTTTCTTCTGAAGGCTCCTACTAGGCTTATTTTGTCTGTTGGCATTTTGAGAAGCAATCATTATGCTGACTGAATGTCAAGTAATGCCGTGATTAAAAAGTAGCTTACAACAAAACTCTTCTTTGACAGACTGTTTCGTACTTGTCATTTGCTAAGCTGAAAAGGAGAGTCAAGAAGTAGAAGGAACTGGGAGGTGTCTTTATTTAAAATCAAGAATTAAAAGAATTAATTCAAGTTCGTTACTTAACTCCAGCCACTTTGTGACTTTCTAATGATCATAAGACCACAACCCAAACTTCTCCAGCAAAGTTGGCACTGCATCCCCAGAGCAGCGCAGAATAGTTTGAAGCACTGGGAAACACAAGACCATGTATTTCACAACTAAATGTATAACTTAGTGAGTTGGAGAGCCTGATTAAGAGGGACAATCCATTAAGTTTAAAATTCACTTGGACATGAACAGCCTGATCCAATGTCTAAGGTATCCCTGCTTTGAGCCGGGGAGGGGGGGAAGGTGCTAGATAAGATGGCTGCCTGCACTCCCCTTCTGACCTAAATTGTCCTCTGATTCAATCAGGAACCTCGAGAGGTCCCTTCATCTTCAGGGACTTGCAGCTGCTTGCCTTTTTTAGGCTTTCAGTTCAGGGTTGAGAGGCAGTGCCTACTAGGGCTCATCTAAGCAAAAATCTGAGCTGCACAGATTCTTTTGCTGATGACAAAACTCTCGTATTGCCGAGCCAGCTGTAAGTACCCTCCCACCCTCTGGGAGCCCACAAGGAGGGCAAAGCAAAAATAAGCTATTGTATCTGCAGATGAAATATTTGAGTACTGTACTGCACTTTTTCAATTAACTCTCTAAGCAAAACCGCCTAAAACCAGTAAGCAATTGCATCTATTACCTGCTTCCTCCCATCTCTCTTCATGCGCATCGTTCAGTATTAAAAAAAAAAAAAGCTCCTCTTTGTAATCAAGGTAATGCAAAGTAAATACTTACATTTATGTAATAAAACAGCTTGGCCTATCTACAAATGAAAGCATATAAATCCCCTCCTAGGAAACGATGTATTTTAAAACTGGAACAACAGCTTTATCCGTAATTTAGCAAAAACACAACAGAAAAGCAAAGAAAAAATTGCAGAACTGGAAAAAATAATTTTAATTGCATTAACTTTTAACGAGAATACTGCCTGGGTGGAAAGTAAGGTGTATGTACACATTCAGAAAACAGCAGAGCCTGAAACTAGCATGTATTGCTCAACTTTCTAGTTTGCTCTCCAAAGCAGCATTAATGTAACTGTGCTTTTGTTTCCCATTATGATAAACAAAAAATCCTTCCTAAGCCATGATGAAACAATTGAAAGGCTACTGGAAATAAGTATACTGTTACTGAGATCAACTGATTTTATCCATAGAGTTTGCAAGCACCACAAAATTGCGAAATCAAAACCTCCAAAGTTGAAGGTACATACACAATTTTGTAGATGGCATGCCCGTACTTATTACCATCAATAAGCTTTTTAAAATAAATCTAATCACTCTTTAAATAACGTAGTTCAAAGTGCACTTCACTTACATTGGGTTTAAGAAAAATCTACCTGCAATATCTTGGATGTTTTTCAAAAGCGAACGCACAAGATACAAAATTCAATCTGTGTTTTTAAACTGGGCAGAAACACCCCCCCCCATCATACAGGCAATCAAGCTTAGATCACGTCAGGTTTTGATTTTTCAGAACATTGCTCTCACTGCTCCGCTATTTTAGATCAGCTTTCGGTGTTGCTGCCTCCCCCTTGGTTTCTTGAAGCCAGGAACCAATGGAGGGCTTGTGGTAAGAGACGCAGGCATGGCTGGAGGACCTCAGAGCTTGTCTGCTGAGAGGGAGGATGGCTTGAGGCAGGAAGCACAGAGCTCTTTTAGAAAGATGTGTTTTGATGGCTTGTCACTCCCCCGTTGGGCAGGAGCTGGCAGCAGTGATCCTCTCCAGAGCTGGCTGTTCGGAAGAGGATAAAAAAAATAGATGTTGCCTGTTGCTGGTGGACTTGAAGTTGGGAGTATTGGAGCCCCCTGTGCTGCTTGTACGATTGGTTCTGTGACAATGGCAGAGCACGTTACTACCACAGGCCACAGAAAGCCAAACTGGAGACCAAGGACTCAACTCTGAATGGGTGAAATGTGTTTAAAGGTGCTCGGGCAGCACAGCCTAGCAGCGTTTCCGAGCTTTGAGAAAGCCTTGCTTCATCTGTGGGAGGCAGAAAGCTTCTGGGCGTGCCTGAGGAGGAGCACACGTGAGCAAGTGAGTGTGGAGGAGTGAGCGTGTGTATGTGGAGAGAGAGGGAGAGCCGGCCGCAAATGAATGCGCTGAAGTGTCTTTTGCAAGCACCCCACACTGCATCACCCTGCGAGGACCATACTGGTGGGCAGAGTGAGCCGTAACCCCTTAATTTATCATCTTTAGTGAAAGGTTCACTGGCCTTTAAAGGTTATTGGGCGGTGTTACTAGATACTAGTGACGAGATAAAACCCAGCTTTATAGTGCTAGGAGCACAAAAGACAGCAAACTTTGCCACGCCTTTTGCAATGGAGAAAGACGCAAGCTTCACACATCCTGCTCGCTCCACCTTTGCGTACTTGAGCAGGGCCAGCCACAAGGTCACGCTAGAAAGAAGCTACAAAGGTTGAGCAAAACCTAAAGGGCAGAGCAGAAGACGAGGGCTATTTCATCTTCACAGCAGGAAATCGTCATGGAGGAGAACCAAATTGTGTAGAGGTAACCCCCAGAAAGTCTCTCGAAGGAGACACAATTTCTCAACAAAGGTTCACGATAGCTTAAACCACATCATGTGAGGTCAGACTGCGCCATCTGTAGAGTAATACTACAAGGCTAGCAAGTTCTCCAATCTCAGAGAGGTGCTATAAGGATAAAATTCACTAATGCTGGTGAAAGATGCTTGGATACTACAGGGAACAGCGCCACAGAAATGCCTAAAAAAACTGAATTCATATTTGCATGTTTTAAATGTGCCTTTGGGTTCTCTAAAATTGACTTGTTTCTAGTTTCATGGAAATATTTTTAAAATTGGGAGCGGGGAGTAGTGTCTGGAAGCAGCATCCTAAAAAAGGGCAGCACAAACTGAAGACTCTGGCTTGGGGAAGAGGGGAAGGAATGCTTGGGGACCTCGTCTTTTCCCCACCTGACCCTCGGACCATGTATTCTGCAGGACAACGTCTTGTTCTGTTCTCAGCAGGCTCACAACACTGAAAGAGGGAAGAGCAGTAGCTGACCACCCTTTAGGGCATGCTGCAATTGCACTGGGATTAAGGTCAATTCTCTAACACCTTTCTGTAGGGAAAAAGCCCCATTTTTTCAGTTCACTTCTGTAACTTGAAGGTAAATCTGAGGACTAGGCAAATGCATATTTCACCTGAGAGGTATCACTTGTTTTTCATTTCTTCCGGACTATTTGTCAGTATCATATTCAGATTCTTTCCTTCAGGATAAAGCTGTCTTTATGCAAAGCAGTGTGCCTAATAGCCATCCTCGACTACTTAAACAAGTCAATTTTGCAAGGACTGTAGGTGTCAAGCCAGAGCACCGTTTGGGGCTACAGTACAGGGATCCTAGATCTTAAATGAAATGTTACCTCATGCATCATTTTCTGTCATACTTGTAGAATTCCAGTTGATTTCTCTCAAAATAAATGTTGCTTTCTGTAATTTGTACGTGTGCTAAAGCTACCGGTTTGTTTTTTTAATGACCATTTTGTTTTGCTTTAAACATGGGTTTTCTTTAAACTCTAAAGAAACCAATGAAGGTTAAAACTTTGTACATTTTTAAATGACTGCTAAGGTCAAAAGTATAAAAACGTGTGTTGCATTAAAAGTGAGTGCTGTTTATGTATTTAACAGAGATGTATGTTTTTGCATTGTTAAAAAGAATGATCTATGCTTTCTTTGGGGGGGATCTGTGCTCCAATATTGTCCAATAGCTTTCATATTCTAATTACTTTAAGTAAAGTTCTAACAGTTTGCATATGATTCATGATTCTGATTGCTTCTGTTTTATTTATTCTGATAATCTGACATGGTCTAAAGTGCTCTTCTCATTTGGAACAAACGAAATATACCTCCTGGTGAGAAATTAATCCAACAAGCAAATTGCTTTTGAATTCTGAGCATGATGCTGCCAACTGCAAGGTCTTAACTCGAAGTTAATGAAATCCAAGGGTATCCATAAAATGATGCAAGGCAACGCTTCGCCTCCAAGTGGTGCTGATATGGAAATACCGTGGTGAGAACACCAAATCTACAACTTTTATCATTCCTGTTAAATAGACACTTAGTACTTAAAAGGAGAGCGTTATTCTCATAAGGCCAGGGCAAACTCAAATGTCACGAGAAGATGCTTCATCCATCCATCTGGCAAACCACCAAAGCTGTTTCTAAGAAGCTGTGAAAACATTCCTTAACCAAAAATATTTACTGTTTGATTTTGAACAACGTGTCCCTTGGGTACTCCCCAATGACTGAATCTGAGCCACCCAGAGCCAGCGAGAAGGCTGACTATGGGACCACAGCCTTAAATGTCTCTCCTGATGTGACGGTTGAGCAGCCACTCTTTTTAAAAAGGTCTTGGAGAGGTACAATGGTAGGGCTTTGCTCACGCCTGCGACCGACCCCCTGGGATTCTTGCTGCCTCAGCCCTCCTCACACTGGCCCACGGCAGAGCACCCAGACCATGCTCTCAGAGCGAAGTCCAGCTTCTCCAGCCCACAAAATGACCGCCTCACATACTGTTTTCTATTTTCAATTTTAGGCAGCCTGAGATCTCCAGCATCCTTTATCCCTAAAGCCCGGCCTGCCTTAGGGTCCCCCACACCTTGTCAGCCCTTCAATTCCTGCCCTCCACGTCTTGTCTCCTCTCCTTGGGGCTCCCCAGCCACCTTGTCAGCCCCCCAGCATCTGCAACCACATCCCCCCTGCAGTGCCAGGGTCAGCGGTCCTCCGGCCTCCACAGGTGTGTCCCATTGTCCCCGTGACAGGGCTGGGAACAGCGGCAGCTCTGTTTCTCCTGGCCCTTGGCACAGGGGCAGTGCAGGGCGCCTTTGGAGACCCCTGAACTGCCCACGGCTCTCACCATGTCCCCCCTGGCCTTCCCACTCTCCAGCCACTGACTGCTGTCCCCATGGCTGGAGAAAGGATCGGTTCACGTCTGGTCACGTTCCTGCCGGTGACCAGGAATGCCAAGCGAGGCTGAGAATATAATTAGGGCATCTAAATCAGCAAACGATATCTCCCTTAGCTGCTCACAGGCGCACACTCGTTAGCTGCCGGCACCCGCTGCTGCCTTCCCATGGCCTGACCTTGCCCAGCTCTCCCTGCCAGAGCGCTGGCCTGGCAGGAGGCCATGATTAAAAGAAAAAAAAAAAAAAAAGGGCTTAGATAGGGCTCAGAAAATGATATTGCCTTTGTGCCTGCCGGTTCTCTGCAGCCGCTTATGAAGGCAGAGGCAAGTAAGCCAACATCCCCATGGCTCGGAAGGCCGGAGCCTGTTGGAAAACAGGTGTGAGGATTACTGCCACACTGCTTCGTTTTGAGCAGATTGAGCACGGCCAAAAAGTGTAAACAGGGTCACATGCAGTGAGTTTGACTTTCTCGAACTAAGCTTTCTCTTTCAGGGACCACATGGCCCTTATTTCTCTCTCCCTAAGCAAGAAAGGGTCAGACTGTAAGCACGTAAAAAGTAAGACATGCAGTATGATGGCAAACGGCATTATTAATTCACCTTCTTTGCTTGCAGTCTTGAAGGCCTCCTCTCCCTCCCTCCTCCTCTTCCGTCAACAGACCCTCCTCTGACTGTTCCTCCATCAGTAATGAGGACAATTAGTTCTTTCTTTGATGAGGTATCCCAAAATACAATCCCGTTTATTTCCCCAAAGGGCACACATAGACCTCAGATGAGAAAGTCCTCAACCACAGACAGAAACCCTCCCGCTCACAGACGGTGCTGCACAGCGTTTGCTTTTGTGTCTAATAATCAATAATGAAGGCAGAGAGGGAGGAAGGAGTGGGAGAACACGGCTCCGCTGGAGGCCTATAGCGGATGCGCTGCTGGAGAAAGAGGAACAGAAAAGGGCTCGTTACCACAGGCAGGCGAAGAATCCCCAAACTAACAGAGGTACGGCACAAAGCGAGCAAAAGCACCGCCGTCATCTTTTGGCTGGGCTTGTCTGAAACAGCACGTCTGAGCAAGGGCCCAGGCAGCCATGGCAAATGCTCTCCCAGTCCCTGCCACACAGCAGACACCTGCAGGGAGGAAAATGAAGCCTAGGAGCGGCTGCTGAGAAAGATACTACCCAGAAGAAAGTCAAGCAGTACTTAACTCTCTACACAGGCCATTCTGTAGCTGTGAAAAAGTGAGCCTTCTTCCTCTAGGTGACTTCAAAGGTGCGGCATCTTCCCATCTCTCATGAGCAGAGGGACATTTTCCCAGCAGCTGGAGCCAGCGCTCCCAAACCTACAGCCAAAATGGATTGCTCTGTGCTGAGCACACCTACCAGGAGCAGGTAGTTAAAACACACACCATCCAGTGCAGCACTTCTTTGAAGAACTACGTTTTGGTGGCAAGCCACACCGATGACAACATAGTTCCAATGGTGCAACAGGACCACCTTCACGGCTCGTACACCTTTTATCTTAGTTCTGCAAAGGAAATTTCACACCATTATTCCCTTTGAATTTTCCATGAGCGTAGATCTCTGTTGCTGTTCTCCATCCTCTCACTGGGAAGGCAGACACATCAGAATGGAGTGTCCATGGGGTGGGGTGATAGGGGGATGCAGTAACACCTGGACTTTTCGTCTGGGTGTCTTACAAATCAGGCGATTGTGGAAGCCATCACAGATTTGCTTCAAACAGCCCTAAGCATTGCTCCAACTTAAAGTTTTTTGTTTTGTTTTTTTTAGATAATGTTTCCAATCACCTACTACCTTTAAAAAGGCCCTCAGTTATTTTGGTTAATTAAAAGAGGTTTTTCTTTGCAGCATGGTTTGATGAGACAAAACCCAGCATGTCTGAGTGAGGAGAGAGCTCTACAGAGGGCTCATCAGTAAATGAACACCACGGAACCACTTGATAGTCTAAAAGTAACATTAATATTAGACCCTAAAAGCTAGTACCTAAGCACCATGTACCAGCCCCCTGTGGTAATACCAGCAGGAGGTGCAGGAGACCAGTATGCTCCGGCTGGGTGTTTTCTGGGGACTTTCTTAAGGGACCTGGAGGGAAGATGAGGGTCTGAGACACACAGCAGGAGAGAGCATGGCCATGCAAGTACTATTTAATGCAAGGGAAATAAACTGTTAACTCCCCGAAGTTCGTGGGTTTTCTTGTTGTTTTAGTTGTAAAAATCCCCCTCCCTCTTTCTTTTTGACCCTATTAGCCAAGCAGCTCGACGATGACCCCAGAGAAGAAATTTTATTATTGGTTCTTCTGCCCCCCTCAACAATATAAATTCACCAGACAAGCTCAGGTGAGGGAACAGAAGCTGCTGTCAAGTCCCGCGTGCCAGCTTGCTGAAAGGAACGCAGTCCTCCAAAATGCAAGTGCTCTCTCAATGCAGTTTGTTACACCCTGGCATAGAAAATGAACTTTGGCAAGAAGAGAGGAACCTGCCGTAGAAGTGGCAAGAAGCAGGCTCTCGCGCAACTGGTTACTTGCTCTACAGAACCACTCTTTGAGCAAAACAGCCAGACCTGCTGTAAAACAAAGGCCAAAATGTTACACAATACTTAAAAAAAAAAAAAATCCACTCGAAGAAGGGAGCTCTAGAAAGTTTGAGTGAAACAGCTGCTGTTTTCTCACCGCCCATAAACCTGCAGACTGTACATCCTCCTTGCTCACTGTAATTTATTATTTCTCTTAACATTTCATGCTAAAAAAAAATAAAAATCTTATGATGCAGAAAACATTCAGAAACATGGAGACAGTAGCAGTCCAGCAAGTGCTTCACCTCTAAAGATACAGCCTGTTATATTTGTATCCATTAATCTATGGATGCGGTGTTTGACACTGAATACATTCCTCTCAGCTAGAAATAATTTATGTCATCTCAGCAATTCAGGAGCAACAGTATAGGCAGTAACAGAGGATTGTTATCATATTTATTCTGTTTTTCTAAGCACTTTAAATCTTTATAATGCATCTATGTCTGGAACTATTTTTTTTGTTGTATATAATAAAGGCAGTAAAAAAGAAATATGCTCTGCACACCTGCAAATGTGGGTGGAAACTAATAGATTTATATATTTTTAAAGTTATTTGATTCACTCTAGGACCATTTGAGGATCCAACATCACTGTTTCTCAACACACATTATTCTTGATGCTTCGCAGCCTTGTGTTTGCGTAATGAGAGTACGCAATCCCAGAAACACAGCTCAGAATCACACAGCATGTCTCAGCTAAACCTCTAATTCTTACAGAAATTAGTCTGGCTGTGAAGACTCAAATGTGTCAATACGTCAACTGAAGGTTTGGACGAATACATAAACAAAACTAGATACTACAGAAAACAAAGAGAGGGCTTGCTACAAATTTCAACCCCTACTAGCAGGCTCTTATTTAACATATAAACAGATGAAGTATTTGATACTCAAAAAGATAAATTAAAGAAATTAAAAAATCTCAGTCTCTTACCACTTCATTTCACAGTGTTCCACACATCTTCAGAAATGTCTTTCGTCTACCTATGCACTATGACGTTCAACTAATATATCACTTCACACGAGACTATAAAGGTAAGCTGATGCTGCTAAACCATGATCTTTTGAGATCACTACATCAGAAGAGAAAGCGTTTTGGTCATACTATATTTACTAGGTCCAATGGGTATTTATGTATCGTAAATGCCTGTTGTGTTTGCTGGAGTACCAAGGTGAAGTGACAAGTCGGCAGACCCCCTGGCTGTGACTTGGGAAGGAAGGTCTCCAAGTGCCACCAGCAGTTGTCCCTCCGTTCTCCCCCCGGGCCTGCAGTGACACCTGTCGGCAAAAATACCGCCCCCCCCCCCCCCCCCCCGCCTCCCGGATGAGGATCAGGTCCTCTGCAAAGCCACCTAAACATCAAGAGCACATACGGGGGTCAGCGGTAGCCTAGAAAGTGAGTATTTCCAGTGAATGTTCTGTGAAACACAACAAGACTGTTGGAGAATGACAATACTAGTTTCATGATTATTAGAGCAGCTTTTCTTTTTTAAATAAAAGATGGGTGGGTGCACAACAGATCGAACAAGGGCAGTGTCTGAATTCTGTCCCATCCTAGCAAGTCATGAACACTTCCAGAATTATCTGATTCTAGAAAAGTAAGGACATGGCCGGTGGGGGGAGTAATTGTACCTCCCACATTCAGCCTACATAACAACACTGTTTGTATGAAGTAAGGTTTTTTTTTTTTTTTTTTTAGAAGAAAAAAAAAGGAAAAAAACCTGTTGTGCTGACTGGTTTTGATTGTCAGACTGAAAGCTTGATGCCGAAGAGCACATGCAGAGGCTGCCTGCTATGGTCCCTGCAGCAGCTGTCTGCTGCGATAGCCCAAAGGAAATATATCACATCAAAGATGTGGTGGGCAGGTGTCTAACAAAACAACCCCAAACCCCACAATTCCAAAAAGGTGTAAACTGGGGAAACAATCCTCTGGAAAAGGCAGCTGGTGATCACATTTGATGTGCCGCTGCTTCCTCAGCATGCCACAGTACTCGCCCAACAGCCCCGATAAAACAATTTTTAGTCAGTACTGATTAGTTCTGCAATGACTCAGTAAATCTCAGGGTTTTTCGCTTCCCACCGACTTGAATAGAAGTCGCGGACAGAAATAAGAGCAACTCATCAGCACCCATGCAGAAAATGAGTATGCTGGGGAAAAGGGACTAGAGAGCCACCTTTCTTGAGAGGTCTCTACCATGCTAAGCCTTCCCTATTTGACTTTTAAATCTGTAGAATTAATAACATTTCCTTTTCGTTTGTCAGAGG
Source organism: Burhinus oedicnemus (assembly GCA_008921705.1). Lineage (NCBI taxonomy): Eukaryota > Metazoa > Chordata > Aves > Charadriiformes > Burhinidae > Burhinus > Burhinus oedicnemus. Next base: position 5,839,849 of record VFFE01008529.1, on the reverse strand, counting down.
TTGAGGTTCTCCTCCTCAAGAAAATTATAAACGTAAATATTTTTTGAATCTGCCTGCCTTAAAGCACATTAGTCGATCTCATAGCACAATTATTCATCTAGCAGCAAGCTTCCAGAACGTGCTGCCTATCATCTTCCAGTGTTACCAAAAAAGCGAGCATTCATAAAATACATCTGGCCATCTTCAAACATTCTCAGTCCTACCCTGCCAGCTAGCGTACTGGGGGAACAAATGGCAATTACGTCCAGAAGACACCAAGATGCAGGTGCTGCACAATGGACACTATTAGAGACATGAGGTCACAAATTAAGCCCTGCACTTGACACACAGCGCAGGAGCTCCCTCTCCCCACTTCCTTTAACAACTAAAATGTGATCTGTGACCATGTCCACTGTTCTGGTGAGATACAAGTTCCCACCTTGCTCTTCACCCTCCTTCACTAGTTTTGGATGACAGGGCTGTCACACAAAAATAAATTTGGGCAAGATTTGGTCAAGCTTTGACTCGGCTATCTGAATAAAGTTACAGTCCTGAACCAAGCACACCTGCACCTCCCTGGGGCAGCCGGGTTCTGGGCTGAGCTCCCACAGGACACCATCAGGCCAGTTCCAGCACAAGCCTCTCAGAGCCATACCCAGCCTAAGCTTTGCCACCTTGCCTGCCGCAGCTCCAGCTCAGCACATCTCTCTACCCACAGCCAGCCATTCCCACCTGGTACAATGCCTTTGCACCAACAGAAAGGAAGCTAGAGGATAAGTATCTGTGAACTTTGTAACATCTTTCTTACTAGGAGACCAAAGAAAAGCAAAATAAAAGCTTTGCTTAGACCTCAACTGCGGTTAGTGAAAAATACATACTTAAATGCTTTTTAAAAAGCAATCAGATAGCCCAAGTCAAAGCACTAAGATAGAAAGCGGGTTGTTTCCATTTAACACCTGAAAGCATGCTAACATGGTTCTGAAGAACACAAAGAACATGCATCTCCTTCTCCAAAAAGCACAAAGGGCAGAAGTTGGACATAACAATAATGTTAAAGTAGGGGTCAAAGATGGGCCTGGAGTGGACGAAGTATTTCTTGCAGAGAAAAGCACACTAACTACAACAGCCAGCGCGAACTTTCTTCATCCCTAATAACTCCTAGAAGTTCACATACTACAGTATCGAAAATCTGGACTGCACCTAACAAAGTACGCCAGGTGTTGAGTAAAGCATCTGCTTCCTTTAGTACACTGATCTTGAAGTACAGCAGCAATTACACATTTATTCACATAAGGCCCATAGAGGCTGGGGCAGAGGGCAGAACTGATTTGACCTCTATTCCTCTTCCTTTTCCACCCCTCACTTCCATTTCATTTATTTTATTGACTTTCAGTTTACTCAGTAGAATACGGGGAGGGGACCCAACAGAAAAGTAGTATTTATCCATTGTATAAGTCTAAGTGAAAAATTGTTAGCTGTCAGTTTTACATTTAAAATTTAAGTTAAATCGACATACTTCACACCACAGTACAGACTCATTGCTTATCTCCAAAATACAGATGGAAAACACATGGCAACATCAGTTTTTCTACTGTTTGTTCCTCTACTTCTGCAGGAGCAATACGTGACTTAAGCTGTACACGTACCTTGTGCTCAGTCGTGCACTTCTCAGTTCAACATACAAGCCAATTATGTGAATTTTTTTTACATATCTAATGGCTGCACACTCAGCCCTTAAAAAAACCCTCTACTTTAGAGGCTTTTGTCTTACATTTACAGCAGTGGCTCAATGTATGACAAAGACATCTTTTTCAAAAAGGTGTTAAGTTTTAATCTCAAGAATATATCACAATTAGAAGACATCAATATTTAAATACTTTCATTTATTTAAATCATAACTACAAATTTTCTATCAGAGTTCAGTGAGTTGCAAAGGTTAATTTATTTTTCTTTCCTCTTCAGCATTACTTGGATAACAGTAATTCAGGGAAATTTTTTTGCTGTCCATGTGGAAGCAGCAAGCCGATAATTACTTGTTTTACATACATTACCATGCTTTGCAGCCTTCAAGAAATAACTAACTCTAACAAGGATTTCAAAATTAAAAACTCAAAAATGTAAAGCTACAGAGAAAACAGAGCATAAAACAAGAAAAAAAATACTGCCAGATGAATTGGTTTATTTTTATTCCCTTGTAGCTCCCAGAAGTTTTCAGTAACAGATCAAACTAGTTGTTTTAAAAGGCAAAGACAACATGACAAATGTAACACTGAGGACACGATAGACCTCATTAAGATGTGTCTAAAACACATTTTAGAACAAGGTGAATACACATTCTCATTGTGTAACTTCCTTTTGCAATAAAAGTTAAACTAATTTTTAAGTAGAACAAAACAGAATTGAAAGTTCTGCATGTCATTTCCTTCAGAATATTTGAAAGAAAAGTACTTTTTATAATCTTCTCCCTTTAGAAGGCCTTCCAAGAGAAGCCAAGTAATCTGTGCATGACCAGCACTTCATTTTAATCAACTTTCACCCTCTTGTTCCGAGAATTATCTGTAGGGCATACTTCTGCTTTAAGATAAATGTAAAGCCTTTATTAAAAACTTATTTTTTTTTAAGGTATGTCAGCACTCCCAGCATCTGATATATTCTGCATTCCTTCAATTTAAAGCATAATGAATAATCCTAAGCAGAAACAGAACCTCCCACATGCTCCTCCCAAGAGTGCAGAAGCTGCACCAGAAGCTTACTTCCATCTACTGCACTCCCTGGACAAATCAAAAACCTGATGTTCTCCACAGCAGCTGCCAGCAAGGATTAACATTACAGGAACAGTAATATGAACAGACATGGAAGTCAGCGGGCACATGGTTATCTCATATCAGCTATTACAACTGAAGAGGGACTTCTGTGTAGGTTCATAGTAGGTCACATTCAAAACAACTTCTATACTCCCTATCAAGTCTCTTTGCCATGATCCTCCCAATAGGTTGAAAGGGGAAGAGCTCTTTGTTTTCAGTGTAACAGATGAGTGGCTTCTAAATAAGAGATATTAATGTTGGAAAAAACCCCAAAGCATTCGAAAACTTTAAATAAAATCTCTCTTATAGCATAAAACACGGCAGGCATTAAATTCCAACTGCAAAAGAATTATACTGCTTCCTGAGACCCAAAATTTGTACAAATTGCTTCTAAGCAGCAATACAAGTATCAGTCAAGACACTGCCAGTTTACTTTTCCAGAAATTTCAATTCATCATTGTATCATTATTTCGGGGAGCAGAAGGTCAGCTCATGTCGTACTACAGAGCCTCACCTATCTTCTTAGAAGAAGTAGATCTATAGTTTTTGCATTGCTATTGAAGTAAGGCCTTCAAAAAAAGGATTGCAGAAGTTTTTGGTTTGGGTGTCATTTTTTTTGTTGTTTTTTTTGTTTGTTTGTTTTGTTTTTGTTGTTTTTTTGTTGGTTTGGTTTTTGGGTTTTTTTGTTTGGTTGGTTATTTTTTTTACGGGCAACAAAAGCCATACTTGCAAAATTTTTTACTCTTTAAGCTAGTATCTACTTGATACTTTAGTTCAGATGTAAACTTCCAAAACATGGATTTCAAGTTGCAGTACATTTAATAACGCAGATTTCATCATTATCCTGTTTCAAAACAGCACTGGAAACCTCAATAAGCAGCACAGGTTTGTCTGCCAAAAAATCACTTGTTTACAGCATAGTCTCTTGGCACATTCCAACTGGAATATTATAATGTCTGTCATCTTCAGTTATGAGAGTCACCACAGGCCAGTCCTCCTCTGGGTCATTGGGATAAAGCGTGATGAATTCATCAGTACTATGTTTATATAATCGATACACTTGGATGGTATACTGCAGAGCATAAGCAAGGAGAAACATTTCCACCTACATCAGAAAAAAGCAGAAATATGATATGTAAAATTAAACATACCTTTCACAAGATATTTCTTGTAAAAACATTAGACTAATACCTGTCAGATGTAATTTTTCAAAGAGAAAATATGAAGAAAAGTAAATAAGAATGCATATAAATAAGCATCTCTCGTTCAGCATCTCAATCATTCAAGTCATTCTTAACTTGCTGCACAAATACTTCTATGATAACATGCCTTTAATATGGAGCTCTTCAGACCCAACAATGGTATAGCAAGATAATAGTCCTAAAGAAAAGCTACTTTATTCAGAGAATCCCACTTCTCTACTGCTACGAACAGGTAGGAAATACATTCTCTCGTATCAGTGACTTCATGGGATGAATACTAAGTCAAGAACGGGTTTCAGGCACTGATCCTTTCTCTCTTAGAGGGTACTCCGAACTCTCTAGCCAAATAAAAACCAGACTGAAAGCCTTTACAAAACCTGTTGATATCAGAAGAAATCCAGAGAAAGAAGCTGGGAAGTCTTCTATCTTGTCTACTAGAGTGGCAAGCAAATCCTGTTCTAAGTAACAATTTACAAAGAATAGCACCAAAATAAATAAATCTAGTCAGCACAAAAATATGCAACATTACTTGTTGACTAAACTAGGCAGCAAAAAAGTCACCAAGTAACCAGCTAATTTAACAGTACCAGCAACCAGTCTCATTTATATTAGTCGCCAGATCTTTAAGCTAATAAACACAAAGAACACACAAATACTTCCATGTCTCTAGTTATAATCAAGTAGTGAATTTAACTGCAGTACCACACTTGTAAAATATTCAATGGGATTTTTTAAAATGGATGTTCTAAAATCTTTCAGACTGTTCATCTCACTAACCACTACATTTTGTTTTGGGGCTTGTGATATGCATATCACTTCTGCAACATACAAGGCAGTAACTGTCATTAGGTTATCAGAATTCAATGAGTGTATGTACTACACATGATCTTCTCTTCATAATTTGAGTATTAGCTTTTTAAAAAATATCATGATAAAAGCTAAGGATTAAGAGACTAATACAAATGTTTCTATTGAAAGAACACCATACTTCCAAAGAATGATACTACCTAAGTGTCAGCTGCCACAAAAAAAAAAAAAAAAAATCAACGTTTAAAAGGCAGGCCTTTACAGACCCTTACTACAGGCATGCAGTTCTACTATGACCAGACAAAAGCAGAATGGTTTCCTAAACCACTGGAAACAAAAACCTTCAAAACAGGAAAACAACACTGTAAAAACAATCTCTCCTTACTTGTTCAAGGCCTCCACTGTGACCGATGTGATTCAAGTGATTATGCATTAACTGACAAGGGTTGTTAGATGTATCCCGTGCAAATAGTAACCATGAGAAGACAGGAACTCGCCTTCCATTTTTATCATCGTTGTATAATTCGATGGCAGTGTTAAGCATCAAAAACTTCAGTGCTTCATACAGACTATACTCCTCCTCTTCATTTTTAAACAATTTATCACAAGCTTCTTGTTTCTCAATAGAACCCTTGATTTCACTTATATTTTTCCACTATAAAAAAGAAATAATACACACAACATGTATCAATAGCCATCACTGCACAAGACTTGTAAAAAGCCACTTGTGAATTGTCAGATGCACAGCATAGGCACTCAGAATTTAGTTTATGGAGGGCTTTGTGCCTGTCTTAAAAACACTCAAGAATACTTCCGCAGCTGTAGTCCTATCAAGACCAAGTTGAGTTAGTCTGATTTTGCTTAAATTAGTCCTTAAGCAAAACAAAAGAAGGGGATGTTGGAAATTGTTGCAAGGTGGCAAAACAAACATTGTCACGGGACAATAAGCAATAAGACAATAACCTGTTCCCTGTATCATAAATCCTACATCCTTCATACTCTTTACATTTCAGTTACTGAGAACGCACACTTCATTCCCGTCCTCAGAAACTGCTTGAATGCAGCCTTTAAAAATACTTAAAAGCCTTCAAACAAAGAGAATATGCATACACAGTAAGACAGGAACAACTGAAGAGTTTTTAAATAGGTTCCAGAGTTTCAAGGGGGGGAAAGATGGGCCTAGGTAATATACTACAAATACCGAAAGGGTGTAACCATTTTACTATTACATTAACCTAGAATAAAAATGTATAAACATAGAACAAAAACTACTCCTTTGAAATGACTTCAGCATTATTCTGTTGGTGGGTTTTCTTTTTCTTTCCATGACCTGTTCAAGGTAGCAACAGCATTTATCCATAGCATACATCATTCCTTCAAATGAATACAAGAAGTAACAGAAGCAAAATGTTACTTTGTTACATTAACTTCATCATTGAAACCTGTCTAAGTTTTCTGCAGAGCTTACAAATTAATTCCAGCATCAGGCTAATGCAAACAGTGGAAGACCAGAAAACTACCACAGATCTGATTCTTTTTTTTTTTTTTCAGTGTACATACAGAAAAGCAACTTCTTTCATTAGTGAAAGCATCCTTACACTAAATTCACCACATTCAAAAAATCTTTGTCATTTTTCTTATTTGCAAGTGACCAAGAACAAACAAATACTTTTCCAACCTTTTTCCTTAGAAGTATTAAATATTCTTTAATTTCCTCACTTATTTCTCCCATCTTCCTGCTCAGTTTCTGTTTTAGCTGCCACTGCTTGATCCAGTCATATTTGCTCAGCAAATTTTCAGGAAGCTGGAAGTTGAGAGAAGGCAGATAAAGTCAAAAATCTTGAAAGGAAAAGCCACCAACTTGCACATTATTATTTTACTGATTTCCCCACCCCCCCAAGATTTTACATCTTAAAATGATCCCTTGTATGTTCTTCTGAAGAGATGTCGTACTAAGATGACCATAACTGAACGTAACTTGCTCTTTATAATACTTGCTGGTCTGTTAGAATACTGGTCTATAACTATTTCCAGATCTAACCAACACATAAGTACTGGAAAAATTAATCACTAAGTTACTTATGGCTTTTCTTGTGTTTTTTTTTTTTTAATTAAAAAAAACCCTCCAGCACCAGATCACAGTGACTGTGGTTGAAAGTGTCCCTGAACCAAGAGAAGGGAAGGTTAAAGATGCGATGACATTCACCAGTAATCCAGAAGTCTTGGTGGAGTGCAAACTACTTAGTCCAGAGCACACAAGCTGTGTTTTCTTTTCAGGGTACATAATTAAAACACTGTGGGACTGGTTTTCTGATAAAGAAGAAAATCTGGGGATTAGCTGATCCATCAGATCATACTTTAGCCTCAGAACTGCCTCTTGTACTGTTCACAGGCTTACACTTGCTCAAGTGAAGAGCTTTCACCCTTCTCTTGGAGGACACCCTGGTAATTGCATGCCCAGTTTTTTACCCTCATTTATTAACTCATTTTACCACTAGAACTGGAAGAGCAACTAATGTCTCACAAGGAACTAAATATTTGGCTAGAGTAGTACATATGCCATCAGCTAGTTTTCATTTTATCAGGACTCCAAATTATTAATAAGCAACCAAGTATTTGTCAGATATACACAGACCATTCCCCAACCCAGCTTGGCATCCTATGCTAATTGGATATACAGAAGTAAATAATCAAAGATTATATGCCAGTAATTTCTATAACTAGAAATGGGCATCTAAACACAGTTTTAATTTTAAAAAACCAAACAAAAACAACCCCAAAAAACAAAACCCCCAACTTTTAACAAAGTTGTACTGCTAGCTGTCACCACGCACATTTCTCTTACACGCCTTCTGCTTTGATGCATTAACAGTTTATCATTTCAATGAGTTTTTTTTATAATTGTACACCTTTTTAAAAAAATGTTACTCTATATTTTCACATATTTTCCTCTATAAATCAGCAGGAAGAAAAATAGGTGAACATCATTAAAAACTGCAAAGTACACCATTTTAAATAATCTACATGTTCTTTAAGTGAGCACTGCAAAACTATCTTCTATAATTTGATAATGTGGAGATGGTTGCCAGCTAGGAGAATTTTTCTTATAAAAAGGAAATCTTTTTACAATGTACTGCTGCAGCAAGAAACACTTCATATTTTTACCAGTAATTACAAAAACATATCAGCAGGCATTTACTTAACAATGATAGCGACCACAATTAGAGGCCATCTTAAAATTTCTTAAGTTACACAGAAAGCTAATAAGAGCAGTGTGATTCAGACATTCACCATTTATATTTCCAGCAGCAACCTGGAGAAGTGGAACCTTACACCCCTGAAGTGGGCTGCTTTTGTATAGACAGCTTCTTACACGTTCCTTCCATGTTCACAGATATCACCAAATGGACTTTATTGATGCAAGACAATTTCTGGAATATTATTCTGCTCTTAGCAAGACACCTTGCTTTGCTTACCCATCAGTGCTCCTTAAGAACTGTCCTTCATGTCAGGTTGGAGTTGCTCTTACACTTATTTTAAGTAACTTTTAAGACATGGGTAATACACACATTTTGAGAAGTCTGCAGCATCAAATTTCTTAATCTACTTTCTAAAGAAACCATATATGGCACATAATATATATGATAATTTTGAAAAGCTGGGTTGGTTTTTGGGGGTTGGTTTTTTGTTTTTGTTTCCCAAATGTGCTTAAATTAAGTTTGTTTATATTTTTTGTTATTACCAGCTGTCTTGTGGGAAACCTCTTACTGCTGTATTACATGCAGTAAGAAGAAACCAAGAGGGCAAGATGAAGACAGACAAGTTACATTACAGTCAGCACTATAGTAACATTTATACATTATAAACTGGAAACTAAGGGATCCTGGACTCAATTTCAAGTTAAAAGAATTATCGAAAATGTACAACAAAACTGAACACTACCACTTCTCAATTCAAGGGATATTAAGAAGTGAGCATATATAGCATAACAGAGAAATGAGATCATAAAATTATCGAATAGGTTAGAACCAACATTCCTTTACTGTCAGAAGATCAGAGTCTGACACATACCATAGTAAAATCCTCACTCTGCAGCCAGTTCGGTAACTGGGTAGCTTGGCTTAGCACCTGGAAAAGAGTTGCTCTGAGAGCACAATAGTTATCACCTCGTACTCTTCTTATAGATGCAAACTTCTGAGCAACTGCCTCATATCCCTAGAAAACACACAAAATCCGAATAACATGAAAGCATTAATAAAACATTTTAAGGTCATGCACTGGTATTATAAAGGATATTGGAATATTAGCATCCAAATGCTAATGTTATTTAAAAAAAAGGGTTTAATCCACTACTTATTTTGGAAGTTCAAATGCTTTTGTCACAAATCATGCTTTGAAAAAAAGACTTCCTTAGTTGTGCTGAATAACAAACAAGAAACCAAAGAAATCTAAGCAGATAATTGGTTGTGGCATTTATTTGATGACGGTGCAGAAACATTATTGTAATGTGGGTAGCTGCCCTACTTAAGTTTCAAAAACAAAAAAACCAAACATCCAAACATACACACACAAGACTATAAACCTAAAAAATATATCACGCTTACAAGAAGTTTCAGCAATAGTTTATTCCACTTACCCAATACTTGTCACATGTAGTTTGTTTTTGCCTCAGGGAAAATTTGTGTTTACACTGAAATATCTTGACACATGCCTCAGCACATTTGTCCCCTCCCTGCTGTTCCCATACCTACAGTTTTAGCAGAAGCAGTAACATTGAAATGTAACTTCTGAAGCTCAGCATGTCTCTTCAGCTAACCTAGCAAGAGCAGATGCCCTGTGCATCTGTATTTCTGTTACTAATCTCTTGAAGGTGACGCATGGATCTTTTGATTTATGGAAAGTATTTTTTAGGTTTACTCATACATACCACTGGATTTTCAAATTGTGTTGACAAAACAAAACAAAAAACCCCCAATCAACGTTATGCTTTATTTTCTACCATTCTAGCTCAAGATTAATACAAGAAAACTAGTTCAAAACCACCAAAAAATAAGAATTCAGGAAAAACTTAAGAAAAACTGAGCCTACTCATTAAAGCTCCCCATCTTAAAAATCATGCAATTCATCAACTTCAGTTATTTGCCTTCTACCAAAAAGTTTGGTTATCTGCTCTGCCATTTCAACAGCCCATAAAATTACCATTTTATGGTAATAAACCAATTTTAAAACTTCAATTGAGAACAGTAACGACGAACAGTATTAATCAAACCCCTAAACTATCAACAAGTAGCCTTACTAAAATACACATTTTGAATGAGTACAAACAAAACCATCTTCCAGTTGTCAGCCACTTCTAAGAGCAGACACCGGAAAACACTTCTATCGTGGTTCCTGTTTTAAGGACTGTTCCCATAGGAAGTCACCTATTAAACATACAAATGAAATCAAAAAGCCCAACAATATTCAACAAAAAGCAAACCCATACCTTTCTCATTCTTTTTGCTACTGGTGTATTTCCTCTCCATTCTTTTCTGCAGTACTCCATGATGTCCATTTCAGGTGCAACACTTAGTTTATATTCTGTCAAAACAGAACATGTAACCTTATACTGAGAACTGTGAACAAACTAGAAAAAGCAAATTTCTAAATACATTGTATCACTTTAAAATAACATTGGTGCCAAAACAAGACTGGCAGCACAACCTATAGCTACTAAGTAATTATTAGTATCAGAGGGGAAAAAACCCAGCTTGCTCTCAAAACTATAAGTGAACAAAAATAATGATGTAGTCCAATAAAACAGAGAACATTCTGCTCCTCTCTTCTGCAAAATATTAATTCTTCTTTCAGTAGCCAGTCTATAAGGGAGAAAGATAATAGATCTTTCTGAATAAACCAGAAAAAAATGGTAGAAAGAAGAAATAGAGTTTTCTCTTGTAATCCCAACAGCCTTCATTCCAAAACAGCACTAAGGTTATCAAGGAATTGTGGCAACAGATGCTGCTGTAATGACTATTAGCCACCAATTTTCAAGCACGCTCACCACATAGGCTATACAACTGCTTTCCAAAGAATTCACATTCTCTTGTAAAGTAACTATACAATCATGGAAAAAAATAAACTAAGACCAACTAGTTTTACATAAAATTGATCTTTTTGTGAATTAAACTGTACAATGTACTCAGCCATGATAAGTAACTTCTATTGCACACAGAGACATCTGTGCACAAAAATCCTTGGAAATGAGGGTGTCAAATCATCACAAATTAGTGATGACGTGTAATGAATTAGTGTGATGAATTATAATACGTGAAATTTGAATTATAGTATTTGAAACACCACAGAAAGCTCAAATGTACCTGAAGAGCTTGTCTCACAAAGTAGTATTTTCTCTCTCTCTATTTCTTCTGCGTCACGATACATGTCCTCCTCACTACAACAAAAATGAACACACACTTCATGTAACAGCACAAATTTTACAGTAATTTACCTTTTCCCCTGTTTACAACTACAGGCAAGTACTTAAGTCTTTCTTCAATTATAAGTTCAACTCGATTTGCTTTCCACCTTACGCATTTTCATAAAAACAATGAGAGTTATCAAAAAACAAAATTAAAACACCTCTCAACTGTTCCCCTCCCTTATTTATGAAACCTATGTTGGTAACGAATCACTGCCTGAACTTCTCTTCTGCTGGTTGTATGGAGACTACAGAATACTGAAGTCCCTTTGTATTTGTAAGTTTTACAGGACAAATTTGCAAAAGATACAAGCCAAAATGCCTACCTGCTGAGCATACGAGTACTACAACCTATGCATGCAACTAAGAACGCATTACTCACTGGAGCTTCGTATCTATGCTCCACTGGGGCTGATCAACCTGCCTAGTAATGACCAGAATACATGACAGAATACCATGATGAAGAGTAGTCAGCTATGAACTCAAAGAAAACAAAATTCTAAGCGTGATCCAAACTTCAGCCTACAAGCTAACTGAAATCCAGACAAACATTTCTTCCTCGAATAATATGGGCTTTTTGGTCAAGGGACACTCAAGAGTCAAATGTGTCCATCTGAGCCTATATACTGACTTTCTGAAGTTGTTACGACCATGAGAAAGGAAATGATAGCCTGAAAGGATACTGTTTCTATGCACAGCCTAGCATTACCAAGAATAGATGTCGAAGATAGGGTGTGAACATTACCGTTGAGAATGGAGGTCCATATAGTGTTCAAAAAACAGACAATAAATTGCACATTCCTTTAAATGTGATTCTGAGTGGCATTTGTCATATAATTACATCTAGCAAATTAACTTTAAGAACATCCCAGTTTCACAGCTAAAATACATTGAAAAACCATATACCACCGAAAATATTAGTAAATCATTTAGGCTTATCACTAAAAGAAGGTTATATTGAAAGTTTGTATTTTGAAGAAAGTACATGGGCAGAAAAAACCTCTAAGTATTATTCGTTGCCCACTATTATTAGTCGCTTCCAATCTACTACTCAAGAAACCTCAAACCACAGTGTGCTTGCAAAAGACCAGGAAGAAATTAAGGCAATGACCCTGCCCTATCTTACACTACTAAGAGTAGACAAGACATTGGGAAGACTGCAAGAAAGGGTTTAATGTAGCCAGCTATTAGATTACTCTCATTAAACTTGAAAGAATACACTGATAAATTATGGCTCTCCCATCTTCTTTATATCCAAACCAGCTTACCTTAAAAAGCTAACATTTCTAACCTATTTGCATGTACTTCCCTTGAGAACAAAAAAAATGTGTAGTACTCAAGACAAATATAGCTAATACCAGAACACTGTCATCTACTGTGCAGTCATATGAAACTACAGTTTAGTTTTTACTCAAGTTTCAAACCTTTAACTTTCAAACTAGCTTTCCTGGGCACTCAAGTAGCTGCTTGAAATCTGATTCATAACAATACTACATAATTATTAATTAATAAGAGAAACAACAGATGCAGTAGATCTTAAACACAGTACTCCATAAAAAGAGTACCACCTGCTGAGAAGAAAAATCACACAAATACATATCCCAAGTCCATATCCTTGCCACAGTGTGGCACTGGACAAACCCTAATTTCCATGCATAATCTTATTTTTCAGCTGAGATTAAGATCCATTAAAGGTTTGTGAAGAATTTCAAGAATACTTAATAACCTTGAAAATACTATGTAAAAACCAAACAACTTGGTGTCTGACAGCAGCGATCTCTAGCCTAGCCTATCTATAAGCTAAAGATTTAAAATATAAAGCAACAACCTCCCTGGCTGAGCATGAACCAACCTGCTTCTACAAGGGATCCCATGGGAGGTGGCGGGGCGGGGGAGGAGCATTACTTCGGGATACCTCCTCAAATACATTTAGGTTGTAATGTACAAAGAGAAAAACTGCTCAACTTAGTAAACTGGTGAGGTCACTCAAAAAGAAGTTTGGTGTAAGAGTAAGCAGCATCATGTTCCTTCTGTGGATATTACCCCATCTTCTTTCTGGGAGTTGACAAAATAGAACCCATAGACTCAGAACCTGACAGATTAACATTCAGCGTAAACAAAGTACTGCAATTTAACTGAGTTGTTTTGAAATCAAGGTAACTAAGAGGTGCAATCTGTCTGCACAGGCACTCTCATTTCAGAGTTGAAAGCGCATCTTAACATTGTTCTAGCATAGCAACAGTTAAGTAAATCTGTGGAAACAAGAATGTGGAAACTAAAGCCCTTCCCTACTAATCTTCACATTAATATCTAACAGTAGACTGAAAATAAAACAACAGATGAAAAAGAATAATTAAATGAAAACATGCATGCACAAAAGAAAAAAAACATAGTGCATAGTGTTGTGTATAAACACTTAAATCGTTGAACTAGTATATCAGATTCTGCTGAACCAAAGATACCAAGAAAAAAAAACAGGATGGCAGATTTTACTTAGAGTATCCTGGGCTTTGCATTTTAAAAAACAAACAACAAAAAAGCCCCCACACCACCAAAACCCCAACAAATTAAGAGGTCAGCAAACAAAACTAAGCTGGAGAGCAGGGAAAGGACTATGGGCAAAATATAAATAGCTTTATACTAATAGATTTGCAGGACTAGAACTCCCAGTATTGAAGATACCATAGGAAACAAAAACAATGCTTAAAGTCTTCTGTTTATTATCATGAAGGGATGAATTATTTTTTTTAATGTCAGATTAAATTAATTGCTATTCATTGTTCATACAAAGGCATATTAGATCAAATAGAATTACTATGCCAAGTAGCAGCTAATTAAAAATTCAGAAGGATATAGATCCTTATGTACTACACTTTTGCCAACATACAAAATACCCTTAATACATGTTTATATGAATCTGTGTATTAATGTTAAAATGAGCATTAATATTAAGAAAATCACATTAACATATTAAATGGTGGTTAAATTACAGAGTAATTTAAGCATGAAATAAGATTTTAAAAGCATCCTTGAAAACTTATTTTTAGTGATGTTTTCACTAAGTCAGCACTTATTGTAGATTTTTGATGTTGTCTAAAATAGTCCACTGGCTACCTACAGAAAGAGGATTAATTAGAAAACACCTTCTTCTACTTTATTAATTTATTCTTCAATGACATAAATCCACTCTTAATGCATATTAGTTTTGTTGTCAGAAGTTTGGAATATCTTTTGTTAAAGCCTTCATATTTATTTCTTCCTCCAGATACCAAATATTCTTATAAAGACTTCTACTGTCAAATCTGAATCACACCCCAAATTTTTACTTCAGCCTACAGTAGGTTTACAAAAAACCCAAACACACTCAAAGCTGAAGTGTTAGGATTTAAAAAAGCCTTATATGATTGTCAGCACTGCACCTAACAAAGTGTTCACAAGGTTAAAACCAAGCTACCAGGGTATCTGCCTTCAATTCTTAGTTTCCCATTCTCTGCATGCTACCCTTAAGAGCTTATGTCACATCAGTTATTCCATTAGATGGGGAAAGACCACTACTAATAAACTACAAAAATAAGCAATTTATCTAAAGGGTGAAGGTGGCCTTCAAAGTTTAAGATTTGATATTTAGACCTAAGACACTAACATATATGAAATTTTGCCAAGAAATTCACTTTCACAAACTGAAAGTAGCCCTTCCTTTCTACAGAAAAGCTATTAATATATTAAAAAAAAAAAATCTTCACCTGTCCTCAGATGATTCCACTGCTGAACAATTACTAGACACAGGTAGATATAGTTCAGAGTTTCTAGATGCATCCTGATCCGTCACAAGTGATTTAATCATATCTGTCTTCTCAGGTCTCCCAGTACTTCTGTACACACAGTCTTTTCTTATTTCTGATGTAGATTGCTCTTTCTTGTCAGTAGCCGCATTTGCTGAACCAAGTTCATTAGAAGGAACACCAACTTCCTTTTCGTGCTGCATCAACTGTATGGTGGCACCACTTTCCTTTCTCTGTGTCTTTTCTGCACGTGCAGAAAGGCTGGCTGGTTCTGTCATCCACCCTTGCAAATTATCCTGGCTTTGAAGAATGGAGAAATGTATGAAGAGCATCTCTCACAGAAGAACAAAAGCACATATTTTAAGAAAATCACAGTATTTTGATAGTTACGTTATGTTCTGAGAATTCAGACCGTACTTAAATTATCTAAAAGCAGGAACAAAATCCAGAATAGTTTGGTAAGGTAACAGAGCATCCAAGCTATTTTCAAATTCATCTCCTTGGCAAGCAAATTTCATTTCTTACCGAGGCTAATCTGTGCCAATTCCTAAACAAAACCCACACGAGAATTAGTGCTCTGACTGAACACTTGCTCTTCTCAAGGGGCATCTTCACCTAAAAACCTGAGGATTAACAGAAATCCCAACAAAACAAGTTTCAGTCCTGCAAGAGAAAGATTTTTTACAAACTCACCTGGTGCTCCACGAAACTTCCTATTGCACCATAAGTATTGCTTAATGGAAAAATTTCTGATCTTTGTTTCTTCCAATATGATTTCCAAGTAATTAAGACAGGACTTTCTACAATCCATTCTAGCAAGTTCTCCAAAGGCTTAGGAGGTACCCATCCCATTTTCAGGGACATTTTCCTCAAATTGATACATAACTATCCCAAGAAACTATGGGTTGCTTTTCAGTTGTGACATTCATGTTCTAGACAATTCTTACCATTGCTGTCCAGGCTGGTCACCTCAGAACTGAGAGTCTTAATAACCACTATATACACCTTAAAATAGTACAACACGTAGAAACGAGAGTCTTAATAGCCACTATACCCACCTTAAAGCTGTACAACACGTTTCTATCTCGAGATAGAAAACTACCACAAACCTTTCTTTCCCACGTCTCTGTCCTTTCGCGCTCGAGCCCTGCTGCGTACCAAGCCGTCCCGCAGAGCGAAGCTCAGAAGGAGAGCTGCGCACCTTGTCCCGATTACTCCCAGCCCCGCTCCCCAGGGATGGACGAACCAGGCTCTGTGCGGCACAGGATTCACCACACCCACACCGCCACACCACCGCGCCGGGCAGCCAAGCCCTCACCTTTCCGGTACCCTCTGTCCTGCTGGACCACGGGCCCGACACCGCTCGGCGCCGCTCCGCCGGACGAAAGAGGCCGCCCCCGTTCCGGCTGCCGGCTGCCCGGGGCCCTGGGGGTCGCGCTGCGCACCTCCTCCCGCCGCACCCCTCCCGGCCCGCCGCTCGCCGCTCATGCCGGCAGGGCCGGGGGCCGGGGCCGGGCCCGCGCTGGCGGGAGACTCCCTGCGGGTAGAGGCCGCCGTTCGCCGCGCAGGCCCGGCGAGGCGCCCGCCCACAGGCCGGTTACAACGGCCACCGGCACGCGCCCGGCGCTCCCATCGCCGCGGCAACGGCCGCGCGCGAGCGAGGGCCCGCCCGGCCCTTGAGCTGCTCCGCAGCCGCTTCCGCGTCGCCGGCCGCCGGCATCCTCCGCGCGCGCGTCATCACGCCGGAAATAGCGTTTGTACGAGCCCTCGCTTCCTTCCTGCCCTCCGGCGAGCGTCATGAGGGGTGGGGCGGGCGCCGGCCTGCAGCGCATGCGCATTGCCGGGGGAGGGGAGGGGAGGATGTCGGTCCCGTTGTTGCCCCCGTTGTCGCCGGCAGTTGCTACGGCCGTGGGCCTACTGGGGCGGGCGATACCAATGAAAATCCCCAAGCTCGGAGACAGCAATGAGTCCTAAATGGGGGAGGGGGAGGGGGAATAGAGTTGCTTTTCAGTTGTCAGATGCGCCATATAAAAATATTTGTGAGGGAGCCCAGTGCTGTAGGGATACACGTATATATGATAACCACTGTGTGGAGCTTGTCAGAGGCTGGAAGCCTCTTCCAGGAGCAAAAAATATATCACAAAGTTCTGATGCACCTTTATTATATGCCAGGCAAGATAGGAACCTATGTAGAGAGTAAGTGATAAACCTTTCAAAATCACGTTACTCAAGAGTTAAGCATACCCAATACTATTAAAAATGGAATACTGAGAACAGTAAAAAGTAGGAAAGCTGTATTGTCATAGAAAAAAGTCCACGGAAGGCTGAGCTTTTTTGGAAGGTGTTCCCCTTGAAACGGTCTGAAAATGGAAGAGGAAAGTGTCTTCTTTCTGGAATTTCCCTCATAAGAATACGATCTGAGTAATACAGGTGATGCTAAGACTGGGGGAAAGTAACTACAAACATACGGACAGTCAAGGAATTTGAAATAAATTTTGGTTTTCGATCCAGGTATTTAGAGTATCAACCAGTATAGGGAGAACATTTTTAAGGTGGAGGTCAGGTAGTAAAACCTATAAAAGGTTAAAATGGCAATGGTAAGTAATTTGCAACATCATGAAACTTCTAAGTCACAAAAAACTGATGGATGTTTTTGAAAACAAGTTTTTTCTGTTTCTTTTATCCTTGAGAGACAAGAAAGTACCATCATGAATGTTTGGGAAAAAAAAAAGAAAAAGCATTACCTTAAATTTTTTTGAATCACTGCCCTTCTTGTGGATTAAATCTGTATTTGACTGCCCTTGATGCTGACATCCCCTTTGAAGAATCTCTTTGTTTGAACAACTGTTTGATCTACAGGTTTGTCTCAAACTGCATTCTTGTTTCACATTGGCCATTTCAGAATTACTGCTGTTCCAACAGTGATTCCACTTCAAATATACCCAACTGTTTCCCATGTTCCTGTAATTAGAATCATTTAGATTCAGTAGCATTTAAGAATCATTACAGTTGCCTGCTTATTTAAGTTTCAGTTCTTTTTTAGTTTCTTAGTTACGCACATTTGCCATCCCTTCAGCAACTTTATGGGAGAGATGTGTTGGCTGACTTCAGGGAACTACAGAGCAGAATAATTCCATAGAGTTTTGTAACATAGGTGAAGTTGCAACCTAGACCTAATTCTTTATCATGAAGAAAATGGTGTATCACAAAATGACACTGCAAAATACATGAACTGTACCTGAATTATGAAATGAATTTTGCAAATTCTATGCTTGCTGTATTTGGAACTGTTTCCTTGTAACAGAAAGTTCTAAACAGCAAATTATGTTTCCCTTCTCAAGAGTTATTAAATGAAAACCTTGCTATGATGTCATATGTCAGGCTGCATTACAGTAATGCTTGCCATGTGAACTTGAAAAAATGGGTGCAACGTTTTCCATTTATATTTTTCTGCTTACAAATGGGGCTTATGTCAATCACATGACTAGAATTCTTTTGTCACAAAAAGACCAAAACTAAATACCCAAAGTAGTGATGTTCCTGATAAAACTGTGTTTGCATTAAGTGAAAAAAAGTATTCCACATGTCATTGGCTGAATAAATAAATTCAACATAAAAGTCCACTTTCTCTGCCCAATGTTCCCCCCACAAGAACAACTGGAAAAAGTTCAAAATCTTCAAATTAGATCTATTCTGTAGTTGAATTGATAAATGTAATTCAAGAGAATATTTGTCAGTTTGGCCTTTATGTAAAGTACTTCCAAAAATGAGGTTTCTCTCTGCCTCTTGTAAACAATATATTGCAAGCATATGTGAAATTTGTTTTCTTAGCAAAGGGTATTTTTGGGTTTAGTGTTGGTATAGAGTATCGGGAAATAACTGAAAATTCCATGACACATTTCACAAGATCAAGTGTGGCAAAAGAGTTGTGTGTTAGTTATTACCTTTCAGGCTGCAGAAATTTAAAGAATAATTTTAGCTTGCAAATAAAAACCAGTGTATTGGGGACTGAATGCAGTAGCTGTCAAAGAGCATGCAACAACACTAAATAATTTAATGTTAAAGGAAAAAGAAACAGGTATAATGAAAATGCACTAAGAATTTATACATTAAACAAAGCAAAACACCTTTTTTTTTTTACAACTACTACCAAGTTCAAAAGACAAAAGGAACCAAGCACAAAGTCCTGAAGTTTTCTTCCCAAAGACTGTGGAAGTGACAGGCTATTTTTTTCTAAGCTGATCCATTTTTAAACAAACAGATCCCTCAAAACAAATAGACCCCTTTGTGATTTGTATATTCAGTTCTATATTCTAATAGCTATGTGTAATTAAAAAAACTAGTCTCGCTTGCTCAAAGTATGTAATATTTCTGAGCAACAGATTTACATAAACTATTAAGTGCAGTGTTTACTTTTTTTTTGCACACAGCTGCTTCCAGTATTTGGTATAGATGTTTGAGAATAATATGTTAGTCATAATTAATTTAGAGCTTGGGCCATACATGACTACTGGTATCCATTGACAATGCTGTATTTTCCACCAGAGGACAGTTGCCCTTTGCAAAGTCTTCAGAGCAGAGGTAGTGTCTTGCTTTTCAGTATTGGCAAATAATAAATATATGTGCACAAATCACAAAAATGCTGCTAAGAAGAATGTCCATGGGCTTCTGTTGAATTTCTGAAGTTAGTTTAAAGAACAATGTCAACATATTTGGAAAAAAGTCTCTAAATATTAAAACCAAGCAAGACAGATGTATCTATACAGAAAAAAATAGAGCAGCTGTTTACTTCTGTTGAGGATATCAAAATAGTTATGTTACTCTTTAAGATTTTTTTTTTTTGAGAATGGGGCTTACACAGAATTTAGACATGTAAACCTGAGATCTTTTTAGTATTCCCAAAACACCTAAAACTTTTATTTTTAAACTTCCATCTGCAAAGTAGGCAGACAACTAAATATCACTAAAGTCTACAGTAAAAACCCAAAGCCATGCCTGTTGTCCTGTATGTGATCTATTAATAGCTCAGACTACTTCACTTAGAAATCTAGTTTTTCTGTTGCCATAATTTCCAATGGGAATTCTGTATAGCTCCTATATCTTTGGAGAGGTGAGATTCAGCCTCCTAGCTGAAAACAAAACTGAGATTTCAATTCTCAACCCCACGGTACCAAGGTCTACCCCAAAATCATGCAAACATGAGTGAAGAAGATCATTGAGCACTACTTGTAGTGTAACAAAATTCTGTGTTATAACTCATAGTTTTGCAAGAACACATCTCTGGGAACATATCTCTGGCCTGCTGATTCAACCTGGAACGAGTTCAGCAGGGTTTACTTACTACTGTAAGTTCCCCATATCCTTTTCTAAGTGTAAGATACAACAATTCAACTTTGTCATTACAAATAAGAGCATATATCCCAATATAGATTTTTTTAAAAATCACACAAACAGAAAAAAACCAAATTAGTAGATACCACAACTGAAGAAAGTATTGCATGTATATATATGCAATATATAATATACTTTTGCCTAAAGTGCTTATAATTTTTTAACTATTTTTTCCCCAGGCTGAGACTGTGAAAGGATTACAAAGCACACAGTGAAGCAGCAGCAGCACATGGTATTTTGGGATTCTGACTTCCTCAACTCAGGATAGTTAAGGATCTTTGCAAAGCAAAACCTTTTTATCTGGAATACTCTGAAGGAGTTACATGCATGCAGAGTGATAAAATGCATCAGTGTTCATCGCATACAGCTTTGTATAGAAAACTAGACTGTGATTCCTGACTGACATACACTTTATCTTCTAAAATACTATTTTATTATTACTGTTTATGAGGAGGAGGTGGAGTGTTCAGTTTTGCTTGGAACATTCAGTCTTTTTTAATGTAAGTTTACAAGTAAGATCTTTTTCTTACATACAACTTTAATTTGGATTAGTTTTTTACTCATTTTTAGCTGAAACAACTTCAGCATCCTTTAAAAAGTTGATGAAAATGCACAACAAAGACATGCAGTGTAATACAAGAGATCATATTTTGTAGGTCTGAAGTATTTCTGTACTCGGTACTTTCTGGTAAAGGACACTAGCCACTGAGATTTTGATACAAACAGAACCTATCAAACACCATGAAAAAAATGTTTTGATTGTTTTTACCTTATTTAATGCATCTTGGTGCTTGCCAGCAGTTCTTATCTTCTTTGCTAATTACAATGCGCTACTTGAAAATTGCTCCAAAGTTTTCAGGAGTACAATTAGAAACCTTGGGGTGATCAGTTCTGCTTGTGATTATAGGGGAATACCATTCAGAAGAAAATAGATGGGGAAAACCCACCAGTAAAAGTCAAATGGGCTATGCAATATCTGTCATATACTTCTATAATTACATATTATTTGTGTGGGTTTTTTTTTCCTCTAGCATCCCTGAATTATTTAGAGGTTTTGGAGATGTATTCTTAGAAAGATGTATCTCCTACCTTGTACAGAAAGGCAGGTGTATATACATGCTGCTTTCTGCTTTTACAGTTTGCAGTTTTATATTTTACTAAGTGAGCACTGAATTGGCATGCTGCTGTCTGTCAAGCAAAAAGGCAGTTCCAGCATGCTATGTTCCTTTTTCATATGACTGAGAAAAATATGTAGGTTGTGGCTTTGATGCAGTGGGTGTTTTTTTCAGTCCCCTGAACATAAAATGTAACGTGTGAATCATATCAATATAACCTATACATCACTAGTAAAAAATATGGCTGTTTGCAAATTAAAAAACTGTCACAATTTTTCATGGTGCACCAGTCTAAGCAATTAAAATAACAAGTCTTCACAAAAAAAAAAAAAAAAAAAAAAAAAAAGGATGTGAGGAATAGCAAAGAAAGAGGAATAACCAGAAACATGAAAAAGCCCATTTTACAGTAAGCAATAATGACATCCGCATCCAAATTAAATAAATAGAACAACCTCTGTGACAGCAGCAGAAAAAACCCCACCAGTCAGACCGGGAACCTCTTGTTGCTGGATTCTTTCCAAACCATCTCCTCAAGCAGTGTAGAAAAGAGAAAAAAAGTGAAATAAGACCAGCTTAATGTTTAGCATTACTGAAAGAGACAAGAGACCTAGGAAGAATATTCTTAAAGAAAAGTGGTTGCATGTTTTGCCTCACATGGCTTCCATATATCTCTTTACAGCTAATAGTTCCTCCAAAATTCTGACAGGTGAACTTTGTTTATTCTTTATTTAATTTTTTTTTTGAGGTTATGGATTTCCTTACTGGAGATCTCATGTGGAAAGCTATATGCATTTCGACTGTAAATGACTTGCCACCATTGTAGAATAGTATTTATCTATATTTAATGTTTCCTAAATACCTTCCTTTATTAGGACATGTAACTGCAGCTGCTGTTTCAAATACAAGAAAACTCCGAAGTATCTCCAGTTAATTTCTTACTTGATGCTAGTTTGCTTTTAAAAAACTGTTAAACAAACCTCACTGCTACAGACAAACCATAGCAAACAAACAGCTAGCTGATGACTTCCGTTTATTTGTGTTTGTCTCCCACTAGGAGTAATACCATCTACTTTTGCATTTCCTAGTCAAGTCAGCTGAATACAATTTGGCATCCCATTCAAACAAACAAAAATATTGTACATATTTCTCACATTACTAAGTAGAAGAAAGAGCCATTTTTTACCTTGTTTCTTCTATGCTTTTGCTTCTGCATAGGCTTTCAGCTGCCTTCATTGGTTTGACCCAGAGTCAATACAAAGCTGAGTTGTGTATATTGTTCACTCACTGCTTTGCCTTGCTGGTAAATTGTAAATTTTGTCTAACATCTTCCCTGTCTTCACTTTTCTCTCTCAGTCATATTTTGCCATGGCACTTCCCTTGGGAAGTGCTGGGTTAACTCCCTTTGGCGACATGGTTTACTCCACTATTGCTGAGAAGTCTTGAGAGTAAAATAAACAGGGAAAACAGTGAAGTCAGCTTATTACAGCCCCCCAAATCAGATGTCAGACATACGCATTCGAATGAGAAGGAGTAAGCAGAGCAAAGCTGTTGCTGAGTAATGTGGCTTTGGCAAGGCTCCCTGCAGTATAAGACCCTGCTAAAAGGTAAACTTTCTGACTGCGGCTCAGTGCCACTTAGTTTTTCACATTTCAAAAAGCTTACAGAGGACCAACATGCTATTTTAAAGCTCCAGAGCTCTGAACGTTTAATTTCCCATAAAGAAAGCAGGGAGAACTATCTTTGGGGAGACTTGAGATCATTTGGAGATGAGTTGCCCCAGATTAAATTTGTATGTGTGAATTCATCTGGCAGGAGTTAACATCTCAGCCTCAGTCCAGCAGAAATCAACAGTAAAGTTACATGTAATTTTAACAATACCAGACTACCACCAAGGATCATAGGCAATGACCACACTCTACATTTCAATGATTTAGGGAGTGTTTGCAGAGCTAATGCTGAATTAAATTCTAAAGTGTCATTGTTACCACCTTCTTTCATTGGTTATCTCCTCCTGCATTATTTGCATGATTCAGTGAATAAACTGTTCTTTGATGTGGCAATCTGATAATATCATGATATGCAGGTATCTCTGCCCTTTTTTAAAGAGACATGACCATTGTCTGAATTTACTTTTGGCCTTGAATCTCTTGTTTGTGGTCCCTCTCAGTGGGATTAGAAGATTAAGGACTGGTGTTCTGCTTCAGTGACTGACCAAAAATAGTTGGGGAAAAAGCTATTCCAATTCAAAATGATCTTTGACATAGGAACTGAGAAGGTTGTCATCTTGGAATGTAGATTTGTGCGGGATCTGCACTCTAGCTTACATAGGCACAACAGTAATACGATCTGAGCACCAAATAACATACTGGGTTTTATTAGATAACACACTAATTACTATGGAATAATAGTAGCAAATAGCATTCCAAATGGATTTTGGAGGCAATATGGTAGAATCCAAATAGAGCTGCTCTTTTAAAAGACAGTTTTCTTTTGGGTGTTTAAGATTCATCTATGGTGATTATCTTGTAGTAAGAAAAACTGAACAAAGAGTCTGTAATTTCAACAGTTCAAGTCACACTCTTTAGTTTTTGAAGTGCTTTTTCTCCCCCTTCTCGTTGTATGCATGGACCTGAATGAGCCACAGGTGCCCTTAGTCCATCCCTTCTTGAGAGTCTTATGGTGTCCAGGCAGGCTCTGAAGTAAAGGGGAAGGCAGTCAGGTGGTGAGGAGCACAGAGATGTTGTCTTCATACCACTCTTCAAAAGATCATTTACATTCACAGAGAGTGGGTGGTTCCCAGCCATACCAGGTTTCCAGCCCTACAGGAGCATAAGAGCGTGGAAGGAGAACGCTGCTTGGAGGATGACTTGCCCAACAGCAATGGCAGAGAGTTTTGCAAAGGGGCAACAGTGCTGCAGGTGGCTACTTGGCTTTAGAGACATTAAGCCCTTTTGAAACACATGTTTAAAAGAGCTGGTGAGTATCTATCTTGATTCTCAAAGGAGGTTTTAATGCCCTGTGCCATCCAACCATTGGTTAATATAGCAGAGAAGGCACAAGCGCAAAAAGTTTGGGACTTCACTAAAGCCATGAAGCTGAACAAAATGCAAATTAATGGAATCTTACTGATGAAAAAAAAAGGGATGTCACTGACACACAATTTTTAAGCATTTATTTACCTGCTTTCCTTATTTTTGTGTGTTCTTTAAATTGAAATTCTGTGTCTGTTTCACTTTTATGTTTTCACAGAGGAACTGCATTCCTTCCTACCGCAGCTAGACTTTCACAAAGTGCAAAGGGAAAAAGAAAATAAGCTAAGGGCTCACCAGTGTTTTCTGTTCAAGAGAGATAATTAATATACCTCATGCAATATGACCAGCAAGTCAGGTAATACACCGCTATCTAAGGTCAAAATAGACTAATGCACATGGTATTCTGCTTCTTTGATACAGAGATGTGGTGAGGTTGTTCAAGTGGATTTCTACTGTCTGCTCACATCAGAAAAATGGTATTTCAGCTAGCTCCATGTTGAAAAATCAAGCCTATTGAAAGGGTATATTAAATCTGAGAAATTTCAGTAAAGTTGGCCACAAAAGAAAAAGAGGCAAGGGTGGAAGGCGACTTCTAAACAGACTAAGTGTTATGACAAAAATTTGCTTAGGACCAATATGGGAAGAAAAGAAGAGGTAACCATCTTTCTAGGTGCTTGAGAATTTTATAATATACTAAGGTTTTCCATCTATAGTTTTACCTTAAAATAATGATTCAGAAGACTGAAAATAAAATTTTGAACCTACATATAGGTAGACAAAGTGTGAATGTTACCAGTATAAACAAGGAGTAATAAAATGCAATAGTGCTCTAAAATGTAACCGGACATTGTGAAAACAGCTTTCTGCTACTGCATTTTTACAACTAGGTACTAGTATGAATACTCAGGAAATAACTGGTATATATGGAAGCATAGGAAATAACAGATAAAACAGGAATAAGGAGTTTAACCTGTTAAGTGAAATTCCTCAATACTGTTTTATCTATTTATTTTCATATCATTTACTATGGCACTGAATATCAGTGTTTAAATTCATGTCAAGTTTTGTCTCCATCCCCTGCATTCCTTCATGAAGGACCTGCACGCTCTAAAGGCTGTTATGAAATTATTTCTAGTCTTTAGATATGATCAAAAATTCTCTTTTATGTATCTCCTAATGCTAACCCCTTCCTTGCAAAGAAATACTAGCATCTCATTTGAAACCTTAGGTTGTGGTGATTGCTGTATGTTGTACTGGTTTCTTGATAAGCTATTTGCAGAAAGTTATCACTGTCCTGGGAAACACTTTCTCTCTATTAATTATTAATTTACTTGGAAGTCAGTGTAACCATCTTTTCTTATATCTTCTGCTTCACATCACATCTACTTGGAAGGCATTAGCAGACAAATCATCCACGAAAAAGGATACATCTTAGCTTCCAGCAGAGAAAAACCTTTGTGAGCATCGCATTGCAGCTTTTATCTTACATTTTTCCTACATTATTGTTGGAGAACATTAATCCTTGTAGCTGATGTCCCCTTCGTAATCCTCCAGGGCTTCCAGACAGGTTTTTAGTTTGAATTTCTCTGTATTTTCTCTGTGACGAAGTCTGGCCATTCCCAATTAAAATAAAGATTATCTCCATTTTTTATATGTAGATATCTTTTTTTCCAGTTAAGAGTAATTTCTTGCACTTAACTGGCTAGTACACAACTCTCTGCCTCTACTCAGGGTAAACCTCTTCTCTTTCATTGTTTTGTGGTTTCTTTCTTTTTTTGCAGAGGAAAAGTCAGAGGAGTCCTCAAAGCATTTTGAGCCTTTGGTGTCTGAATTGCCACAGAGCAGAAGAAAATGGGGGTGTATTTCAACTGTGTATAAAATTGCTCTGTAGTTCTTTGCTCAGCACAAGAGTTCTGCTGTAAACACAAGCACATCTTTCCACTAGAGGCCAAACTAGTCCTGTAACTGAAATGCAGCGTACTACGTAAATAGAAAGAAGTTTTCAAAGTGGTATTAAAAGCTAAAATTCTCACATACTATTCAGTTAGCATTGAGGGGGGAAAAAAAAAACCAAAACCAAACCCTCACTGACAGAAGACAAAAGTTTTAAGATACTCCAAGTTTATCTTGTCATTTGAACCAGACAGTTCAAGAATTTTAACTGCACCATGACCAGTTAATATTCATTCATCATAATTTAAAAAAAAAATTGTCCCAATTTTATCTATTCCTCGTACTACCAACAACTACCTCTGAAGAGAACAGAAGTGGATGAAAAAAACCAGGTGGTACAAATTCTCCTCAGATCTACTATTTCTTGTCTACGTGTTTGTCCACATGTTTGGACCTGGTACCACTAAAATTGAAGATCACCTTACCACTCCAGCTAGGTTCACAATATTTTCACTGATAGATTGAGAAGCTCTAGAAGTGAAGGATTCATGTTGTACACTCTCCTGGAAAGGAAAATGGAGTGTTCTTGACATCCCATGTGTAATGTAGAGTGAACACAGAAAATTGGTGGCCTCAAACAATGATTGGGGGAGGCTGCTCGCATTATACTGTTTGTGGGGATGGATTTAGCCCATCAGAGTCTTCTGCAGTGAGGGCCTGATCTGAGATTTCTGGGTCAGAAGAGGGTGACTGAGATATCCCTCATTTAGGTTTCCTTTGAAACCTGTTTTCAGGGTGGCAGTGAGCATGACAGTACTGGAAACACTATGCCCTTACCCACTTCTGATCCACTCGGTGGCTGGATCCGAGGCTTAGTGGCCTGCTTGAATTTGGAGCTTTTATGATGGAAAAAGTCCTCAAGCTTTCTCTCTCTGTGGAGGGGGAGTCTAAGAAGTTAGTCTTCTGGAAACTTAGCACAGTAGAAGACAAGACGTGATTCATGTTTTCCTTTTCTGTAGCTGGTCATCCTGTTCTGAGAAAGGTGGTAAATTAATCTTAGCGTTGTCTTTAAAGGGGGAATTTTACTCCAATTCTGTCATCAAAATGTCAAGTGAGCAGAAATGATCAAGAGTAAAGGAGATGATACCCTGAGAAATACTTTCAGGTCATTTACAGGAAGTATATTCTAGTTTCTGCATCCTGTTCTGCTCCAGTGGATCTGTGGAGTATCCGAATAAAGATTGTATTTACCATCACAATTCACAGTGGGCAATGGAACTCAGTTGTTCATAATTTGACATATTCTGCAGGCCTTATTATTCTCCACATAAAACCAAAACCTTCCATACTTCTATCTCAAATATGAGTGCTTTTTGTGGATTTTTGCAATAATAGGATTCTGGGCTCATCATTCTCACATAGAAGATAACGTTTGAGCACATGTATGTACCTAGCAAATAGCTGCTGTGCTCTCTCCCATCTCTCCCTTCAGGTTTGGATGTTACTATGAGTTGAACATTTTATGGGGAGAAGAGATACACCTACCATGCACAACTAATAAGGAAACATTCCCTACAAGACAGGTTTAATTTCAGAGCTGTTGGATTGTTGGGGTAAGCTACATCAAATGAAAGGCATTAAACAGAAGGAAAAGATTTCACACAAGCAGAGAACAAGCCTCGAAGAAGCTGTGAGTCATTGCTTACAAGAGGTGTAAAGGAAAGTCCACTCCAGCCCAGCCAGCTGGCGCAGAGGAACCAAAGGCAGGACAGCCACACTGCACACCTGTATTACTGTTCCACAGGTACTCCTCCATAAGGTCTTCACTCCGGGTGTATGTACATCAACATGTACATGTGTGGACAGTCTCTAAAGGCAAAATACTCATTACTACATGCAACCTATATTCCTAGTACATTCTGAAACAAATGTCCAAAGCCTGTACAGGTAAAATAACGTTATGTTAACTTGTGAAAGGAAGAAGTTTCAGGATGTTTCTGCTATTTGTTTTCTGGTATCATCTGCAAATATTTGGAGCTGCCAGACTTGGATGCTCTTATCATCTGGTCATCCATTCTTAAGTCTTAACATCCTGCCTCTTGGTGAACACCAGCTCACGACAAGGAGTTCAGTCTGATTGCACAGATATCCTCACCTCCTGTCTACAGTTTCCATTACTGACAAATTGCTCTGGAGCAAGACTTGCAAGGTCCTGTAGAAAGACTTGGAAAACTTTCTTATCTGTAGGCTTGGTGAGAAGCTATTCCAATTAGAAGATTTTTATTCCTTTCTTAAATCTCATGACTCAATGTGAGGACTCTGCTTGTAATTCAAGACTGATTCATCAAACTGAGCCTGAAGAGTGTAGTGGTCCAGTAGCCTGCCAATATTCGAAATGTAGGGAGTGCAAAGACATAAAAGATGCTGGTAGTTCTATAGCATTGGACCAAATCCTTTCCATCCCTCTTCAGGACACAACATATATGCCTAGGATGAGTGGTACAGTAACAGTGGGCTTCTGTTTCTCTTTGCCTTTGGGAAAACTAGTCATCTGTGGTGATACTCTGTTCTGGAAATAGGTAATTAATCTTTTGTTGTTGTTGTTGTTTTTACATCCTTCTTTTGTTTCTTTCCCTGCATTCTTCATTTCTGTCTTTGACTTTTAGGGTATTTGGTTTTTCACCACCAATGCCAGATAATTTTTCTATCTTAAGCATATTTGTATCTTTATTGGAATCAGCCAATCATAAAAACCCAAACACAAGCCCAAGCTGTGATCCCCTGATCCTCAGATCATAGGAAAAGCTAAGCAACATTTATGGTCCTGATGTGCCCTGTCACATCAATGATATGCAAAACCTGCTTCTGTGTAGCTGACCTCAATTTTACGTGGTCCAAAGTTCTGCAGTTAATGTCCTATCATAGAATCATAGAATACCAGGTTGGAAGGGACCTCAAGGATCGCCTGGTCCAACCTTTCTTGGCAAAAGCACTGTCTAGACAAGACGGCCCACTACCCTGTCCAGCTGAATCTTAAAAGTGTCCGATGATGGGGAATCCACCACTTCCCTGGGGAGATTATTCCAATGGCTGGTTGTTCTCATTGTGAAGAATTTTCCTTTTGTGTCCAATCAGAATGTCTTCAGGAGTAACTTGTAGCCAATAACCCTCATGTTTTCCACATGACTCCTTGTAAAAAGGGAGTCTCCATCTTCTTTGTAGCTACCCTTTAAATACTGGAACATGGTGATAAGGTCTCCCCTAAGCCTTCTTTTCTCAAGGCTGAATAAACCCAGTTCTCTCAGCCTTTCCTCATATGGCAGGCTTCCCAGTCATTTGATCATCTTTGTGGTCCTTCTCTGGACCCTGTCCATCCCATCCACATCTTTTTTGCATAGGAGGGACCAAAACCAAGCGCAGTATTCCAGGTGTGGCCTGACACACATCATGGCAATACACATCATCTGGAGACATAAAACATACAAGCACATAAGCTAGTTGTATAGGTACTGCTGCCATCTTAAAAACAACCATTCTCCCAGCCCTAGGACCCAGTAAATTCCCTCAATCCCCGATGGTTTGCAACTGAACATGTGCAGAGAGAAGTGGGCATAGACTTTGTGGAGGTCCCAGACCTAAAATACTGTTACTGTTTGGTGTTCCCCTGCCTATCTTACCAGTTTGTCTGACAGCACTGGTTGGCTGGCAAGTCTGTCTTCCACATCTCAGACCAACCTTGCAGTTAGGGGTACATTCTGCCTTGGAGTGTGGGAAGTGCTCATTTAAATTTCAGCTCAAAAAGCAGGACTCTGGGGAATCAACAGGTAGGTCTTGTTCCTGTTGCTGGATGTAGAGACAGAGGAATCCCAGGCAGAAATTGAGTTTTTCTATTATTTTCTCTTTATAAGTGCTCACATGAGACTGATTAAAATGCTAAGCCCCGTGCTAGTATTTGGCATACAAGGAGGAGGAGTTCATAATCACATCATGGGAGAGATTAAAAGATTGAAGATGAACCTTAAAATGAGTGGTATCAGTTCAGTTTAATCAGGAAAAAGTTAAGGGTGATTTGATCACATTCTGTTAGGAAAATCAATACTTGCTATTTGGCCTTTTAATCTAACAGAAAAAGGCCTGTCAGGATTCAATGACTGGTAGATGTAGTCAGACAGCTGAAAAAAGGCATATGCTTTTAAAACTAAAGATAATTCAGCGGTGGATTATCTCACTGAATGATTTTAAGATTAAATGTAATACTTTTCCTGAAAGATGTGCTCTCCTTTGAACTAGAAAGAAATTATGCAAGTGCTAATAGCTCCAGCCCAATGTCTGTACTTAACATTTAAACCTCACGATTCAAAGACGAGTGAATTTAAACATTCTAAGAATGAAATGCCAGGAAAAGAACAGGTTGAACAGCCAGTCAACTCTGAGCTAGGTGCTTTCCTGTCTAATAAAAGAGGCATTTCCAGACAGAAATCTCATTTTTCACTTGCATTGTATAATACTGACATAATCCTGTAGCATCCTACCTTTTCTTAGCTCAGGGCTGTAGAAGGAGCTTGAGCAGCTTTTGCTGTCTTTACGCATGCCTTCCTTAGGCAACAGGCCTGAAATGAATGTCACAGATTCCCATCTGGTCCCAGGTTCTGGGATTGTGGTTCCCATCCCATCCCAGTCAGAAGAACTCACCCAGGCAAGCCAGGTGGGGTGTTCACCCAGGGTACGTCAAGAGACTAGGCACTGCTAAATCTGGACATGTGCCACCTAGGAGATGATGGCATATATATGGGATGTGTGCTGTATCTGAGAGATGGGAACAAACTCTTTTTCTCCTTCCCCATTCAAGAACTCCTGTTTTCTAATAAAATGTCTCCAAATTACTTTGCATCAATGTTCTAAACTGCCAAAAAATGGTGAAATATTAATCTACTAATTTAACCCCATAATCTAAACAATCCTACTGCTATGCAGGTATCAGATGCTTAGTTTTGTCTACGAGTATCAAGCAAGTTGGATAGCTGAGATCCCAATTTCCAGGAAATAACCCACCTTCAGTTCAGATCCAATACAACTTCAGAGCATAAAGAGACTGGATGCCAGTTAAACTGTATTTTAAACTGTAGCTTTAAATCCCAGATATCTATGATGACCTGATGTACATTAAGCAGCCCAGGATGAGAGATGAGACAGTGTTGAGTCTTAGCTCTATATAGCTTGTGTTATTAACAAAAACCAAAAGGTACTCCCAGGTCATATGCCGAGACTGAAATGCAGCATCAGGATTTTTCTGTCTCATAGACAGATTAAAGAAGTACTTGGGGTTCTCTCTCCTTCTGTTCATGTTCTTGGTGTAAGTTGAGCCCAGACAGTAGTCACAGTATTCCCCTTTCCACTTGGCCTCCCCAAAACTTAAAATAAAAGAGGTCAACTCTACAGTCTTAACTGAATTTAGAAAAGCAGGAGAAGTAGCTTCACTTGAAGGCTGCAGATTTTGGTGCTTGGCAAGAAACTGGGAATTTCTAATTGCTGGCAGCATCTCAGAGGAATCATTTGCTTTGTTACTAAATTACATGCATTTGAGGCACTAAAATTATCTACAACTATCATTCTTTTTTCCAACAGTTTCAAAAATATAGTTGTCATGAACTTCTCTGTTAACATCCATGTATTTTTCTATGAATATTCTACATTTGGGGGTCACAAAGGTACAGTTAGCATACCAATACTCATTTATGTAATCAAGCCACAATATCCCTACTTAGCTCTGATTGCTGGCAGCAGCTCAGTTTCTCAAAGGAGAGAAGAGTGAAAGCGAATTTGACATACAATCCAGGCTGACAAATTGTTCATTATGTTTAAGGGCATTCCACAGACCAAGCTGCTGCACTGCCTTATTTAGGCAGAAATATACAGATGGGATAACCTGAACTAAGACATTCAGAGGTGTCTGAACCTGACTTTAAGTCACTAACAAAGCACAGAGAGGAAGAACAACAGACGCTTCCAGCCAAACAGAAATTATTAGTAACAGAACTCACAAGCTACAGCTTCAGAAAGATGGGAAGCCATAGCTCAGATTGCTTCTTCCCTTTTCCCATTGCAGACATCAGGTTTTGCTGAGTGATGCTCTGCAACAGGAGTACATATGGATTACCACTGAGTTTTGACAAAGCTGACCAGAATAATCTTCAATTTCTGAAGACAGATACTAGCCTGGCAGCTAGTTGGACCTTCCAGCACACCAAAGCGTTCATCACCTGTTGGAAAAGGTGCTGCTCAGAACACAGCCTCACAGCTGCCACATGGAGCCAGGCCCTACAGGCTGACGTTTTGGAAGGGACCTGGGAGGTGACCATGAAGGTAGAGGGTAAAGAACCTAGGGAGTGATTTTAAAGACATCAGGATGCCAATAAATAGTCTGTAAATTTGCGTAAGTGCACTTGTACAAGGAATTTGATCACACTGTTTCCTGAGCTTATAGCTCACTGTGAGAAATGATGTCAGGCAGCAGAGGGCACTGAGATTACAAGTTAAGAGGACAGAAAAGGATGATCATCAGTCAGATGAGAAAAAAAGTAGTCATCTTTCATCGCCCAGCACTCTTGAGTGAGGAAAGCCATACAGAAGACTGGGCATGCAGGGTAAAGTGTCAAGTATTTTCATATTTATTGAACAATATTAGGCAGCCACATTACCACTATATGATGGTATTTGTGCTGCTTACCTTATGCCTTGCTTTGCATGACCCAAGCCTAGTTCCACCCCAGCCTTGCTGTACTTCTTTATTCTTCTAGTCACTGTGTTTCCAGAGAGATGAAATACAAGAGACTTTGTTTTTCCTTTACACCCCCTCACAAACAGTAGCATCCCTCCCTCTTCCCAGCAAATTTCCAGAGCAGACCTGCCATGTGTATGGAGTTAGTAGGAATTTTAGGATGATGATAGGAAGAAATGTTAGTGATACCTTCTCCCATAGAATTTCAGCAATCCTCCTTTAAGCAAAGGGGAAAAAAGCAAATTTTGTCTACTGTGTGAGGTCTCTTGATCTACTTTATACTACACAGGTGGGAGAGAAAGGAACTGAGAATACTCTTAATTAAAACCAGTGTTTTATGCACTTAATTGTACTGGAATTATATTCATTTATATATTCAATTATGTCTTTTTTTTGAAAAGGGCAATAAAATATCCACCAATAAATAGGCCAGTGGCTTTCCACACAAGGCGTGTTCTCTCTTTATTAAAATCACGTTCCTTACTTTCTTCACCTCTCCTTCTTGGATTTCCAAAGTAGTGGGCTGTCAGCAGCTCTAACTCAAACAGCTCTAATTTGATTCCTGAATGGATCATATTTATTCTGTGCAGTATTCTGTATCCCTAGATGAATTACATTTGGTGGACCAAACGTTACAACCAGCTTTCCTGACTAACACTGCTGTGAAGTCCTTTAATTAAAGGATACTCTTACAGTCTGAAAAAATGTCTTTGATCCTTTTTTCAAATACCTCTGTAATAACATTTTTACTGTTTGAACTGTCACACCTTTTTTTCCCCCCCCTGCCTTTGCGTAATTCAAAGAGCACTTCTATGTAGAACCACTTCTGGAGCTGCCCAGAACAGAACCAAAACCTTGTTCAGTTTGCGTGGGTTCTTTTAAATAAACAACCAACAAGAACTGCTCACATCTTTTGTCCAACACCCATGGACGCCTTGGGCTACTAAACCAGGTAGAGCATCCCATAGTGGTCACTGCAGAGGTTTGCCTGCGTCCAGGTGACTTTAGTGCAAACTCTGTGTCTCAATTCCACATATCCGTATCCACAGCTTTCTGGAGTTATGCTCACACCAAATGCAATGGTACCTCTAAGAAGTGAAGAAGTTCACCTTGTCGGGTATGCTCAGGGTCTAAAGTTTGACTCCCACTTTTCTTCTTACTTAGATAATATATTGTGGTCTAGTTGCCCATCACTGAGGACTCAAAAGCTCCCATGCTGAAAGCTAACCTGAGAAGGCTAATGAGGGAATTCAGCAGCATTTCCTTGAATATACCTTTGGTGACCCTGAAGACAGATATGTGGTCCAATTTGATCAGCCATACTCCCTGATTAGATGGGCTTTTCATAGTCTGTTAAGAAAGAGCATGTGGTTTCATTCAGGTCTCATTCAAAACTTTAACAGAAGGTGGCTGAAGTGTTTCTTGGCTGTATCATCCTTGCTGCTGCAGTACCAGAAGCACTGTAAATGCCAGCCAAATGTGGGGACACAACCCACAAACGAGGAAGCCTTAAGTGAAGTCATCAATACAGGAAAGGCAGGAAACACCTCTACACTTCTGGAGAACACTCACAGCAGTGAAGTCCTCTACTTCAAAGGAGTGGCTGAGAGAAGCTTAAATTATGGTAGGCATGATATACTCATGTGTCATGTTTCAGGCAGCAGGACAAGAAAAGATGCAAGTACACCTTCTGTGGATATTACACTGGAAAATTTTCCAATCTCCAGTCATAGACTGGGAGTTCACACACAGTTAGAAAATATCCATGGACTTGCTAAGTTTTCCTCTGTGAACTTGCTCACTTCTCCTAGCCGTGTCTCTTCCACACCTTCTTCCTCACACTGCTACCAGCCTGGCTTTTCTTCACCATTAGGTCATCACTTGAGTTCCCACGTATCTCCTGTGTTAGGTCCAGAATCACTCCATCTCTTTTCTAACACTCATTATCTCCTGTTACAGTCTACAAGAACACAAGAAATCACTATTCCTCCTCTGTGCTACCATAGTCCTAAAGATGTTATAATGGAGAGCAGGACAAACCTTGCTAATACCATTTTTCACATGCAGGATTGATTTTAAACCCTTACCTTCTGAGCCCCTTCCTCCATACCCTTTTGCTCTACTCTAATCCATGTCCTGTAGAAATATAGATGCATGTGATAGTACGTTAAAGAAGCAAAGAAGGAAGACAACAACGACATAGACTTACTTTTTCCTTTCTTTTTTTTTCCTTCCAGTAGCATGGATAGAAGCTATATTAAGCTGAATAGACTTTTATGAAATTGGTAATTAACATCTAACTTACCAAGAGTTTTAGGACTTACTTATCGCAAGCCAACATTGAAGCAGGTACACCGTTGAAGGGGGAGACTGAAGCCTAGGAAAGGAGTGAGATATGAGGAGGGGCAGAGAGAAATCACTGCATCCTGACCGCAACTTCCCCTGCGCTGCTCGTTGCCTCACTGAAGGGACCAAGTGGGACCTGTGGTGATAACAAGGGGGAGAGGAGGAGTCTGGAATGAAGCTGAGCCTGGGAAAGGAGGAGGGGTGTTTTTTGCCTAAGTGTTTTAACATTTGTCTCTTTTTGTTTCCCAATACCCAAATCAGTAGTTAAATATTTATGCTAATTGGCAACAAATTAAGTTAAATTCCCCAAGTTGAGGCTGTTTTGCCCATGACAGTGCATGGTAAGTGATTTGCCTGTCTTTATCTTGGCCTAAAAGCTTTCTTGGTCCTGTTCTCCCTGTTTTCTCCCCCATCCCGCTGGAGTGGGGTGGAATGAGCGAGCAGCTGTGTGGGTGCTCGGCTGTTGGCTGGGGCCAACCCACCACTATCATCTGGACAAGTGTGACAATCAAAGAATTGCCAGCAGAACTGAGCTTACTGAACTACATTTTCTGGTGCTTGGAAGCCATCTATTGGATAGGTAAAAAGAACATAAAATCCTTCATAGCTAAATGCTAAATTTGTCATCTGAAACTCAAAGGCTGATAATTTTCAACGTGTAAGATGCAGCGTATCACAATCCAGAACTTACTACCATGGGGAAAACATTCAGCTGAACGTGAGAACTTGGCTTACAGGACACAGGGAATTAGTAGCTGCTGTCTGTGCTACAGACTTTGGCAGTTCCTGCACACAAACTTGCACAAGTGCCTTCAAATTAGTTGCCTCCATATTTCACTGAAGAGTTGATCTATGGCCAAATGCTTCACTAAAGAGGAAGATGCTTTGGTTAAATGTCCTCCCAAGGCATTGACCTTGGAATAATGCAAAATTGGGATATGCTGGAAGAGGAAAGTATCCAGGACCCACCCTATTTCTTTCACGTTTTCTATTTTTCCCTCCCACCAGCACTGACCAGCACGCACAACTCTGTGCCACAGGTCCCAGCAATGCCCCAGCCATCCTCCTCACCCACTAGCCCTGGCTGACACAACACTGACGCAAAGGCCCATGGTTCATGAAGAGAGATGCAAATCAGCCAAGCCCCAGGGAGATAAATTTTCTGCATTTATCTCCTGTCCCGGCTAGGTACATCACCTGGGGGTATGGGGGTATGGGGTCTCTGGGGTATGTGGGTTTCCTTGGAAATTTTCTGACGAATCTCTAAAAATGCCTCTGCAAGGCTGCCTGCTCCATCCCTGGCCAAGATCAGGGTTGGACTAACACAGTGAAGGATGCTGTGAAGAGGAACAAATGCCACTTAGTGAGGCAGCAGCAGCAGCCCTCCAGCCCAGCTGCCATGCCAGATGTTTTCAAGGGATCCTCAAAGACCCAAATCCTGCCCTCTCATGAAACCAGGCCCAAAATGAGAGTTTCTCTCCTGCCAGGGAGGTCTTCAAGCACCCCAAAACCCCGAGGGAAGGACCAGGGCTTCTGTGGCACAAAAATCCCAACTTTACCTTTTCTTCAGAATCGGGAGCTTTTCAGAAAAATGAAGACTCCAAAAAACATTCGTGCTGTAATGGCACCAACATAACAGGGTCACGGGTGGGACTGCTGCAATACTGCTCAAGTATAGAGGGACAGGGAAATCCAGCTACTGGCAAAAAAAACTATGTAGGTCTTTTCTGTGCTTTGAAGAGAACGGACGTATCTTTTCTATTTTTCTGGACAACTAATTTGAAGTCATACATATTCCTTAAATCTTTAGGCAAATTACAGACTGCGTTTGAAAACTACTTCCTAGACATTAAACTCAATACTCTGAGACTGAGCAGGTAGACTTACCGGCAACAACTACACTGGGCAATTTTTAGTTTGCTTCAACTTAGTAGCCACCAGCTAGACAAGGAGCAATTTCAGTATTAGAGTTGAAGAATCAAGATTGCAGGTATTTTTCTTTGGAGGTAGAAATGAAATGCGGATTGTGGTTCATACATTTTTTGAGATGCAATTTTTAAAAAAGATTACATTCAAAACCAACATCTTTTTTCTCCTATATAATAAAAGATAAATTTCTCCAGCTGCTCTGTTACATTCTTAACACACATTTTCAAGTTTGGGGAAAAATCCAAACCCACTGCTGAGGTTTCAGTATGTTTTCTTTTTCTTGCTAAACTAGCAGCAATAAATAAGAAACACATCCTGACTTGAAGCTTTAGCTGCCTACAACACTGCATTTTAAAAAATTGGTAATGACTGTGTGCTTCTGGATTTGTACAGCAAGCTTGTCTGTGCCACCAATTAGAAAAGTTGCAGCAGTACCTGTCACTTCCACGGTACCAGTTAGTTCCAGATGCACTTTATTCAGGATGATTTTCTTTTTTATGTATTTTTCTTTTATATACACACACACACACACACATATATATGTATATACATATATTTATATGTAAAAATATATATTTTTGCTTTATACCTATGTAAAATATATTATCAGAGAACCTGATTAAAACTCAGTGCAGCCCCAAACCCGTCTCAGTGTTTCTTAAGATCCTGCGTAGAGCACGCTCTGCATTTATCTCTAAGACTGGCGATTATCCTCACCTGAAGTTCCTCTTTCTTCACATTCCATTTCTGTTCTGTCGTGATCCGGCTAGCACCTCTGACACCTGATAAGCCAGCAGATCTGTTTCAACATGTCCTTTCTGGATTCTTGGCACAAAATTAATCTTACCTAACTTCAAACATCTCGAGCAGAGAGATCTACACTGATCACTGCCAGCTCCCACTACAGTCAGTGAGGAGAAGCAGACGCTTGTAGAGACCCACTCTGACCGACTTCATGCCATCCCCTTCCACTGACAAGGCAGAGAGCCCAAGGTGACCAAGTTCAGATGCAAACGTCCAAATTGGCGAGATAAATTCCACTGTCTGTGTTAGATCTTTATTAACCCCCAGCTATTAATATGCTCAAAATTACAAAAACATACATTTTGACAATTTACCACTTTCAGCTGTAATGCTTTTGTATTCCTATTCATAAATAATACACAAACCATTAAAAAGCCCACTATAAAAATACATCCTTTTTTGGTATGTCTGCTTGTACCAAAACAAGAATAAAATACAGGCAAGTATTGATAGCTGTAAATGTTACTGCTGATGCAAAATAGATAGCAATACCCTACTCTCAGGCATTATAACATTTCCCCATGCAGAGCAGAACCACATCTAAAGTAGGCAAATTATTTCATTCAGTGAAAAAAAAGTTTCTTTTAATAAATAAAGTACTTCATACGCAGGTTTTGATGAGATGAAATTATTATAGATATCAAGCCTTCTTAATTAAAAACTCCAAATTATTGAACAAAAGTGAACTCAGAAAAACTTTCAGGAAACAAAACTGTTGCAATACAGAACTCAGATGTTTGTGTTTATAAATATATATACATATACATACACATAAAAGGACTGTAAGTGATAAAATTGCTTTCCTTTACACAAAGGAACCGAGCGCTCTCCGCGCACTCCAAGCATTACCACTTAGTTACCTCAGGCAACTGCTGTAGCTCCTGCGGGCCCTGGTCACGTTTTTGTTACTGGCTTGTATTTACTCCTTCAGGAAGTAGAAACCAAACTTTCCTGTCCCTGTATCTCTAGGATAAGGAAAGGAGAGGATTCGTTTCTTAATAAATCCCACTTTCTTCAATACAACCGTATGCCTAGGGGATTGTAAGCTTTTCACAAATATTTTGCTAGATCTGCTATATCTTTTTAATATTTCTTCAAATTAAGGTCCCTTATTTTTGATATAATCAAAACACAAATGATTCTTTTAGAAAACAGAACTGGGCAAAACGTTCCACGTAATAAGGTAAGTCTCATTTAGTTGTCCCAGACAGACTTCTTCAAACATTGAGGTCTAAACTAAAGATAGCAATCTTATGCAAGGAGATGAATATATACTCAGAGGATAAAAAATGTATACACACTGCTGAATTCAAATAATGCATAGAAAATTAGTATTTTCTGAAAATGCAGTGTTTGTGAATGTATTCTGTGCCCAGCTTTCTCAGATGAACTGCAAAGGAAATCTTGGCAGGTAATGTTGAAATCAGCCCTTAAAGGATTTACAAACTGACAAAACCCACAGGCAGCTACCAGGTCTAAGTCTATTGCATGTTCCTTATTAATTAATACTGCCCCTTTTAGCTTGGAAAAAGCTTGTGTACTTTCCTCAATTATAAAGTGGACCTTCCATTCATCTGGCAAAGTATTCTTGTGTGTGGGTCGGGTTTTTTTCCCCCTGTGTAACACCTTCTTCACCTTCAGATACCAGCGCTGAGTGCAGACAGGTTAACGTCAGGTGTCTGAAGCGAGTACAGCCTGCAGCTGCCTGCTCTGCCCATCCCTGCAGGGAGGCATTCCAGCAACGGTGGAAGCCAAATGGGAGCTGAAGCAGCTATGCAGAGGCCCCAGTTTACATCCTCCCATCCTAGGCAGCCCCACGTCAATGCAAGTGTAATAGCCTGGAGTATAAACTGCGGGACCCCAGGAGTTGCTTCCTCTGCGATTCATCCTCCCTAGCCAGAGACAGACCAGGGAAAGGCAGGAATTGCTTTAGGAACCCATCCAGAGATGTCAGAGTAAACCCTTAGGCTAGCAATGGAAAACCCAGTGTTACCTTTGCCTTCTTTGTCAATGCAGTCCAATCTTTTTTCTCTGGCAACCCTCAAATATGCTATTTTTTCCCCTCAGACAGTATAGCAATATATTTTGTTTTTTACGGCCAACTGATGGTGAATTAAGCTGCACAGGAAAGCAAAATGTTTACACAATAAACCATAAATCATTTTGTAATCATTAACGAGCATTCTCAAAATCTTACTGTTGCCGACTTGAAACCTAATTCACTGGAACTGGTGACTCACTATATTATACAAAGGAAAAAAAGTCACTGGTCCTTCACGTTCTGAAAAGGGGGATGTGATAGTAGCGGTCATCCTCGGTCAGGAGAGAAATCTCATTCCATTCCCTTCGGTATTCATCTGGATAGTTTACTTGAAATTCCTCAGTATTAAACCTATGCAGTCTGTAAACTCTTATCTTTACTTCAAGTAAGTATCCAAGAAGAAACAGTTCAACCTAAAGATGAAAGAAGTCTGTAAGACATTTACTTCTAGACTTAGAAAAACTAAACCGAAGATAATGCAAGTTAAGGCAAGTCACGTAGCTTCAAAACAGTAGACAAGGAATAAAAGGGGGCCTTTTGTAAGTGAAGTAAGAAAACTAAATGTTTGACGGCATTTTCAATGTTCCAACAGTCCTTCCACCTCTCTTTTGCATCTAGAGGATATTCTGGTTAATGCTTGACGCTTTGGAAAGATCCCTCTTCCACCTGACACAACACATAACCTGCTCCCAAAGGCAGCTCAAACAGCTTAGTGGGGAGCAAGAAGGGACTAGTTATTATTAAAAGATTGATACACCTTGAAAAATGGGAAGCCTGCCACCTTGTGTTCACTTGCTACATGAAGGAAATATAATAGCAAAAGGAAAAAATTTCCTTGTACTTCACATACGTGAAACTTGAGAACTGGCATCTTCATTGACACTTCTTGCAAAGGATTGCTTAATCTGGAAAAATGCTTTGGAAAAAGCTCATATCCTTGGCCATAGCCAGACAGAGCAGAACTTGTCCACTTATAATCAAACTGCTCCTGCAGGTGACTGCAACATGTAACAGTTGACTCGATAACTGATATTGATTATGAAAAATAATTTCACCCATTTGAAAGTGAAACTATTTGCAGAGTGGCAGTGTGGAACTTAGATGTCAGTACTTAACTCCTCGCTAAATAGATGAAAAAAAAAATCTTAACATATAAAGGTTAACAGTTAATAGAGTTCTCATTACCTACTCTTAACAGACATTAGATCTAATGGGAACCAAAGAGGGGAAAAAATAGAGTGATGATAGAGAGTTTGGAATGGTGGAACAGGTAGGAAAAGCAAACAACAGGTCAAATCTGCATATCCAAAATTATTTTACATATCAAAGCTATCATTGTTCTAAAATATGTCTCATTGATAGCTTGCAGCATTTATTTCTAGCCCAGCAAGAAAACTATCCTCCCCATTTTACTCTGCTACAAGTTTTTCCCTGGAAGATAAATGACTATCCTCAGTTCACTTCCCCAAATCCCAAAGAAAAATAATGGGCAGGATGATGTGTGATATATTCACCTAATCACATCAGAGATGAAATAAGTTTTGTGATTTATTTTTCATTTATATTTATATCTTTACCTGGTCTAGGCAAATAGAGTCACCTATGGCGTTCAGATGATTCATCATGAAACTCAAAGGGTCAG
Source organism: Burhinus oedicnemus (assembly GCA_008921705.1). NCBI lineage: Eukaryota > Metazoa > Chordata > Aves > Charadriiformes > Burhinidae > Burhinus > Burhinus oedicnemus. The sequence continues at coordinate 5,797,844 of VFFE01008529.1, read as the reverse complement.
ACGAAGAATCACGAGCAAGGAGAAGGCTAAAAAGGTTGTGTGTGGGTTCTTCCCTGTTCTTTAGCTGCTCATAGGCTTCGACAACTTCGTAAAGCATGATGAATTTTATGGCCTCGTATAGTTTGTACTCCTTGCTCTCATCAGAAAAGAGTGTATTACACATGTTTCCTCTTTCTTCATGATCTTTAGTAGCACTTATTTCAGTCCACTGGAAAGCACACAGAGAATACTAATCAAATTAGTAAGAATTCTATTTAATACGAAAGATTCCAAAAGAGGAACAATTGCCAATCTGTACTATACCATTATTGTGGCCAAATGGTGGTGGAAATAAGCAGGTGGCTCTTTCGGATCCACAGTGAAATTTGAAGCCTTACACATTTTAGTTTCCATTTATCCAGCTGCACCTATTTGCTACAGACAGCTCCAAGCATCTGGATGCTAATGATAGTCTATGAGAAAGCAAATGTAATCCCCCTATACAAAAGCCACCCACCGCTACTGTAGAAAATCCAGGTATCGCTGTCACTAAAAAGTCTGAAAGGAGCGTAACCACCAAAAGGACGTCAGAAAGTTACAGGAAATCTGTGTGGGTGCATCAGACAGACACACTAAGCCCTAAGCAAAGGTTAGATTAAGTAATGACTTCTGACCTGCTTTTAACTTATGACTCCCAAAATTCAGTGATTTTCCTCTGTAGTACCCTTTACATTAAAGTTCTCCTAGCTTGAATTCTTTAGATGCTGAGTCCAATTCAGAAGCATGTCAATTAAAAGGAACCTATACAAACTGGACAAGCCAGAATGGTATTATGAACTGTACACATTTGTATGTCTTTAGTGTGTTCTGCTTCATGAGATCAAGGTAAGTTGGCAGCACAAGAAGGGAGAAGACAAAGACACGCATGAGACATGAACGGGGTAGGAATTTCTCATTCTGCTCATGGCTGATAACAAGAGCTCCTGAGCTCTCTCTTGCTCTACAGGAGTCACAAGCCAGCGCTCACACCCAGAAAATGGGCCGTCCAGGAGACAACGTTGGCCTGGGTACCAAACCAGAAAGCTTAAAGCACCCAGCCCTGAACACAGTGGCTACAAAGAGTCATCTGGAACGGAGAGGTTTTTTGGGACCACGATAAGAGATGATGCTCAGTGACAGGGATTCAAATGAACTTCAGTTAATTCTGTGCTTGTATCGTTTGTATGTTGAAGTGGCCATAAACTGTGAATTGCAACTAAAAAAAAAATAAATCTAACTTACCCATGAATACTAAATTGAGAAAGAGATCCCCCCATCTTCTCACGCATTCCTGAAGATCTTCCTTGCAGGCTAAAAATGAGACCACGTGGATGAACCACTAATGCCCCTTTGCTAGAAGACCTCTACTACCTAAGTGAAAAGCCTGTCCTAAGTGTGGAGCACTATCAACCAACATGGCCCAGGCACAACAGCACCTCCAGAGAGCAGCCCACAAGATGATGCTGGAGCTGGGAAATGCAACAGAGAACCCTGTTATGCAAAACTGGCCAGTGAGATGGATTTTTGCCTAAGAGCCTCTTCATAAAAATAAAATGAAGTTGGGAGCTAGACCTCATGCCCAGTAACAGCACAGTGCATCATACAGCTGCTCTGCAACAATTTGTTAATTGTATGGATTTGTTCACTGTGCTGACTTGAAACTTTTTTCTGTATAAACATCCAGTTTAAATGCTTTGTGCTAAGGGACTAACACCAACTTAAAATAACTACAACAAGTTAAAAATAAAAGCTGGACAACCCAACACTGGCAAATGCAAAGAGCAACCAGAACAAAATGATAACTGCACGCAAGAACCACCAGGCACGTCTCAAGAAGACAGGCAGTTGTCACTGTGGCACAGCAAGGTTGCAGGCAAGGGACAAGATCTCTATTTTAATTCCCTCTCTTTATCACTAATGCTTTGTTTCTAGAGCTAAGTAAGTCTATTTGTGGTTTGTTGTTTTTCTTTAAGTAACAATTACTATCACTGATAACAGGGTTTAAAACTGCAGAGTTGTGGCTTGCATACACAGGGACACATAAAAGGAACCAGCTTAAATGTGTAGCAGTAAAATAAGTTGTTGTGGCTGTGGTAAGACATCCCAGAACCGTAAGGTGCACTGTAGAATTAAAAATGACGGTTTAAGATCTGATATACTGGGTAACAGATGCCTTCAGAGAAGAGTTTCAACCTAATCTTGGCCAAAACCCTGGAAATACAGCAAATGCCAGTATCCACTTGATGACTGTGACCCAGGAGAGGATACAAAGCAAACGCCCGGCAGGAGGAAGATGGGGAGGAGAGGGTGGTGTTGTGCTGGGGACAGCTTATGGCAAAGCAAATAAGAACAGTCCAGAGCTCACGCAACTGCAGACAGGCAGAAACCCCCGAGGAACTCAAGGAAGGTGCAAGGTCCTGTCAGGCTGATTCTTTAGCTCTGTTTCAGAAGGCTTTGGGGCTACTAAAACTCCCCAAGTTTTAAATATGTAAATAAGAGTTATACTCCTGGTTGGGAATGTAGGCAATCTGGATATGCTGAGTAGAGGGGGCAGTGAGGCTTGACAGGTCCTTGTAATCAAGTGCTTCAGGTTACAGAGAGAAATTGTAGTAAAACTGGATAAATACAACATTTCATGGAGAGGGGAGCAAAGGACAGACAACAGTCTGAGTAGGAAATGCACTGTTCGTTTGTTCCCTCCCATTTGGGGAGGGAATCCAGGAAGATCTCCTACAGCATGTTCTTATTTTTAATCAAAATGATGAGGTACTGCCGGAGCCTTGATGGCAAGGGCAACTAACCATGCAGCAACTAACAGCTGTGAGGAGGACGGCCTCGCTAACTTTCAGGGGGACCCCAAGGACTTAACCTAGTAGGACCCCACAAATGGGATTCCCCTGCAGGAGAGGCGATGGCCTGCCCAGCAGCTCAGCTCCCTGAACCTGGGAGGGAGGCTGGCTGCCATAGAAATATGTAACAAGGAGCAGTTCCCTAACTCTGTCTCAACCCACTTGTTGGTGCTTTTATTTCCTCCAGTCATCTCCTAAATACTCACATTGGTCTTTAATGTCTCCATACATTTGCGCAATTTACCAAAGACGTTGGGACCTGTGTATCTTTCTGGTCCAAAACTGTATTGTTGAATCCAGTTGCAACCTTGAGAATACAAGAGCTTTTCAGGGAGCTGGGGAAAAAAAACCCCAAAACCTAATTAAGTAGAGATCATAACCATAACAAGAAGTAGAATATAAAGTTACATAAACTTGTCTACACACAATTTATGATGTGGTTCTATCCTCTGGTTGTACAGTTCAAACAAAAAATATAAATGGGCTTCAGAACAACTCAAATGTTAACAAGGAAGCTCCATTTGACTGCCAAGTCCTTAAGAAACTTTTAAAACAGGGCCAGCCTAAAAAAGAAGAAAATATGCGTTCAGCAAAGTATATAACCCAAACTCTGGAGAATCTGGACACATCCAAACTCAGTGAGGATTTTAGGATTACAGACACCTTCCAGTTTGCACACACGTCCCCACAGGCAGCAGATGTAGCTCCCCACCTCCTCGCCGCTGTCTCCTGTCGGAGATCCTGGAGCCCAGGGCAGGATTCCTGCTGCTCCAGTAACAGGCTCAGCAGCTCCCAAGCAAGCCACTAGACTTTGCACGGATGTGGAGGAGAAGGATTCAAATATCCTTTTGCATTAAGGGAGTGACATCTAGCAGGGTGGCAGTAATACTTATGCATCCACATTTTTTTTTTTTTTACCGTGCAGACTCACATTCACTTAATTAAACTTAATTGAAAAAATGTCCCTGATCTAAGTGTAGTTCAAAGAGTTTGAAAAACTTCTCTTTAAATTCTGGTAATGATTCTCCTCTACTTCCATATCAGACATATCAGTTTTCACATTAAGAAAAGTTTCCTTTTGTGATGCAAGATCACCTGAATTATGTTCATTTAGGAGCTGAATTTTACCTTTAATATATCTCTCTCTTTCATCCATGATGGAAAAGGAATGCCTTGGCTGAATATCTGAAAAAGCACTGCTCTTAGTACACAATAGTTGTCCCTCCTGACTTGTCGCAGATATTTGATATGATAGCTCCAAAACAATACTTCATACGCCTAGGAAAAGACCAAAAAAATTTAGCAATAAACATTTTAAATCTTGGACCAAACCCATGTGGAATTGGAGTCCAATTCCAAACTACTCATAAGAGGAGGCTAGGGGAAAGAGCAAGTATATTTATAAGTTTTATATACACAAAAATGTTCTAACTTCATAGTTTTTGTAAACATCTTACACTGGCACTGCCCCTCAAGAGTGATCCTGCACTCTCTCCAAACCCAGCAGCTTGCTCGAGTCTCTGCACTGTTGCTAGTGTAAACATTCAGATGGTCAACTGAAGCAGAACAGATCAGTGAAGACTTCTCTGCCATAATAGCTTTAACCCTGACCACTTCATGACTTGTGCTGACACATGGGATGGAGCAGCAAAAGGGCAGGAACAGGCGTCTGGAGAAAACTCCTTTTGGCAGAAACATCTCCTTGAATCTGTTGTGCAATGGTGACCTGAGGCTGCGCAGATTTGGCAGCTCTATGCTGAAATGGATGGCTCTCCTTCCAGCTACACGCTCCCTGTGTTTCACCTGCATTACCTCTGGCTCTCATCTGAGCCCTTGGTGAGACAATTCAGATCAATAAACTGGCAGAAAATTAACTGAGAAGACTCTACTGCTGCATCAGTCTCAGTTTGCTTCCTGAAGGGGGCAGGAAGATGGTCTCAATTCCTGGTCCTCTTTCACCTCAGTTGCTTCTTCACCCCATCCCAACACCACTTGGCTGCACAGTCTCCCCTACTCTTACTTTGCATTGGCAGTGTTAATTGTAAGCCTACTGAATCCTTCCTGCTGCTTCAGCGAGCTCAGGTGTCTCTATCAGCTCATCATCTTGGTGAACCACATCCAACAGAAGATATAAGAGCCAGCACGAAAAAGGCAGAGGGGCTGTTTAGCTAGAACGAGGCAAGGAAAAGGGAGAGACAAGACAAGCAAGGGACTGCTCCTTCTGGGGACAGCAAGCACGTTAGGCTGGTTCAGGATCTCATGAGACATCCTAAAATGTGCTCTTTACTGTGATAACCTCTACCTGATATAACGAGCCATCCACTAGACTGCCCTGAGTCTCCTTTTCAGCTCTGATCATCTAGCAGGCTCATGAATTTTCTGAAAGGCTTGTCGTCAAGTAGGTGTTTGCAAATTTATCACAAGTTTTGCTGTCTTTTGTTATGTGTTCTTTCAAATCACTTTTGGCCTTGTTGTGTGTTGTTCTGGGGACTTTTGGCATTGCTGTGTTCCTGCATTTAATCTGACAAAGTTGGATCCTTTCTCTGTTCATCATTTGGACACAACTCCAGCTTTTTAAAAGATATCTTCTCTTTTCTCTTAACTCCCTTATGGTGCTGTTTAGCCTTATCGGCTTCATTTTACCACTTCTTAAGTCCTTCTCGTTATGCATTTGTTCCGTGATTCCAATGCCATGACCTAAAGCTATATATGTGTCAAATACAACAACTGTAAATACTCAAGACTCTTAGCTGTCTTTTAACTTCTTTTTAACGTTACTTCCTTGTTTTTATGTAGTTCCCCTTTCTGAAGTTGCATGCAATTGTAGTAATTTTTTTTGCTTTGTTGATCTTGCAAGGATGTTGAATGCAAGTATGTGCTGTCTCCTGTTCCAGAGAACAGCAACAGAAATTAGAAAGCAACATTTTGAGGCAGATTGTGTGCACTACTCAGGACCAAGGCAAGGGTTGCTTCCTTTCCTAAAAGCTCCCTGAAAAGCCAGTCCATGAAACAGTCATTGGTAGCACCCTGACGTTCAACCCCACAGCTGCTGCCAGTGCAGTTGCCTACTTGGTGTCTCTCATTCCTACTGCATCTCCTGCCCTCTCTGCCTTTTTGATCTCTCTCAGCATCTCATGGTCAGTGTTCCCACCATCACCAGATAATCAGAAATATGGACCCGGTGCTACATTTGTGCTGTGCTGGTCTGAAATGCCACACCATGAGGATACAAGGATATAATGTCACAGTTAGCTGATTCACTGGATTGGACTCTAAGCTTGTTTTAACAGATACTACTACTCTGCCACTGCTATAGCTGTAAGTTTTCTGGGAAAAGTAAAAATCCAGCCCATGGTCTTTAAGTCTACCTTAGTGACGAAGGCTTAACACAGTTGAAACAGAGAGCCATAAAACACGCCTCTGCTCTTCTTTGCTCCTGAGGCCCATCCCCATCACAAGTTAGTGTACCGCAGTGCTGCTCCAACTTCAAGCACTGGTGAGGGCCCTTCGGAGGGCACTGCTGCTCCCACCATGCCCTCTGCCATGCTGCCTCCATTAATGGCCACCAAGCTATAGCGGCCAACAGCCCATTGCATGTGCATTAATATACATCTTTTGTGGGAAGTGCAGCTGCCATTTCTGCTTGTCAGGTGTAAGCATGTACACACAACATACACAACTGAAAAACATGTTGGTGAGCTGACAGAAAACAGTGTATCTAGCATTGGTGAACCATGAATTCAGTAGGTCCTTGGCTCAGGAGTTCAGCTATTCGTGACCCAAAGCCTGGTTCAGCGCAGCACAACTCTGTCACCTTGACTCACAGTTACCAAGAAAACTCACTAAGCTGCGAGAAACTATTTCAGCAAAAATGATGCAAGGTAAAAGAAATAAAAATCCAGGGAGAAGTATAATAATTAAGATGGTCACAGCTAGCAGCTCAAAGACACAAAAGGGGAAAAAAATTAAATAAAATAAAAGAACAACCCCAAAAAAACCCTTGCATGGAAAGGAATAAAAACCATAGGAAAAAAAAAGAAAAAAGAGAATTGGAAAAGAGCAGCACCACGGATTAGCTGATGCCCACAAGCAGCAGAGGCTGCCACCTCCCTGCGCAGCCCAGGGCTGTCTCCATAGAATCATAGAATCGTTTAGGTTGGAAAAGACCTTTAAGATCATCTAGTCCAACCATTAACCCTACTCTACCAGGTCTGCCACTAAACCATGTCTCTAAGCACCACATCTACACGACTTTTAAACACATCTAGGGATGGTGACTCAACCACCTCCCTGGGCAGCCTCTTCCAATGCCTGATGACTCTTTCAGTGAAAAATTTTTTCCTAATGTCCAGCCTAAACCTCCTCTGGCGCAACTTGAACCTGCTTCCTC
>VFFE01008529.1:5769828-5790258 GCA_008921705.1 Burhinus oedicnemus | reverse complement strand
TCCTCATAAGGGAGGTGCTCCAATCCCCCAGTCATCTTTGTTGCCCTACGCTGGACTCTCTCCAGTAGTTCCCTGTCCTGCTTGAGCTGGGGAGCCCAGAACTGGACACAGTATTCCAGCTGTGGCCTCACCAGTGCCGAGTAGAGGGGGAGAATGACCTCCCTCGACCTACTGGCCACACTCTTCCCTATGCAGCCCAGGATTCCATTGGCCTTCCTGGCAACAAGGGCACATTGCTGGCTCATGGATACTTTACTATCTACCAGGACCCCCAGATCCTTCTCCTCAGAACCGCTTTCCAGCAGGTCCACCCCTAGCCTATATTGGTGCCTAGCATTCTTCCTCCCCAGGTGCAGGACCCTATACTTGCGCTTGTTGAAGCTCATTAGGTTCTTCTCTGCCCAGCACTCCAGTCTGTCCAGGTCACGCTGGATGGCAGCGCGGCCCTCTGGAGTGTCAGCCACCCCTCCCAGTTTGGTATCATCAGCGAACTTGCTGAGGATACACTCTGTCCCCTCACCCAGGTCACTGATGAATATATTGAACAAGGTTGGACCGAGTATTGACCCCTGGGGGACACCACTGGTTACAGACCTCCAACTTGACACCGCTCCATTAATCACAACCCTCTGAGTTCTGTCACACAGCCAGCTCTCAATCCACCTCACTGTCTCCTCATCTAGCCCACACTTCCTCAGCTTCCTAATGCAGATGTTATGGGAGACAGTGTCAAAAGCCTTGCTGAAGTCAAGGCAGGTGACATCTACTGTTCTCCCCTCATCCAGCCAACCAGTTATAACATCATAGAAGGACATCAGATTGGTCAAGCATGATTTACCCTTGGTAAATCTGTGTTGACCACTTCCAATAACTTCCTGTTCTTCAACATGTTTGGAGATGACATCCAGAACAAGTCGCTCCGTTACCTCCCCAGGGACAGAGGTGAGACTAACCGGCTTGTAGTTCCCTGGGTCCTCCTTCTTGCCCTTTTTGAAGATTGGAGCAATGTCGGCCTTCCTCCAGTCCTCAGGCATCTCTCCTGTTCCCATGACCTTCCAAAGATGATGGAGCGTGGTCTAGCAATAACATCTGATAGCTCCCTCTGCACTCGTGGGTGCATCCCGTCAGGGCCCATGGACTTATGGATGTCCAGCTTAGACAAGTGGTCTCTAATTCAGTCCTCCTCAACTGAGGGAAAATCTTCCTCTCTCCAGACCTTCCCCCTTGCCTCCAGGGTCTGGGATTCATGAGGGACAGCTTTAGCAGTGCAGACCGAAGAAAAGAAGGCATTCAATAACTCCGCCCTCTCTGTGTCTTCCACCACTAGGGTGCCCATCTCATTCATCAGTGGGCCTACCTTTTCCCTAGTCTTCCTTTTTCTATTGATATACTGAAAGAACCTCTTATTATTATCTTTAACCGCAGTGGCCAAGCTGAGTTCTGCTTGGGCTTTGGCCCTTCTAATTTTCCCCCTGCATAGCTCCACTACATCTTGGTATTCCTCAGAAGTTGCCAACCCCCTTTTCCAAAGAACGAAAACTTTCCTTTTGTTCCTGAGGTCCAGCCAAAGCTCTCTATTTAGCCAGGCTGGTCTTCTTCCCCATCGGCTCGTTTTTCAGGACATGGGGATGGCCTTCTCCTGTGCTTTTAAGAGTTCCTGCTTCAAGTATGACCAGCCTTCCTGGGCACCTTTGCCCTTCAGGACTGTCTCCCAAGGGACACTCTCAACCATGCTCCTAAACAGGCTAAAGTCTGCCCTTCGGAAGTCCAAGGTAGCAGTTCTGCTGGTTCCCCACCTTGCTTCTCCAAGAATTGAAAGCTCTACCATTTCTCTTATTATTTTATTAGTAATATATCATTAAAGTAGTTTAGTTTCTTTTCAACTCATGTGTCTCTCTCTCTCTCATTTTCTCTCCTCTCTGAAGGGGAGAAAGGTAAAAGAGAGCATCTGTCGTTCCTTTTAGTGGCCAGCCCAGCCCAAACCACGACTGGGGGTTACGCCTGCAGACGCCGAGTAGGAAAAAGCAAGACATGCATTCATATGCAACCAAAATGACCAAAAATCTGAAGCTGCAGGAAGCATTTCTTACTGATGCCAAGTAACAGACAGCAAAACATCAGCTGTAAGGTTCGAAAGTAGCATAGCTCATGGAAACACCAGGACACTCCCACTTATGGTGCGCGCACACACACACACACTTTTACTGCTGATGGACACCAATAGGCACATTCTTAATAAGCACCCAAATTGCTACCTAGAGAGCAACTACTGAGAATTAGTAACAGACAACAGTCCTGGCAGAATGAAGCCACCGCAATTTTTTCGCTCTCTTCTTTAGGATAAAGGCATCAGCATTGAATAAACCTCAGCAGACTGTGAATAACTGAACCTTCTGCTAGCTAGAATGGAACCTGAAGGCTTACAGTTGTGGTTTAGCCCATGGATCAGTGGGCATTCTGGATTTATATTATCACACTGTTGCATGAAAATCAATGACGATTCAAATGGAATTCATTAACAGCAATTTAAACATACGGGATCAAAAGGAAGATCCCGCAGACATTAATTTCATTACTTAAAATGACTGTATGGTCCCTCTTTTGATTTCGAACAAACTGGGACTATAAAAAGTGAGAGCTGGTCCATCTTTTCAAATGACATTGCTTTATTGAGTACCAGGAATACATGTGAATGCAAAATTTCTTCCTTTACCCCTTTTACTGGCAAAAAGATGAGAGGTTTGCATCAGCATGAGCTTTTAAGTTGAATCAAACAATCTTTTGAAAAAGCTTTTGATGGTATTAATCCTGCAAAAAACCTCCTGGAGTCCAACAATCCCCCTTTCAAGGCACATGAGCAACTATTCTTCAAGGAGCTCTGGGAAGCACTGGCTTATTGATTTCAATCAAAAATACAAATGGATGTCAGAGAACATAAGATAACCAAATATTGTTCATCCATTTTTAATTACTATGGGAGATTTATAAGTAGGTATTTCCCTAATAAAAAGCCTAATGGCAGGTGGGAAAACCTGCAAACAAGTGATTTTGAGTATTTTTGCTACACTTGTATTACAGCATACCCTGGACTTCATAAACATTCCCTCCTGTCATGGGAAAGCTGCTGTTCAAACAGCACTTCGTGATTCAGTTACTTCTTTCAGTGCTTATGTCACAATTAGAAATGTAATTACATTTTTTATTCAAGTAAATGACATTTAGAAGTGGCAGCTGGATCACAAAGTACTGCTGGAAAAAATACATCATAAACAAGACATGATTTAAAGAAGAGGGCAGTTTAAAATAGATCTTTCCACCCCCTCCCTGCCCTTTCCAAAATTCTTCAGAAACCAAAGAGCAATTAAATTAATAACGCACTGGTAGGGGGAGAAAAATAAACCCACGGATTTTTAAACCCAATGCGTTTCCTGGGATATGGGCACAATTCGTCCTGTTCCTCAGGAGGCAGCGACAGCCTGACAGTGCTGCGACCGGCTGCTGGGGCTCACATCTCTTTGAGGACTGACTGTGACCATCACCACGGGGACAGGGAGGCCCGACTCTTCTCCCATGCCGGAGCATAAAGCCCTGGGACTTCTAAGACAGCTCCAAGCAGAAATTTGGATGAACAGAGGTTGAACAGTGCTGAAGTAGGAGCTGATAGCACTGTTTATCTTACACTGCAAGTAGTACACCGTGTTTTCTTTTCATGCCACATCATCAGCTTCCTGCTAGTGCCAAACCTTAAGCTTTTACGCCCCTAGTAAGTCAGCAGGAGAGACATACAGAAGAAAAAGTAAAAAAAAAAACAACTAACACAACAAAAAAGGCCAGAAAAAAGATGAGTAAGAGACATCAGCAACATCTGTTTCTTTCACAAGTAACTCAAGAAGAGCCTCAAAAGGATTAGCTCCACGTTTGACAGCCTCACAACTTTTTTGGAGGCTGCCACCTTAAAAAACATGTAACCGATGAAATGCAAAATGTAAGGGATCAGCTTGGGAACCAGCAGGCAGCACTGTATGCAGCGCTGAAGTATGATCCAATATTCCAGCGTGTCTGATGGCACATTCACCTTTTTACTTTTTTCCTCCCTCCCTGTAACAAGGCCATCAGGAAGATAACAGAGGGTCTTCCAAAACGAAAAGCTGACCATGTGACTTCTTTTCAGGACATTCCTCTTCACACTCCTTTTGGTACTGAAAGCAGGACATCGTACTCATTACCATAAAGTGGCCAAGTTTCGTACTCCCGTCACACACCACTATGTTCCTAGCTCCTGAAAAGCAAGTATCCCCTCCTTCAAAGAGGGAGATAGGGTTTGGGATCACTCTGTTCCAACCCTTCTGCAGCCCACTCGCATCCCTCCTCCTTCCCTCCTCTCTTGGGCCCAGAGCTAGGAAGAAAGACCCCTCAACTGAGAGACACAAAGCTTGGCGTGGAGGTCCAAGTCTGCCTGCATCCAGTGTGTGCCTGCAGAGCCCTCTGCACCGTTCCACATCACTTTTTTCCACACTATGTAGTATCAGTACCGAGGTATGCTATAAAATCGGCTCCCTCCCCCTTTTAAGGGAGAACAAGCAAACTTATCCTTATAGAGCAGGCATCAGCGTGATGCACAGATGCACACGTGCATATACACCTCAACTGATTGAGCCAAGAGGGAGACAGAGCAAAGAGCTATTAATTATAAAAATTCAATACCTACAATAGATTACAGCCCATAACAGCTTAGAAGAGAGAAATGTGCCATTTTAAGTAGTGCCAAGTGATTACAAAGTCTTCAATTTCCCAGTTTATTATCAGCACTATGCCAAAAAAATGAAAAACTACTGAAAACCAAACAGATCAAGCACAAAACATGGTATGCAGGAAGCACTGCTTAAGTCAGTAATTATTTCATTACTAAACCCTTCCTTTACAGAGCAAAGCAATGCCAACTTGTTAATGGCTCCTTCACCTGTTCTAACATAACAACTAGAGATGAGGATCTCTACTTGGTAAAAGAAGAAAGAGAGACTCATTTACAGCAAAGATGGTAATCATCAGTGACTTATCAGAAGTTCAGCCATGTCTGCTGATCAGATCTCAACTTCTACTCCAAAAAAATAGCAAAGCAGAATCCCAGCCCCAAATCGTAACTCACTAACACAATTACCTAGAAAACAGATAGTTTCGGTAGCACTGAGGCCCATCACCTGCAAGAAAGGCTTTATTTACACAGCTGTCCTGCATGGGAGTCCCAAGTGCTCTCTCAGGCCTTGTCCTCTTTCTGCAAAGATCTTTCAGGAAAAATAGAGTTCCAACCCCCCTGCCATGGGCAGGGACACCTCCCACAGGATCTGGTTGCTCAAAGCCCCATCCAACCTGGCCTTGAACACTTCCAGGGATGGGGCCTCCACAGCTTCCCTGGGCAGCCTGCTTCAGTGCCTCACCACCGTCAGAGTGAAAAATTTCTTCCTGAGATCTAATCTAAATCTCCCCTCTTCCAATTTGAAGCCATTACCCCTCATCCTATCACTACATGCCCTTGTCAAAAGTCCCTCTTCATCTTTCCTGCAGGCCCCTTTAAGTACTGGAAGGCTGCTATAAGGTCTCCTGTGAGCCTTCTCTTCTCCAGGCTGAACAACCCCAACTCTCTCAGCCTGTCCTCATAGAAGAGGTGTTCCATCCCCCTGATCATCTTTGTGGCCCTCCTCTGGACCCGCTTCAACAGATCACAGAATCACAGGGGTTGGAAGGGACCTCTGGAGATCATCTAGTCCAAACCCCGGACAGAGGTCCATGTCCTTCTTATGTTGGGGGCCCCAGAGCTGGATGCAGTATTCCAGGTGGGGTCTCGCCAGAGTGGAGTAGAGGAGGGGCAGAATCACCTCGCTCCACCTGCTGGCCACGCTTCTTGATGCAGCCCAGGATACAGTCCAGGACCTTCAGATGAATAAAGCTCAGCTACACTTCCATTTATGTAAGAAAAAGCCTAAGAGAAGCCTTCAGAGAATTTACAGTCCAAAGCAATATGTGAAAAGCATTTCATGCCATAAAAAACAAGTCTCTTTAAAGCTCTTATTCCTAAGTATGAGTAAAAAAATAATGAAAAAATAAAATAACTTCCTTTTAAGAAGGAGCCTCTGAAATTTCTGCTACTGCAATGCTTTTATTTTTTTTTAATATGGAAAAAAATCCATCCTCATTCAGAATTGCTATTTAATGCCTGTAGACTTCAAACAGAACTTATGTAAATGCACTAAATCTATTATTCAATGAAAGCCCACTCTAAGGATTCTTATTACGCCTGCTGCTAAGCTGCATGTTGAGTCATCCCTAAAGCCGCTCGTATTTGTTTCTGGTTTATCTATTTGCAAACACAACTCTCAAAATGCCTTTTATAATTTTCTTTTTTTTTTTTTTTTTTTTTTTTTTTTTTTTTTTTTTTCAATCTGTGAAACATTGTTTTAGCTATTAGCAGGTGGTGGAGGGAAATCAGAAGTCTGCTGAATAAAAAATAAAATGAGAACTTGGAATGAGAAATCAGAAAAACTATGGTAATGAAAAAGAGAAAAACATGAGCCAGGGAGATTTAACAAGCTATCAATCACAATGATAAGGTTTAGGTCAATGTAGTCTCTAAACATCAATCTGAAAGTAAATCTTACGTCAGTTTAAAAAATAATATTTATATTTTAATTGTTACAGTTATGCAGATGCTGATTATCATTCTGTGGCAGTACTGGGAAAAAAAAAGTCAGAAATATTTAAATCAAACCCTTCCACTTTTATGTTAAGGGTGGATTCTGATATCATCTAAGCCAGGTCATGCTGCGACTAAGTCTATTGAAATAAATGTCATGAGGTATTTTGAAACAGACGTAGTTGCGTCATAATAAGACTTGCTGTTCTTAATGCTCTTCTCTGTGTCTGTAAGACGGCTTAAAAATTGATGTTGGATTCCTGGTGTAAAGATCATATAAATCATATTAGGCTCTTAATGATCAATAAGTGGCAAATAGATCATTCCAAAGGGTATGTATGGTGGCGACAGAAACCACTGTGACTCTCGAGCAAAGCAAAATGGTTAGGTTGTGCTTGTTTTACATGCATGGGGATCCCCCATAAGTCAGCTTGATCCCATAGGATATGATTTCACTTCTGAGGCAATTAATACATTTGCATTCAGATTGACTAAAAATATCACCCTAAATAAGTAGAACTTCTGTAAAAGCACCATCATACTCACAGTCCTCTTGTTTCACTTACTTGGAGCTGATGTTGTAACATACATGATTTGATAAAGCAAACCAGAAATTAAAACCCCAAAACACTCACCCTGCTATTGAGAAGGAAAAAACAACACCACAAACCCCCCCAGTCTCTGTTCATAAAAAAACCCAAAAAGGTTAAACAAAGGAAGTTAGGGAAATTCAGTGTTACACTCCCAGGCTGGTGGTAACAGTTTATGGCCTCCCTATAACATGTACGGCTGAGTACAGTAGCTTTTGTGTTGAGTTGCTAGCACATTGTATTCATTCTGATGAAAGAGAGAGAAAATGTAATGGCATTTAATCTTTGACTTGCACTGGACTCTGGAACAGATCCATCTTTATTAAGTCTACATTGCCTGTGCTTGCCAACTGAGAAAAATACGGTAGCAGACTAAAAGCACAACAACAAATAGCTTGATGAAAATGTCCTCTCAGTGCAAAATAGTATCAGTGCCAATGTGATTATTATGTATACTATTATCAGTCCTACCTTCCTTTTCATTTTGTTCTTATTCTTTCTTCCTCTTTCTGCTAAAATATGAGATTATCTATTTGACAACTTCTTGATTTCCAAGTTGGAACTCTACGTCTCTATCACAGTCGCTTTTAAATATTTAGAAATTGACATGGTTTGTATTTCTATGAACTGGAAAAAAGAAAGAATGAAAAATCTTTCTCTCAAAGCTCTATCAATCTCATCTATGTGCCTGAGTAACTTCTGAAATGGGATAAAGTCCTAAATCCCATAAGGTCGCATCATGCAAACCTCTTGGTCTCCTGTGGGAACCTAAATACTTTAATGCATGTGAGCTCTGAACACTTGAGAAAATATTAGCAGAATGTTGCAAAAAGATTAACATTCAAGGAATCTGAATCTGTAATCCATCTTCAAGATTAATAGGAAAAACAACCTACTTGCTTTAGTAAGAATATTTATCTGACTAAAACTGGGCACGCTGGGGAAAGCTGTATTACAGATGGAGTTGCAATTTAAATGTGGAATCCATTATGGTGACATAATACTTATTTACTGGTGGAGGTCATCACACACTTCTAAAAAACAAAGCAATATCAATAAAATCCTCTGAGCCTAATGGATAATGTAACATCTAATGTACTGACTGTTGTCACATGGTAGTACTATAAATCATTCCACTTCAATTTAATTTAGTAAGGACACAGAAGAAATCCATTTACTAGCACTTAAGCTGTGTTAGGACGTTGGTTGTACTTTCTTGGTGATTTCCTTAGGATTTACCGCAATGACCTAAGTTATAGAAATACTATTTTAAGTTAAAGGAAAAACTGACCTGAGTTCAAGCTGAAAACAAATGTTCTGACAACTCCAGTTTAACTCATCTGTCAGTATCCCAGAGTTCTTTGCAAGAAACAACGCATTTTTTTTTAACTGTTATGTTGGTTCTTAATCTTGAATAGATACATGTATACTGGGAGTAGGAGAAAGAACCTAGAGGAAAAACAAGGGGAAAAAACCTAAATGAGAGAGAGTAGCAAAAAGGAATCTGAAGTTTAACTTTGAGTAATGGAAACAGGAAGCTTGCTGAATGTAAATTTTTTACCAAGTAATATTGCTGTCTGTACTATGTTGACAATAGTAGCTTCACATTTTAAGTATGATAGGAGAGGTATAGTAAACAATTACTGCAATTTGGATTAGATAAGAAATAGCAAATTTGCTTTAAGGAAATTATCACAAGTTCTGGTACAGTTAGAAGCTGTTATGTAGTAAATCAAATAGAATAAGATGACAGGTGGTTTGCTATGGTTGAGAAACATAAGAAATATCTGCCCTTTGCACTGCACATATGAGTAGATTGCAAAATGCAATTTAATTCAGAATGGTAACTAGGGGAGGGTGCACAACCAGCCTTCCTCGCAGGAAAAGACATCTGTCTTATCCATCACTCATTGGGAACTAACAGTGTTTTGCCACATTGCACAAGATCAGTCACCCTAATTTTCCAAAAGTAGGAAAACTTCCTGAGGCTTTGTGTTGGCTCCAAACTTAATCATGTATTCTACCAACATTACTTGCTATCTCTGAGATACTGCATAAACATTAACTAATTAGTCCTTGCCATAAATCTGTGAAATAGATCATTATTTTCAACATTGCCAACAACATCATTTTTGCGAAGGGTGAAACTGAAAATTCGAGACTTTTAAAGGCATTGAAGCATCTTTTTGCCCAGTATTGTGACAGAGATGCCACTGGGAGTATATACAGTTGGAGCTTCTGCAGCTACAGTCAGGATACCAAAGTACCCAGGTGTCTCTACCCACTGAGACCAGTGGGCTCTGCAGTGTCCCCGCCAATACAGCTCAGGTGGCATGGATAACATTCACCGCGAGCACATCTTTATTTGAAGCACACTACACAGAAGGCCACCGCGAAACTGCTGTCACCAGATTAACGTGTTTTCATTACCAGTTTAGCTGGATTATGAATGGGATATGCAAACATAAACAGAAGAAAGACATTTTTACTCTTTCTGCTTACCAGTACATCTTGAATTATTTCCTGCGGACCAGTTTGGTTTTAACAGGAGTGGTAAAATGCCCATTTCTCTCCTAGAAGAGGTCTGCCAGTGATAAGGATAACCTGAGACTGAGGAGAACACCAAGACCTTATTTCCCTCTCCCTGATGACTCCTGGCATTATCAGGCAGGATATTATTATATAAAAGAGGGCATTGCTTGTGTCAGAGGCAGTGCTTTGTCACAAGCAGTCACATCCAAGATGAAAGGTACATTTAATATCATGAAAGTCATGGCCAGCTTTTGGAAATGAAGCCCATAAAACCCCTTGGGACACTGAGAGTTTGTTACCAAGCCTCCCTAAAGCTGCATCAACAGTTCCACTGACTCCTGTTTGAGCACGGCACTCAGATTTTAAGCCTCAGCTTCTTATTCCCTGCTACTGGAAGTCTAGTGGGCAAGGCTAGTACCACCTGAGAAACTTAAAATGAAACTACCCTTTGCAAAAGGCAAATGATGAATTTATAATTGGAAATGTAGGGACCAAAAATTGTAGTTGAAGAGCTGTAATAACTCATTCAGAGATAAGATATAAGCAGTTGACTCTGTCTCTAGTCAAAATGACTATATACTACCTGAATTTTACATTTCCTTGTCTGCTTGGGAGGATTTTATGGGAATTTTTAACAGAAAGTTCATGGAGGAATTGGAATAGTGATAATCAAGAAATTTTTTTTTTTTTTTTTTTAAACAATTCTTACATAGGAAATAGCCTCAATGCATTGAATGGTCTATTTTATATATCTTATTTGCTTAGTTTAATTGTAAAGAAAAGTAAATATTTCGGTTGTGCTGGAGCTGTCAAACAGAAATGAAAGATGGAAAAGACGTATTAGATCACCTTGAGGCCAAATTCACGGTTGCTGGAAGCTAGTATAATTCCACTGACATCAATTCCCATTCTTTTCACTTGGCACTGTGGACAGTCAACACCCCTGAAATCCCTGACACCATGTATTCAGATTGTTCCTTTTATTTCAACGCATTTTTTTAGTGTAGAGCTCTACGTTTTGGCTCATTAATATGCTGAAATATTGACTTATGTAAAAATATACATTTTCTTGTTCCTTTACTACTGTACCTCTTCACCACTAGCAAATTTAGCAGATGTAGTCTCTCGCAACTAAATGCAAGTAGAATGATACTTGCCTCTTTTACATCAGAAAGGCATCAAAAAAGCAGAGTCTGCTAATGCATTTACAAAGGTGTAAATTATCAACATGGCTTCAGTTCTGGACTATTTTGATTAAGAGTGAATTAAGTAAAAAAGTGGCACAAAATAAAAATTCTTTGCAGTGACCATCAATAAGTAATAATTTTTTTAATGGAGTGAAATCCTTTGGGATCCATTGCCACCAAGGTATACTTCAAAGAACATTCTAAGAAAAAAATTTAAGAATAAGTGTTGACATATTTTTATATCTTCTACAAAGAAGTTATAATTTAAATATAAGTTGTAAATTATAAATGGATATAGTTACCACTTTTTTTGCAGTTGTTCAACTTTTTTCCTTTCTCTGAATTGTCGTCTAATAGAATTATGAAAAGGTGAAAAGTCAGAACAGCATAGGGTAGAATTAATCCTTCAGAAAGAGATATTTTGGAAAATACTAAATATATTTTAAAAAACTACTGATTGGGTTAGGTTTCTGGGTTAGACTTACTGCTGCAGCATCACAGCACAGCAGTAACTTAGTGAGATGGAGAAATCGCTTACACTACTACGAGTTCCAAGGAAAAATGTGGTTACTATAGCAACTGTCACATTACACTCATGCAGTCTCTGGAATAGATTAAATTGCTGAAAAACTGCAAGTTTTCGTTTGACTCTGTTCAGAACTGCAGCTAAATGTGCTGAAGTTACTTAATCAAAGGCATGTCAGTGTGCATATACTTACATATTACCGACTGAAATCTTGGTTTGCTTGTTACTTTAGTAACATACATTAATTCAAAATAACTTTGTAATATTCATATACTGTTTAGGCAGAATCCATTTGGCCATATGTACATGTTATGGTAGACACTGAATGTCTGAAATGTACTATAGAAATTTTCCTGCCCTGTATTCTTATAAAAGTTAGATATAGCCAAGTGGTTTAGAAAATCAAGGCTTTCTTTCCTTTCCATAGGAAGTTTGTACGGAGACCATCCTAAAATTTTATTAAAAAGAAAATCAATCATTATATCACTATGGCAGCAGAAAGCAAGTCGTAGTTTTTTTTCTGTAGAAATTCCACTCTGGGGGCTCAATACAGTTGGTCAACAATTGCAGGTAATGTCATCTAACATTCATCCATTATTTGAACACAAACAATTTCATGCTTTATGTCATAACTGTTAAAATGCAGTGATTCTGAGGAGTGATGATTTATTTCTTCCTAATGTGTTTCAGTACTTCACAAGTTTAATTACCTAAGATGCAGGGAAATTTTGCTGCAGATATTTTTTGGATGGTATTCATGCAGAACAAAATACAAAATAAACATAAAAGCTGTAGAAAACAAATCTTCTCTTTGAACAGCTGAGATGCCAGATCATCTCATGTTGTGATAAGAAGACTACAGATAATTTTGAATTGTAGGTCTTTTGGACCTGCCCAAGCTCTGACTTCTGACAGACAAAGTAGGTATTACAGCAGACATATCTAGAAGAATTTAAAACCGAAATTCCGGGATTACATTATATTCATATGTTGTATTAGGTGTTTTCGTTGTTGTCATTCTAGACTTCTTTCTGTATTCTAGAGGGTGGTTGCTGTTGATTCTTCTCACTGCTTGATGAACAATTTTTGCTTCCTCCTGCTGACTGTTCTGGGCTTGCCCCGCTGGGACAACGTGCAACGCACTTTGCAGTCAGGGCTCTTGGTCGCTTTGGTGCTGCTTTTGTTCTAATGTGACATGAAACACTCTTCCCACTTCCGACGTTTTCTTATTTCTCCCTCTGTGTTAGATTTCCTAAAGTCTTGAGTACGTGGCAGCCCCTCCAGAAAGCAGCTGTGTGGAGCCCTTCTAAAGGTCTGATTGTTTCACCTGACCTCCTAAGTGCCATGAGCTCATCAGAACTGGGCTCCTAATCCCCATGCCTTTCTGAATTTAACTCTTTCTTTTGAGTTCGGTTTCCATTCTTAAATGTTTCCCCTGACAAATCCTGACAGCAGCTGAGGCTGTACTTTGTTCAGCCATTCTGTCTTTATTGGATTTCTTTAGCCAGTGCTTCTTACTGATCTGATTTGGTTTATCTGTTTGGTGATTATTTGATGACATGACTGTGTGGTACTCTCTTTTCTGCTTATGACTTAAAGTTTTAGACTAAATTAGTGCTTTCTTCCACCCCTCAAGGTAATTTCTCTTTTTCTGAGAAGACACAGCAGTCTGGTGCTGAAACATTAGCAAGCCTTTGGTAATGGGTGACAGTTTTTTCATTTGTTTTCTATACCTAATATAATAACTCTTACAGCTTATTTGAATATGTCATTTGGTATTTTACATAGAAACACTGCATCATTTTCTTTGTAAAATCCTTACTTGCAGATTTAACAGCACCAGGTTATCTAGGATTGCAGTTATTGGCTCTATGTGTTTATGAAATACATTATAATAAATATTCATGATTTTTTGTGTGTATTTGCTACCAGTTTGCAGTGTTAATCCTGCCTCAAGACCAACTTCCATCATGACAAGTATAAGAAATGTATTCTTCTTGCCTACTTTGTGAGAGTCATAAATTAAAACCTTTGAAATACACACAATGTAATTTGCCTTGCTTTGTCCCCCATGGTATTTCTCTGGATACATTGTCATTGAGATTCCAGAGGAGCTACATTGTTTCCCCATCAGGTAACCTTGATTCTGTCTTCTTTGTCTTAAACTGCCACTTTATTCTTTTGTTTCCCACTTCATTGTGTCATCTCAGAAAGCAGGCTCCTGTGCTGCCACTTCCCTGGTAAAACACATCCTTGTGTTGTGTTGGAGATGGTTAGACTCAGTCTCTGACTGTTCGAAGGTGGGACACTGTTCTTGTTCAGAGTGTTAGGGAAGATAAAAGAAGAGGAAAATGGCCTCTAGACAGAAGGAGGTTATCTTCAACCCTTTTCACTGTAGATCCAGCTGAAAGCAAAGCATGTATAAAACTGCAGTGCACGGTGGGGAAAAAAAAAGTTACTGACACCATTTCGGTATTCCATGTGTGTTTCATTCATGGAACCACAGAATTTTCAGAGTTGGAAGGGACCTCTAGAGATCATCTAGTCCAACTCCCCTGCTGACGCAGGAATGCCTAGAGCACATTACTCAGGACTGCATCCAGGCGGGGCTTGAAAATCTCCAGAGAAGGGGACTCCACAACCTCCCTGGGCAGCCGGTTCCAGTGCTCTGTCACCCTCACCGTAAAGAAGTTTTTCCTTATGTTTGAATGGAACTTCCTGTGTTCCAACTTGTGCCCGTTGCCCCTTGTCCTGTCACTGGGAACCACTGAAAAGAGTCTGGCTCCATCCTCCTTCAACCCACCCTTTAGATGCTTATAAGCAAGAATAAGGTCTCCCCTCAGCCTTCTCTTCTCCAGGCTACAGAGTCCCAGCTCCTAAGGAAGGTGCTCCAGTCCCCCATTCATCTTTATTGCCCTATGCTGGACTCTCTCCAGTAGTTCCCTGTCCCGCTTGAGCTGGGGAGCCCAGAACTGGACACAGTGTGCCAGTTGTGGCCTCACCAGTGCCGAGTAGAGGGGGAGAATGACCTCCCTCGACCTACTGGCCACACTCCTCCCTATGCAGCCCAGGATGCCATTGGCCTTCCTGGCGACAAGGGCACATTACTCACTCATGGATAATTTACTGTCTACCAGGACCCCCAGATCCTTCTCCTCAGAGCTGCTTTCCAGCAGGTCCACCCCTAGCCGATATTGGTGCCTAGCATTCTTCCTCCCCAGGTGCGGGACCCTACACTTGCTCTTGTTGAACCTCATGAGGTTCTTCTCTGCCCAGCACTCCAGCCTGTCCAGGTCACGCTGGATGGCAGCGCGGCCCTCTGGAGTGTCAGCCACCCCTCCCAGTTTGGTATCATCAGTGAACTTGCTGAGGATACACTCTGTCCCCTCATCCAGGTCATTGATGAATACGTTCACTTTTTTTTTTTTTTAAATTTTATTTTTTTCAAGCTGCGCACTCTTAGTCAATGTTAAAATCTGTTTCTGGCCATAGTAATAATTTTATATAAAATGTGTGAGTAAACTGCACCTAGCTTAGTTTTATGAGGATGACTTTCTGAGTAGATACAGGGATACAACAGAGAATTACAAACAATTAGCTGAAAGTCTCTCCTCAATTTTCCTGATTATGGGGATCAAACATATTTTTATCTGTATTTCCAGTAAATTCACTTTTTGGTCTCTTCTCATACCCAGATAACTTTGAAATGAAACATAATTTTTAATGCATAAAATACTTGCAGAAAAAAATGCCTACTTACTACTTTTACATTAATGATGAAGTCTCAGTACCAAATGAGAACCTTTTACCAGTACATCTTTACTACAACCCTGTATACCCCAGGTTTCATTCACTATTAGCAAGTTTCACACTTGTCAGGACCTGTCAAATATTTAACGATTTCCTTTCCTAGTGCCTTAGTTACAGTAAAAATTCCACTCATTGTTTATCTTGCAACACTCTCATTTTGCTCCCTGTTATTGCTAAAATTATCTCCAAGTTTTGGTTGCTGCCATTTTTTCACTTAGTACTTCCATAGAAGTAAAGTTGAGAAAACAATTAGATGTACCAAGTGACTTTAGAAAGAGTCCGGAGTATAAACAGAGCAAACCAACTGTTGCTTTATTTTTCGTAGTATATTGGGTTTATGTGGCAAAGTTTGGTACTGGGAGTTGGGGGGATGGGGGGGTGGGTGCTGCAGGGATGTTCTCTATGAGAATAGGCTGGGGCTGCCCCTGTGTTGCACAGATTCAGTTTCAGTTGGCTCCAAAACAGACCCACCACTGGTCGAAGCTGATCCCACCAGCAAAGCTGGTGGTTCCTCTGTGAAAACATATTTGAGAAAGTGTAAAAAACACTGCACAGGAGCTGTGAGAGGAATGAGGCATGAGAAAAAATGTGAAACAACTGTGCAGACACCAAGGTCAATGAAGAAGGAGGGGGAGGAGGTGCTCCAGGTGCCAAAGCAGAGATTGCCCTGCAGATCATGGAGCAGACCACGGTGAGGCAGGCTGTCCCCTGCAGCCCATGGAGGACCCCAGGCTGGAGCAGGTAGATATGTCCTGAAGGAAGCTGCAGCCTGTGGAGAGCCCATGCTGTAACAGGTTTTCTGGCAGGAACTGTGGCCTGTAGGGAGCCCGCTCCAGAACAGCTCATTCCTGAAGGACTGTGCTCTGTAGAAAGAATCCCTGCTGCGGCAGTTCCTGAAGAACTTCAGCCTGTAGAAAGAACCCACACCGAAGCAGTTTTTGAGGGACTGGACCCCATGTTGGAGCAGGGAAACAGCTTGGGGAGGAAGGAACAGCAGAGACAAAGTGTCATGGACTGACCACAACCCCCATTCCCCACCCCCCTGTGCCACTTAGAGCGGGGAGGAGGTAGAAGAGTCAGGAATGAAGGAGAGAAGTTGAGCCTGGGAAGAAGGTGTGAGTGCAAGGTGTATTTAGTTTTGTCTTTTTCTCACCATCCTACTCCATTTTTAATTGACAATAAATTAAATTAATCTTCTCCAACTAGAGTCTGTTTTGCCCGTGGTGGTACTTGGTGAACCATCTCCCTGTCCTTATCAACTCATGAGCTTTTCTGGCTTATTCCAACCCCATTTCCAGCTTATTCCAACCCCGTTCCAGTGGGGTTCACCCACTGCACATAGTTTGCTTGCAGTGTCGCAAGAAGTAGAAGCTATGTCTGGTTGATGGACTCCTCTACTGTAGAAACATAGTAGTGTTTTCTATAGTTTCAGTGTCTATTGCTGTATCATTTGCAATGTCCTACAATATGATGACATCAAAATCTACATATACAGCTTCCCAAATCCAGTTTTCAGTAATCAGGTGACTGATTCTAAATGAAGTTCATGTAACCGAGAAGAGAGTGTGCCCTGATGTGTTCAAAAGGAATTTGAAGGACTCAAAAAAGGAGTAACTTTCTAACACATTCTAGATATAAATTTTTAGCACAGAACACATAAGCTGAAAATTATGAATGCTTTTATAGGGATGTCCACTTTAATTACTTCTAGCTAATGATATATTCTTCTCTCCTTTACTGATCTGTTTATCAACAAATTACGATCTCTTCTTCTACTGATCTTCTAGGTATTAAAGCGTAATACTGCAAAATCACCTAGAGCAAGCAATATGAGCACAAGGTATGAGAAGCTTAGGAAAAAGGAGAAAGGAAAGAAAAAATACAATGGGGTGAGGCAGGAAGAAAAAGAACAAAGATAATAAGTACTTTAACATTAAAAGGAAAGAGAGCAAGAATAAAGGTTAAAAATATTCTGAAGTAATAAACAGTAGCTATTCACTTAATGAAACAGTTAAATTTACCTATGGGTGTGCATGTAGGTATGTGTCTAGGGGACTCCTAAAGTACCACTCAGGTATTTATTTAGAGAAAACTATAGCAATGTACTTCAGCCACCAACAAAAGTCCTAGTAAGATGCCACAAATGGATACTTTCTTGCAGTTTGTAGTTTCTTGGTACCTCTCGTACATCAGATCTCACTTAAAATTAGGTGTTAAAATTAGTGAATTTTTAAAAGACCTATTGCAGGGTTATTCAAACTGTACAGGAAAAAATAGTAGAAAGGACAGAGAGGTAGTGAGATTTCTGCTGGGGAAGGGATTAGGGAAAGGCAAACATCTGTAGTGAACTTGACTGAGGAAAACCTTCATGCAGCACTGAGTGCCAAAAGCCATGAGAAAGGATCTCAGTGAAATTTCAAAAGCCATTCACTCAGAGTAAAAGCCTAGAGAGATATTAGCAAGCAATAGCAAAGTGCATATGCTACTTTGGAACAAACTGCCTTAAAAGATATATGAGAACCTTGTATGTGACACAGTTTAGGACTGCTTTTTGGAATTGCATTCCAACTTTTTGGTGTAGGACATAACCCAAGTCCTGTGTGATGACTACAAGCTCCTACTGCTCTTTCCTAGTTCACACAGTGATCTCTTGCAACCCCATTGTATCTTCCCATCGGCTTGGATTTTTAAACACAAAGATGAACACCTGTTCTGCCAGTATGAGCTGCTCATCCTATGAGCTCATACTGAGTTTTAATCAGGTCTGACTTGGAAAATCATTCAAGCTGCAGTTTTTTTCGTCACATTTATGCTCACTGAAAAGACTTAATACTTCATCTCAGACTCAGGGAAGGAACTTGAAAATGCTGGACTGTCTTGCTGACAGCATTGCTGTCCTGTAATCATTTAATGTCTTTGTAAGTATCAGTGTGAATATACAGGAATAACTTCAACTGACCATGCTTTTTGAGTAAGAAGAAATAGCAGGTTTTCACATACAGAGGTGCCAACCTGCTTCAGTGTCAGTAGTGATTTTCCTTCCATCTTTCACTGAGAATAGCTAGTAATGAAAACTGCAAATTAAAGACCGATTGATCTGCCAGGCCTCCCTTCACAAAACTCCTGCGTGATCCCTCCATCTGGAGGCAAAATGACATTTAAAGAACCTCTTTTCATTTGTTAGCATTTTTTTGATGTGTACGGATCAGATGAGTGTTAGGATGTCCTAATAAATCACACAGGGAGAAAGGGGAGACAGTAGTTATTTACATCACCTAGACTCCTAAGTAGAAATACACCCCTTCCCCCCCTTTTCATAACTCTGTAAGTTCAGTCCCTCTCCCTTGCCTTCCTTGTCCCATTACCATTCCCTTCAACTTCAAAAACTTACGGCAAAATTTTATCCCCCTCGAAGTGAATGTGAACCTTTGAAAGTAACCAGTTTTCCTTACTGAAGCCACTAAATTAATATAATCATATGTTGGACCCAAATCATCCCTGGTATAACTCTATTGCCATTCACTGGGTCATGTATGCAAGGTGTTGTGGTGTATTGTGTGTGTACGTCTACCATGGGGTGTAAAACACAGGTTTGTTCAATTCGTAACACATTACACTTTTAGTATGGATTGTTTATACACGTAAGAGTATGAAACCTCAAAAAATCAAAATAAATTTCACCAGAGACATAGTCCACATGTAAATTTTTTTTTTTAATGAGATTTTTAGATCAGTGTTACAACTTGTTTTGTTTTGGAGCTTTTCTAGTAGGTGCTGCAAGAATTATTTTATAATGGAAATGCAAGCATTTTACCCTCTTTTCCATAACAGTGCCCAAACTGATTTTATTCAAGTTGGTTTTGCTTCTGCATTTTAGCATTGTGCAGAAATCGTGGATGCAGTCCTGGTCTGATTGAAGGCCATGGTTAATCACTGATTAGTTTTAGTGGAGTAAGGAGTAAGTACCAAGGTTTCTTACTCTAGTGAAATTTCTGAAAATTATGTGTGAAGAAAAAATATAGTTTTGAATTGAGAAATCCCAACAGCTTACTGCTATTTTCACTTGCATTCATGAAAAGCAAATCATACAATTAGAGGAAGGAATGATGGAAAGAAAAAGAAGGAAAGTTATGTTTGAGGGTAAATGCAATTAGTCTGCGCATTATAATTTGAGAAGAAAGTAAATGTTGCCATAATTAGACCCAGCCAAAACATTTCAGGAGAACGGTTTTTAAAACCACAAAGCATATTGATTTATTATCTTAAGGCAGTTGATAAATAGCTTCAGAAAAAATAAAAGCAAACAACAAGATTCAACAAAACAAACATATTTCATTCCTTCTCCCAAAATAAGAAAAATGGGATGTTTAGCTTTACCCCAAATGAAATTTTGAGATTAAACTTCTCCAATTAAAAAAAAAAATAAATAAAAAACCCATTCTATTTTAATTGATCAAAATGTTTAGGCTAAGCAAATGCCATCACAGGGAGGCAGACTGAAAAGAGATGTGAATTCTGTATAATGAACTGAAGACATATCCAGAGGTGAGATGTAGTAATTTGTGACATTTATGCTTTTTCTTCTTCCTTGACATTGATGCCTCTGGGTTTACGCTGGAAATAATGCAAGAAGAGTCCATCAGTATGGGCAAGTATGTGGAAAAAAACCCCTCTTAGTTCAGAACGTGTAGGGCAAATGAGAGACTTTGGTTGTTATTGTGGTGATGTAGCTTTTTTATTAAAAATATTTCAAGGCATAATCAGACCTATGTAGATCAGAGGTCTTATGTTAAGATTAATATTAAACTGCATGCTTTCCAAAATACGTTTTTCAATGAACTTCTTTTCATGCAAATTTAAAGTGTTACGGGAAATTTAAGTTCTTTGTCTATATGAAAGTTTGTAGTTTATACAGATGGTTCTGAATACACATTACTAGGATGTGAAGCACTGACAATTTAGTCAGAGATGTTTTCTCTGTCTAAAGCAAGTGGCTACACTTAGAAGGTAAATCATGCTTCTGTGGATCCTAGAATTATAAGACTACAAAAAAGAAAAGTGGATGGCTAACAGATCTTTTTTTTTTTTTTTTTTTTT
>VFFE01008529.1:5735458-5769329 GCA_008921705.1 Burhinus oedicnemus | reverse complement strand
GTTGCTTACAGATTTTTTTTTTTTTTTTTTTTTTTTTAGAAAAATGAAGACTAAAAATGTAATTCAGTTCTGGACTCCAATTTATTACCGCTCTGATTCAGCTATAAAAAACCCTACAACAACATATCCACAATACCAGGTAACGTAGTAATGCATTTATAATATTCTGTGCTACCATAATGTTACCAAGTTTGGAATGCTAATAGAGTTATCTCTTCTTTGCTCAATACATAGTATGTATCCTTCTTAATACCATGTATAGTGTTTCTGTTGCCATATTTTCAAATGTCACTTGTTTACAACTTAAAAAGGATTTAATATTTATCTCCATTTCCTGGAAATTACTGGATTTTTTGTTTATTGAGAACTGAGAGTCTTTCTTACCCAAAAGCTATTATCTAAGCCCATCCCTTGACCAGTTTGACTGATCTATCATCCTTGTCATAACACTCTAGCCTGTCAAGTAGATGTAGTCATTCTAATAGTCATTTTAATCCCTGATGAAGAAAATCTGCTTGACCAGAGAAGATACTTGAAAATTTCAGGGACCTAAAAATGCTAAGTGAGTCACAAAAAGGCAAATGAAATTCCGTGTTAATAAAGACAAAGTAATGCATACTAAAGTTAACAAATAAAGCTACTTGTGCACTTTACAACATTCTAAGGTAAGAATATTGCTTAAAGAAAGGGAGGGAAATAATTATAGGCAGTTCAGTGCACAGCCACAGTCAGGAAAGTTAGCACGATATTGGGATGCATATGAAGTAGGATGAAGAATAATAACAGACATTATTATAATGCCTCTGTGAGTCAGTAATAGGGGTTCTTGTACAGTACCGTGTGCACAGTTGATCACCCCATCTCAGAGAGGTATTAAAGAACTGTAAGAGAGTTCAGAGAAAGACAATAACAATTATAGAGAATCTGGAATAGCTCTCATGTAAGAAAATTGAGAGGGTTTTCCTTGGAAAGGAGATGGATAAGCGGGGACATAATAAATATATATAAAATACTGAATACGGTAGAAAGATGAAGAGCATTTTTTTCCTCCTGTTTTATAATACAAGAACAAAAGGAGCATTAATGAAAACATTTTATTTACTTAGATTTAGAATCATAGACACGTCTATCTGAGATGCTAGGCTTCCTTACATAATTACACAATAAATATCTTTACATAAAACCTAAGCAGCATTAGGGTAACCTGCTCCACAAGGACCCAGACAGTCATCTACATGCCATACAGAAAACAGTTCAGAAGCATGTGTAAAGAAGATAGTAAATTGAAAGCTGATATTTTTCCCCCACACATGTAATTAAATGGTAGAACTATAGTGCAACAGAAAGTGATCAGACCAAAAATTTAGCAAAACTAAAAAGAGATTGCACATTTATAATGATAATCATGGTATACAGTCATTACAATTAATTATAAGAACTTTGTAAACCATGTTATGTCTCATATTTCAGAGCTTAAACTTATCTCTAATGATGTGAGACCAGGATGAAACTTGATGTAGATTGTAGATAATTTCCAGTCTGTAACGGTTTTACACTTTCCTGTGAAACAATTGCATTGGATGCTCTTAGAGATCATTAAGACTTGATGGACCTTAGTGTCATCTAATATTTTGATTCTTATGTTTCTGTATCAGTAAATATGTTGGCATCTAGCTGTGGAAAAACAAAATTATTATGAGGTAAGATGTTAAGAAGCACTGAGTATTAAGCTTGCATCATTAGAGAGCCAAATTGCTTCAAACAGACATTCCTGACGGTAAGGAGTTTTAGCCAGATGCACCATCGACTCATGTATGGGGCAATGACTTGGGGTGCTTGGAGACAGACTGTAGTTAGAGAGCTCAAAGTGTTAGTCAACGTATTTTG
Source organism: Burhinus oedicnemus (assembly GCA_008921705.1). Taxonomy (NCBI): domain Eukaryota; kingdom Metazoa; phylum Chordata; class Aves; order Charadriiformes; family Burhinidae; genus Burhinus; species Burhinus oedicnemus. The sequence continues at coordinate 5,767,442 of VFFE01008529.1, read as the reverse complement.
TTGATAGTCAGACTGGCTATAAAAAATGTTTTAGGCAGAACTAATTTTTACTAACATCCATTTCATTAAAAAGTAAACTGAATTTGAACTTTGCTCCCTATTTTGGTTATTAGTTTTAAAGTACCTTGACAAGCGTATGCAGGAATACATAGGGCCAGACTGGTATCCATTACAAACAATTCCCCTGTCAAAGAAGTGGGGTAAATTTATGTAAGATGTTCTGGAGCCCCATTAATACTGTAGCATGCAATACTGTGCACAACAAAGTCTTGGCTGCTGTAAAACCTGTTAGAACCACGTGGAAAGCTGCAAAAGTGTTTCTTAAGAAACACAACATAGAGTTTGTTTCAGTTTTGCCTCACATAACATATAAAAATCTTACACTAAGCATCTACTTGCTGGAAGTATGGATGTGGACAAATTAGAGCTGGGTAAGCTGAGATGTGAAATAAGAAGGCATTAAAGCTGGTGCACTAAGTGTGCATTTATCTACCCCACAGTATATGCAAAGGGATACTTTGATTTTATCAGGAATTGTCACAGGGTCAGAAAATGTACTCAGCCAGATAATTCCACTGGAATAATTGACATGCAATTTCAAAGCTCAGAATTTTTTTCAATAACTTTTTTGCATGTCCATATATTTAATTTGGGGGCATTGAGGATAGACAATATCTCTTGAAAACCAAAATACAGAAGATAGTGCATCTATTTTAGCTTTTTCAGCATATAGAAAAAATACTCTGGGCACAGTAAGACTATTCACAACATCAAGAATATTCCAATTGCTGTGATGCACAGGCTAAAATGAACCAAAAAGAGAGATGCTGTTTTAAGGAAAACAGGATGCAATTTCATCAATATTTCTGAGAACACTGAAACATGCAAAGCTGCGAGTAAGAAACTCTTAGCCTCCCAGTTGGCAACTTATTGATTATAAGAGCTGTTCACTAATGAGCTAACTAGAAGAAGCCAAAGTCAAAAAAGCTTGCAGAACCAAATATGCTGACACTGTTTAACAATGAGCATGTTTGCACAGGAACACCTGAACATTGTTGGTTGAGGGAAAACGGCTTTGCCTTCTTTTGATTTATTTTTTTAGCCCATTGTAATATATTATTTAGCTCTATAACAAGGATATTATTTAGGCAGAGTCTTTAATCAGACCCAATTATACTGTCTCAACAGAGGTCTGAGGAGTAGCTGCATTTCAGAGAATTTGTATGCTACATCTGCTGGTAGTTGACTCTTCTTTTGCTAGGCAAGAGGAGTATGGGGCACTCTGCACAATTTGTGAGCAGTTAATTTCCATAGCAATATAGAAAAACTTGACTTGCGAGTGCTGAGGCCACTCATACATTCAGTTTTGCACTGTACTGTCTTTGGTTAGCTAGAAGACTCTACCTCACCTTGACAGATGTTTTTTCCTCCATTGCCATACCTTTGTTGAGTTTCACATGGACTATAATACCTTGAACAGAAAGCTTTGGAAAGCCAGTGAAATTGCAGTGCTGCTTAATCATAGAATCATAGAATCACCTAGGTTGGAAAGGACCTTTAAGATCACCTAACATTGCCAAAATCACCACTAAACCATGTCCCTCAGCACCACATCTACCTGTCTTTTAAATACCTCCAGAGATGGTGACTCAACCACTTCCCTGAGCAGCCTCTTCCAATGCTTGATAACCCTTTCAATGGAGAAATTTTTCCTAATATCCAATCTAAACCTCCCCTGGTGCAACTTGATGCCATTTCCTCTTGTCCTAACTCTTGTTACTTGGGAGAAGAGATCGACCCCACCTCGCTACAACCTCCTTTCAGGTAGTTGCAGAGAGCAATAAGGTCACCCCTGGGCCTCCTTTTCTCCAGGCTAAACAACCCCAGTTCCCTCAGCCGCTCCTTATAGGACTGGTACTCTAGACCTCTCACCAGCTGGTTGCCCTTCTCTGGACACGCTCCAGCACCTCAATGTCTTTCTTGCAGTGAGGGGCCCAAAACTGAACACAGTATCTGAGGTGGGGCCTCACCAGCGCTGAGTACAGGGGGATGATCACTTCCCTAGTTCTGCTGGCCGCACTATTCCTGATACAAGCCAGGATGCTGTTGGCCTTCTTGGCCACCTGGGCACACTGCCGGCTCACATTCAGCTGGCTGTTGACCAAACTTACCTATTTTCTTAAATAATTCTGTTCTCTCTGTGTAGAGTTCCCACTGAACATTGACAAAAAGATACTTCAGGCTTGCATGTAGACAGATATATTCTAGGGTCTGTCCTGTAGCTCTGTTCTCTTGATTGTTCAAATTAGGGCCAGGCTAGGTTATACTGATGGTTTCTTCTGGCTAATATAGACATGTTTTCTTCTAATGGGAAATAGGGAGCAAGCAGCTGAGGCTTTAGTGTGTCTGGAAGTCACCAGAGAATGTGCCAGGACCAGGAGCTAGGAAATGCTACTGGGTGCTGAATTTTAAGCCCATCCCAATCCCCTGAAGACCCAGGATGAAGATGCTTGATGGAGGATGTTAGATAATGTCACTCTGACACAATAAAACTCTCCATGATAGCCTCACACTTACCTGTTCAGAAACCCGAGCTTATAACTATGGTATGATTTTCCTGTATGGATCACAAAAAGATCCATCACCTCTCAGCTGGGATGCAGCTGGACAGCAATGACAGAGCTGTGCAGCTGTGCAGGCTCTCTGCTGTCAAATGACACAAAGTGCATGCTGTACTGATTAATTCATGTTTGCTCTAAGTGGACCATATATTTCTGTGGCCTTTCCTCCCTGAAATAAATAGATGGCAATATGCTCATATTTATACATTAAAAGTACTTTAAGAATCTCATTAAATGAAGCACTCATGTATATTGTTGCTTCTGACAAGAGAACACACGTTAATCGGGTCACTTAATGCACTGTAGTGAAGAGCATGATAAAAAATCAAACCAGATTTTCCCTATGACTAAAATAAAACAGGGTAGTGAGCATAGCATTTATGTCCAAGGATTTTAGGTAGCAAAGATAAAATGCTTGAAGAACTCTGTTTTTAATTTACTGTGGAAGAAATACGGCATTTACTTTTCATTCACACACATCAGTGTTGCATTCTGTGATAAATACTACAATGGGAAGATAATTATTTTAAGGGGTTAGTTTTGAAGAGGCCTTTTGAGGTAGAAGGAGGAGGATTTTTCAGTCATTTATAGGAGATCTATAAATGCAACGAAAAGGTAGAAAAGCTTCGTTGCTGATTTCAGTGTGCTCATGAGCTGGGATTAATGTTCTTTGGTAACTCTTTTGTGCTTGCTGATGTAGACAAACATTCAGTAGTTCTAAATTTATACAGCATGTACTGGAATCAAGCTCGCCTTTTCATTTAAATGCCATTATGAACAGGAGGCATTTTTTATATCTAATGACTCCTAAAATGGCACACACTGATGGGTAAGACTAGAAAAATAACAAGATAAATAGAGAAGATACTTAGCTATAGTCTATCTATAGGAATAGTAAACAACAATTTTATTCTTTGAGACCAAGCAGAGTTATGTTTTGTGAATTAGATATAGGGGATTTGTTTTAATGGGTCTATATGTGTAGATGCAGACAAATGTAGATTTGTGTATGTGACGTTGTGACCAGGCATTTTGACTACTTCTTTTGCTGAGGGAGTTTAGAGCATCTGCATTCAGAAGATTAAAAGGGACTGTTTACAGGAAGATACACAAACACTGGCAGAAACTGATATGCCACAAAGCTGTGGTGATAATGCTGTTTTAAAATGTGTACTAGTGGAGACACAGAGCTAATTTCCATAACTACTGCAGCATCTTATGCCTCTAAGAGGAACTGTTGTGGAATACAAAGTGGAAGCTGCTTATTAAGTGTTTCGGTGACAAGGCGGCAATATTTTATATAAGGTCTGAAAAGGAAACCTCTGGAAAGGTGCTTAAGGTACAGTAGTTCTTTCTCATTTTAGTAATTTGGATGATGAAAAAAAATGAAAAACTAGCTGAAAACCCAACCTTTGGACACAAGTACTCCCTTTGAAAATGGCATGAGAACATAGAGGATCACATAACTTTATACGGAGTTTCTCAGATCGTGGTAGTTCTTTGTTATCATGCAGAGGAAATTCTTTGGGACTATTTTAAGAACAATATTCAAAATGCTTCATTTTAAAAAGACAGAGATAGAAATGTATCAGTGCTAAGCTCTCTTTTAGTCCTCAGAATGTAAACTAAGTTTACCTAATTTTAAATCTGGAAGAACTGGTACTGCTCCTATTGAAGCGCCTATTGCACGGGTAGCCACCCTACCATTCTTGCTATGCAAGAAAGAGGGGCTGTGAAATTGACGTAACATCAAAACTAGCCAGGAAAGAATCTATTAAATGCAGAAAGGAAAATGCAGAGGGAATAGATAGGGTGTAGCTGCTTAACTTTGTGTAGCTGACTTATTCAAAACCCTATTCTGAGTCTTATTTGGAGTCCAGTATCACACACAATCAGCTACTTACATAACCAATACCTCTCCCTTTTGCTTCCCTTCTAAAAGGAGAAAACAAGGATTATAGTGGTAACTGGTTATGAGAGCTCTAGGGTCATATAACCTCTGTTTTGCTGAGGAGAGGAGAGTCTTGAGCTCACGTCCTGTGTGACTGTCTTCGCGTGCCCATTTGGCTGCCTTTTAAAGCAGCTCTTAGCATGGCAAGGTGTGCTTCCCTCCTACTTTGACAATCCAGGATGGGATGATCTTTCACACATACTCCAGACAGAGCTCTGAACAGGTTGCTCGTTTTCAGTAGGTGTCAGCCTGTTTACGCTGCACCTATTAACTGAAAGGAATATTGCTGTCGCTTGGTTGGGTGACAGATGCATTGGTTTAAAGACGTCATAGGTATCTTCGTGTTGGCCTGAGTGCACTATTATATGCAAGTTATGGTTACAGAAAGAAGTTGGAGGACTTAAATGGGAAGTGGACATAAAAAATGAGATATGTTTTCATTAAAATTTGTGTGTTTCAATTTCTGTAAATGGCATCCAGCTAGTAAAAAAAAGATTATATCTTGCAGTGGCTTGAAAGAATAAAATAATGGCTGAAATACTATTTCTTCATAACACAAGAAGCTGTGAAGCACATTGTAATTCAGTTATGCTTGTATTAGGACTGTACGTTCAAGAGAAGCGAGTTTTGAGAGGGGTATGATCAGTGCTGAGAGCCAGCGTCTTTGAAACATAAATTTCAGAGGGATTCCTTCAGATTAGCACTAGTCTGGCCCAGTGGGCTGAATGTCCATTTGTGTTTGGGGTGTCTGAGTTGAGCTCCCGGAGTATTTCTTCCAGTTCTGTCCAAAAGACATCCAGATTGTGTGCTCCAAGATTCCTCTGTGATTTGAGGCAAAGTGCGGTAAGTAATCCCTTCAAAGCATGCTCCTGAATTAAAGCACTAATGTAGATGCATCCTTTAAGCTCCCATTGCCCCCAGTCAATATAGTAACTCTATTCAGCCCAGCGTTAAAAAAATACTTATATGTGATCAAAGCCTGTTTAGGCACATCTCAGCTAGTTTCAGCGGCTCTGATTTGGGTACCAAAGCAGAGAAACTTGCTTACGCGAGCACAGCAGAATCCTTTGTGCTTAGGGAATCTGGCTGTACTGAAGTCCGTATCGCTGTAGCTTTAAAGCCGTTGGTACCCAGAGAAGTGCCAGGGCACCTGTATGAACTGCAATGAAACCCCTACAGAGGTAAAATGGCTTCACAAGTATAAGAAGCAGAAGCATTTGATTTAACCCTGTAAAATGAAAAATTACACACGTGTTTCTGTACCTTTGTGAATTAGTGGCTAAAAGCAGAACTGGAGATGGCTTCTCTGTGAGACTATTACTGGAATCAGCTGTAGAATAGGATTCATACCTTGCACCACGTGAAATGAAAACTCCTAGGGATCCTAGAAACTAGCTGTGAGATGAGCTCTCTAGGGAGCAAATAATCACCTCATTGACAGTACTGAGTTGCATTAATATGCACCAAAAGTGATGCTAGCAGTTTCTGGAGCGCAAATTACGGTATTTCTTTCTCTCACATCCTGCAGGAGTCTCTTCATTGACAAATAAAGTGGACCTTATTAAGCTGAGACATACTTCTTTGAACTGGACTTACAGTAGCAACCAGTCTGCATATATCTCAGTTTCCTCATAGGGAATATAAAAAATAGAGTTGTCTTTCCCCCCCCTCCTCCCTTATATGTGCTTTTTTCCTATTATTGAGTAAAATTAAAATGAGGTACTCTGCTTTGGAGAGCCTTTCTGCATCCTAGGGGGACAGATTGTAGGGATAGGCTGCTTAGCTTTAAGTAGTCAGTAGGCTTTAAAGGAAATAGCTTATCATAAAGATAGATGTATATACATAAAAATATAAAAATAAATTTCTCATTTTTTGTAGGGTTTTTTTTTGAAGGGTTTTGATCACCTTTGGTTTTTTTACTGGAGGAAACATTGATCTTCACTGGGAAACCAGGCATTTTCCAGGTGTTCAACTCAACAAAGTGGCTGCTATTTTTTAGGGCCTATTTTAAAGACAACTTCAAGGCAAAATGCACAGAAACAAGCTGTGCTATAGTGATGTGATTTGGTCCTCACATGGCCTGAGCTTTGATTTACTGATACTTCCTTCCTGTCAACCACTTTTTTATCACTGATGTGGTATCCCTTAGTGTTTTGCCTTGCTTCCATTGGCTCTTGACCTAACTTTATGCTGAGATCAAACAAAATGGAAGATCTGGCAGAAATGCATTGCTGTAGATCTTGATTCATGGAGTCAAAGCACAAAGATGGGGTTAGAGAAAGAAAGATAAGTATCTAAATGGCTTAGGAAACTCTGTTATTTGGTTGTAAATTTGGCATGGAGCAAAGTCATTTGCAGGAGGGAAAGTTGTAAATAAGCCAATATGAGGCTTTCCTCAAGTGCCTGTACACCAGTGTGCAGAGCTTGGTTAACAAGAAAGGCCTGGAAGTCCATGCACTTCCATATGCCTGTGATGAGACCAAAATCATGAAGGTCAGGTCCAGTACCAGGCACAATTTGGACACTGTCATTAGTGATTAACAGTCTATGTAGGAAAATAAGGAAAAGAAGAGAAGATCTCCGTTGCTGTGTTAGAGACCTCTCCCCTGAAACTGGAAACACGTTTGTCAAGACCTTCTCATGAGTGATATTGGAGACATGGTCCTACAGGCCACCTGGCCAAGGGGAGATGAGGAGTTCTGAAAACAACTAGCAGGAGGTTGTTGTTTGTAGATCCTCATCTTTGTGTGGAATTTTAAGCATCCAGATATTTTCTGGAAGGAGAGCAATGCGTAAGCAATCCAAGAACCTACTACACTGCATACTGGCTACTTCCCAGTGCAAATACTGGAGGGGTCAAACAGTATAATGGTGTACATGACCTGCTGTTCACAGATCACTGACGTCAGGGTCTGAAGGAAAGCTGGAAAGATAAGCAGCAGAGTAAGGACTCTGGCCTTCAGGAAAACAGATTTAAATCTGTTTAGGCAATTTCTTTGCCCAAATTTCAATTTGTTAGGCAGAATTCCCTCTGGAAGCTACCATGAGGGGAAAAAACTGCATAAGCAAAATGGTTGTTTTATAAAGAAAACTTACTGAGAGTTCAGAAATGAACTCTCTTCCATTTGTGCAGGAAGATGAGAAATTTTGGCAGAAGAGTCACTTGGCTAGGCAGGGTGCTTCTGGATGAACTGAAACACAAGAACACACAAGAAGTGGAAACTAGGCAACAAAGGAGGAATACAAACAGAATTGCTTGAGCATTTGGAGCAAAATCAGAGACCAAAGCCCAGTTGCAGATAAAAGTACTGAGTAACATAAGGGGTAATGAGAGAATATGCTAGAATCAGTGGGATATTCAGGGAAAATATGGGTCCATTGATGAGTGTAGGAGAAACAGATGGTACAGAAAAGGCTGAGTGACTCCATGCCTTTTTTGCCTTTGTCTTCACAGGCAAAACTTTCTGTACCAGCAGAGCTGGGGGTGGGGAGGGACAGCAGGCGGTAGAGGAATAACGGGTTGGGGAATCCTTAGAGAAACTCAAAACCTTGGACCAGATTAGATTCACCTGAGAGTGCTGAAAGGGTTGACTGAGGTGGTGCAATTAGATAAGGTTGCTGAATTTAGTTCTGGTAATGATTTTCTGGCTGTAATGGTGTCGTTGGGAATGCTTGGATTGACATTTACAGCCAGGGACAAGGCTGATAGTCCACACCAGGATAAACAGCCAACGACGAAATATTTGGCAAGCTATATGACTTAGGTGAGGGGTTTCCAGAGAAGAAATAAGTGCATATTGCAAAATGCAAGAAATAAGTGCATCCTGAGAAGCCATATATATTGTCAGAAGAAAAAGGTTTTGTTTGTGCCTAGTCCGTTAAATTTAAAGGATGTGCTTTTTGTTGAATATTCTCACAAGACCTGCAGCTGGCTACTGTCTCATTAACTAACTCTCCATGAACAAAGTGTTAGGAATTTCTATGTCAGCCTTTCTGTAGACCAGGGAAAACACTTGCTGCCCTAACTAACTATTCATAAGAAATTATTCTTTTCTTTATAAAGGAAATAGAATTGTTCTTTATAACAGAAGGTAAAAGCATTTTTCTTCCTGAAATCACCACTGAATCTTGGTCTAGTGACCTATCCCGTCAAAGTTTGATCTGAAAGTACTTTTGACTCCTGTCTCCGTATTGGTGCCTTTGAATTACATTTGAAAATGTAGACTATAATGCTAATGCACCTATCAACTTCAATGGTGCAGGGTGCAAAAGCATGATTTTCATTGGGGAGGAAAATTAGTATATTGTCATCTAAATAGTAAGCATGGTACTATTTCCTTCTATTTCAATAATAAAGAATATATAAATTTGCTTTTAGGAGCACAGAGCATGTTCCATATCAGATAATTTTACTGTAGGTGAAACATGAATGTCAAACTCCTTGAGCAAGTTTCTGAAGCAAACCTCTCTATTTTTCTAATTTTTCTAAATATTTTTCTGAAAGTGAGTCTTGAACATGGTAACACCTGTTGTGTTTTCCCTGTTTTGTACTGGGGGGAATGAAGGGAGAGACAACAACAGGTTTATTAGAGAGTAGGGGGTAGAAGCAGAATAACAAAGCAGAGAAAGACCTCTGAAGTAGAGTGTCAGTGTCTAAAAATATGTCCTGGTTTGAGGTAAAACAGAACTAATTTTCTGTTCAGTAATTTTACTATTTCTAAATAACTGAACTCTCTGAAATTAATGGTGTGTTTTTCAGATAATGTCAGCTTCTAGCAGAGATAAGGCCTGATATGTATAATTAATACCAAGGAATGGTATGCAGAGAGGCTCCGGCTTATACTAATTGCTATAACAGCCAAGGCCAGCCAACTTTGTTATTCGCCCTTTTGTACGGTCGGAAGCGGAAAAGCGTAGAGGGGTCACACCTGCGGGGAGGAGCGGACAGGACAGGTGACCCAACACTGACCAGCAGGGTATCCCATCCCATGCTCAGTATAAAAGTGGAGGGATCAAAGGGGTCAGCCTCTTTCTTCAGTGGCCAGTGTCTGAGGAAGACTCTGTCTGTTCGTCTGCCTTTGATCCTGATCTGTGCAGTCCTGAGTCCAGCTCCTGAGTTCAGTTCCCATCCATTGCTGAGTCCGGTCTGGGACTTTCCTAGTGCCTGCTGGTGATGTGATTGTCATCCTGGGAGCTTGATACTGGTTTTGTATATATTGTATATATTTTCTTATTCATATTATCGCATTTTATTTTTATTATTTTGTTATTAATATTTCATGAAAGTAGTTTAGTTTCTTTTCAACTCATAAGTCTCTCTCTCTCATTTTCTCTCCTTATGAAGGGAGAGAATCCCTTCTCTGGAGGGGAGAGAAGTAAAAGAGAGTATCTGTCATTCGTTTAGTGGCCAGTCCAGCCCAAACCACGACAAAATGCAAAGCATCATTCAGGTGATAGGTACCATTTTCCCCTCTGCCTTTTTCTCCCTCTCACATTTTTTCCTTCACGTTTCAGTTTATCCTTCATATTCCCATCTGTTATTGCTGCTTCTCCTTCGCTTCCCGCTATGTGCCTTCACTTGCTGCGGGGAGAGCACTGTACGAAGAACAGCCTGTATTCTGGTTTGCGATATCTGCTTTAGGACTTAAACTCATTTTTCACCTAAACTCCCATAGGGCTCACCGATCAGATTGATGTCATACTAGATTCAAGGAAAGGTGTATCTGGTTCAAAAACACAGTAGAATTTACATCTGTGTTACAACCTAATAGCTAGTAATTCCCCTCTGAAGTTGGGATACAAATTCACATTGCCTGCCTTCTACGACAGTTCCATGGCCATCAGGGAATCCCCAACACCGCTCTCGTGGCTGTGTTGGTACTTGTCCTGCTTTGGCAGCTGCTCGGTGAACCTGAGTAGGGAACTGACCCAGCTAGCAAGCAGCCCAGAACGTGTGCATTTAAAAGTTCCCCTTCCTGGTTCAAACACAGCTGTGCAGATCCATGGGCCAGTAAAGCAGAAAAACGAACGCGGGAATGGGAGCCCAGTGGTATGGGAGAGGGAGCTTCAAGCTTAATTTTAACATTCAGCTATGACCTCAGCCCTTCTGGATCTAACCTGTCTCTGCTACATTTTAACCTTGTTATAAATCTGTGTCTGCCGGCAGCACTCTGAATATATACAGTATCAATTAAATATTTCTAAATAATCTGTACCTGAAAAATTGTTGAAACATTCCTAAAAAACATGCAAGTGACTGATCCTAAACAGATTAATTGAGCATCTTGAAGAATTCTTGTCATCTGTGCAGATATTTTGTGCGGCTTACAGGACCTTTCAACTGTTTCATGAAATACGTGTAGGTCCTCTAGTGTGCTGCTTTTGAGGATAGTCAGGATTTCATTTTGCGAACTGCGCAACATCTTGGTAGTACCTGCTTGTGAATTGCTCAGCATCCTGATAGCTTTTAATTATAGTTTATTTTATTAAATTTGTGACAAGCACAATTAATGACTTACTAACCCTTGGCATAGAATAAACATTATGCTTTTAGAATTCCTTTTTTTCTTTTCTTGCCTTCCTAAAAGACCAATGTTGTAGTTTCTTAGTGGTGCAAATTCCTTCCTGAGTTTTACCCATCATAAATAGAGCATTAGGTAGGTAATCTGTACTAGGCTCAGGGAACAGATTTATTAACTTGCACATACCTGACTGAGAAAAATGACTGTAGAAATATGATCACTTAGCTTATTTATTTTGGGGCACTAATGGTATATTTTAACTACAAGTATCAAGGACAGCATCACCAGATTTCTTTTGTGCCATTTACTGCTTTTGTCCCATTGCTCCTTTTTTATAGTAAGGTAATTTTGTGTTTTTTAGACAAAGCATGAAATGAAGTCACAGCATCTCAGTTGCCTGAGATGGAAATTAAATAGAAGGATCCAACTGATCACATACATATCTACACAATTATAGTTTTATACGGACATGTCTCTGTTTAGTGTCTAAGTTTTTACAGCACATTATGTAAGACAGATTTTTCTGTATGACTTACAACAGACAGAGAACCCTGTGAAGGTGAAAAGGGGACACAATATTGAGGACAATTATTGAAGTATCAAATAAATAGCTAAAATGAGGAGGGAGTGAATGAATGAGTGGGAAAAAAAGACGGGCAAAAAGTGAGAAAGAAACAAAGGAGGCAACAGACAATGAAAGGAAAATCACTTCAGGAACACAGCTATTGCTTTTGAGTTCAAAATTCAACAGGAAAAAAAAAAGTATTTAATGGTAAAAAATAGGTGGAAAGGAAAAGAGCACGAAAAGAGAACAAGGGAGAATTTTTTTTTTCCCCTCAGCTGGCTGGTGTTCCCTAGAATACGTTATTATCCTCTGTATTGGCTTGAATGATTTGACCCATTTTGTTTATTTTTTCCTCTTCACTGTGTAATGACTCCTAAGTGAGCAGAAGCTGTTGAAATGGAGGTGATGAGCTACTGTGAGAGACAACAACTGCCGTGGATCCTGCATGTACCACACTCACAGACTGCTGAAAGGGAGGCTAAACACCTCCAAAATCACCAGTCACTTGGCATTGGTGTACAGCTGTGTATCAGAGATCTTAGCCCGAGCAAGATTCAGTATAACTGGCCTGCAGCTGGCCCCAGCCCTTGGGTCACTCTCTTCCTGCTTCTCTTTCCGTTCAGTAGCAACCATGGTATGCGGAGTCCCAGGTCGGAGCTGTTGTCCTCGGTATCATGCCAGTTCTGGGCGTTACGATGATGCAGCATGAAACAGAGAAGCTGGGGGTGTTTCGAAGAATAGCACACAGATGGGATGCTGCAGAGAGCTGGCATACAGGCTGGTATAAAGTTAAACGTGTAGGACTGCCAGGCAATGAGAGAGACATTGAAACACTACACTTCCTGTGAAAGAAAAGTCACGTAAGCAATGTTTCATTTAAGTGCTGCTGAACTCAGCAAATAGGTGTTCTATGTATCACTTACCACGTTTCCAGATCTTTAATTCACTGATGGTTTCTGTACTCTCTTGACCTGATGTAATAATGACCGCTTCACCTATCCAAGTGGCTGACTTGCACCATGGGGAGAAAAGCCAAGGGGCACGAGTCCCAAACTAGCTGCTCAATACAGGACTCTGAGTATTCAGAATGTTTCGGCTGCTGCAGCAGATTTATAATTGTGTTTCTAATTGTCTCATTACAGTGGGGATGTGCAATGTGTCAAAAGATGAAAATATTAATAGTGTACCATACTTTATAAGTAGTTCATTTTTGCAAAGGACAAAGTTATGAACTGATAAACCGAAGGTTAGGATTAAATCAGTCATTTCTAAAGAGGTAACTTCAGAGAAATACAACTTCTTCACTAATTCTCTCTTGCTGATCCTACTGTAACTGCATAGATTGAATGGGGAACCTGCCTTTTTGTATTTGACAACATAATTACAAATGCTTCTTGCTCCTTATACACATCAGCTCTTTGCTTCTGCTGCTAGTTTATTAGGTAGTGTAGTGTGCTACACAAATCTATCATGGTCCTTCTTGACCTAAAAAAGTCTGAGACTGGATGATCCAAAGTCATATATAATCGGTGTGTTTTCTCCCCAAAGGATGTTGCCAGGCTTTGGGTGAAGCTTAAAAAAAAATAAAAATTGGGGATTAACTTTTCTTAAATGAGCCAGCAAAAAATCATTTGAAATAAAAGTGCAGCAGTGGGTAGCAGGACACTTATTTTCTATTTAAGCCTCTACCGTGAGATTTCTTCTTGCCTCAGTTTATCCAGTTCTGTTTGACAAGTGCCTCACAGAGGAGTTGCATAGCTAGTGCAATCTAATAGTTGGGAAGATCATCACAGAGCCTTGGTGAAAGATGCTGTGCAACTCTAAAGTATTATTATTACATTTTTCCTCACAGCTTTATGAATATTATTTTAAAAGTTTTATTTGTTCTGTTTGGTAGAAATAAAAAATCATTCACAACTGGTAACAGCTTTTACATGAAGCCTTGCTAGCTTGCCATTTTGTTTAAAAAATAAGTTGTTTTTTTCTTTCTAGTTTTATCATTCATTTAATATGATCCACTCTAGTCTCTGTACTTGAGTTTCCTGCATGATTAATTTTATAATATTAAAAATGTGATGAAATGCAAACTTTATAAAATTGACGGATAATTATGTTTCTTATGTTAGTCAGCGAAATGAATGATGAAAAAACCACTGTGGCCTGATCAAAACCATTAAATAAATTAAAATGAGGCCTTCAGAATCAGGTTAGAAGAATTATATTGAAAATAATTGTTATCTTGCTTTATAAGCTTTCTGATGCGTCCTATCTCTTGCAGGGCTTTTCTCTTGAAGAATGTTAAGCATATATTTGTAGTTAATTTGCTGATACTATGCACATGAGTTATTACTTTTTCTTAACTTCAAATTGTGCAGTTCACTCTTTTCATTCCTAAAAGGATAAAGGCTGGGATTTTCCAAAGGAGCTTAGAGAATTTAGGGCTAAATTTTAAAAGGTGCCTGAAGATTCAAATAGATGCCAAAGGGGATTTTTCAGAAGCATTCAGCTTTGTATTAGAAGAAATAGAGACGAGTATTGAAATTCTTGAAAATCATACTGGGTTTGTATCAGTAGCCTTTAAGTTCCTACAGGTATTAAAATTGTCTTCTGTGGTGATGTCTATTTTAGTAAGTAGTGCAACACAATAGGAGCAGATTTTTAGAGCAAGACGATGCTGAGAAGCTGACATTCACATTGATTAGTTTTGGGGAGTTTGTCTTCAGATGAACTCTGGTCCTGTCCCATAGGCTAAATTCAGATTATCAGCTGGAACCTAGAGGTATTGTTTGGAAAGAACACCTGAAAGTCCTCTAGTCCACTCTTCAGCTCAGTGAAGGGCTATTGTCAGCAGGCTCAGTGATAGGCTTTTTTAGCCAAATACCCAAACCTGCTAGGAATGGAAGCTCCACCTCCCTAGGGAGAGAGTGCTGCACTGCTTTCCAGTGAAAAGTGCTTTAGAAGTCCAGTCTGAGCCTCCCAAGCTGCAGCTTCTGGCCGTTGCATCTTGTGTTATTGTTTACCTCTACCAAGAAAACTTTGGCTCTATGTCTTGTTTCTTGCCTAAGCTGTAAACATTAGTGTGGAAGCAGATGAAGCAGGAATGTGCCTTTGAAGCCTTCTCCCGTGCAAACTTTCTCCATATACACCACTTGCTAACTTACCTCTGGATGTAGGTTCCCTAGTTCAAAGCTCTCCTCATTAGGTCACCATGTCTGTCTCCTAGTACACTCTGAAGAAAGAAAAAAAAGCCTTACTGGTGACTCAGATATGCATCCAGCTATTCTGCCACATATGTCTATTCTTCTCTGAGTCTTTCCCCTTGACCCGAAGGGTGGAAGAGAACATGACTTTGACTTCCATCTGCATTTCATTTGCACCAATATCCTTAGCAGCAAGGGGCAGTAGTTTTCCCTTGATGAGCCTCCAGGAGATTTCCTATTCAGCAGAGATGCCTTGTGTTGTCTGTGAGTTCCTGACATTTTGATTGCACCAAAGCAATACAGATTAAGCCTGCTAGAAATCTTATTGACAGAAAATTCTGGTTGGAAAATGTTAATTGAAAAAAAAAAAAAAAGAAAAAACACAAAATGGATGTTCTACGTGGATGTTATTAAACAGCGATAAATTCTTCGGCATAGCTTTTGCCTTGATCCTGCTGTAGTTGAGCGGAGAATTCAGTGGATGTGTCTAAATTGCCTGAACAATTCTTGTCCCTTGATTGTCCATCAAACCCATGCTCTGCCTTTATTCCCAGGCATCTTTCAAAAGCATTCCCTCTTCAGTCAATCTAGATAGACCCCCCCCGTAACATCTCTTGCAGTCTCCTATGGGAACAGACTGGAAGCTCCAGTCAGTTTCCAGCCTCACTCCTCATATTTTGACTATTGGTATAGAGCTATAAAGAAAAGTAGAAAATAAAGTTGTTACTGATAATCTGGAGACGCAGGTGCTATTCCCAGGCTGACACTTATTTACTGTGACATTAGACCGGACACATAACTCCACACTACCCCTATGCCAAATAGGGGAAATAAAACCATAATGTATAATTCATGACTCTGTCCGTATGGGATGTTATAGCTGTTACTTACTGTTATAGATACCTTAACTGTCAGTTTTGTCATGCAAAGTATAACAAGTCACTTAGAATCACCTTAAGTTCCTACTTTATTATGAATATCAGATTCTGTGTACTCAATCTGGTTATGGTGGACTATGGTAAAATCTAATTTTCCAGGGCTGTCAGGTAACTGCTTGGGTATGTTACTCTGCTGTATACCACTATGAAGTAAAAGTTGCCCTTTCCGTGGTTTGGTTGCCTTTTTGCAAGTTCCTCTCTAAGCCTGGCCCACAAAATCTTGTTTAAGTATTCATTGCCTCAAAAAAATATATCAGGATAGGAAAAAGTGCCCTCCCTTTCTGTAAGCTTTGCTGTTTTTTCCCCCATCAGGCTTTACTTTTGTTTTTATATGGTTTTGTCCTTAATTAGGCTCTTAATTACTTTTCCTGAAACCACAGTAAGTCTCATTGCTTTGTAATTCCCCTGATCTCCTGTGACTTCTTATTTTAAATATAGATGGTGTTTTATGTGAACAGATTGTTATCCTCAAAAATAATTGCTGTTGTAAAGCCTGTATTTTGCATCCTTGTCTATATCAACACTGCTTCAAACTTTATTTCATTCAAAGTTTTCAAGCCAATCCAGGTCCTGTACCCTGGAGAATCACAAACATATTGACTGTTTTTCTGTTTTTGTGCTATATTCTTCATAGTTGTTCTGTGCTTATTGGAAAAAAAATTGAAGAAGGTACTTCCTTCTCCCATTAGCACTACTACTGCATCTATGGTCAGCGCTGGTGGAAAAGAAACAGTAAGTTATGAATAAACTATGAAAGCAGTTCCACACAAAAGTGAGAAGTAGGCAGGTGGGTCAGCAACATGAACCAGCATGGGGAAGGCAGAGCCTTTTCACAAGGTGGCGGAACCTGCAAGGGTGTGTGGCAGGAGAGTGTCTGCTGCTTTGAGGGTATCTGGTCAAGGACCTTTACAGTGCAGCAAGGCGTAATCAGAAGAGGAGGAAGCCATAAACAAGAACACAGAGGGACACAAACCTGAGCTACAAATGATAAGGGAGACAGCAATGGGAACAAAAGCTGGTCAATCACACTAATTGATGAGGGCCTGTGAGAATGTTTATTCCAGTGAGGTTATCCGGGCACCTGATGAGGGACCTTGTCAATTGGGAATCCAAGGGAAAAGGAGGAAGCCAGAAACCAAAATATAGCAAGAAACAGACCTGACAAAACAAATGTGGAGACAATGACAAGAAAAAAACCTTGCCACTCACACTAATTGATGGGCTACCAAGAAATCACAGATGCCACTTCCAGGAAGATCAACCTGGAGTTTGCAACTGATAAAATTGTAAACCAAGGGGACCCTGAACCAGAGGTATGCAGGAATGGAAAGAGCCGTACAAACCCGTGAGGGACAGGCAGGTGAAGGGGAGCAGGGAGGAACAAAGAGGTGGCTAGACAGAAAAGGGTATAAAGGAGACCGGTCACTTGTAAAATGGGGCTGGTCAGTACGCTTGTCTGACCAGACTTGATCACTGCAGTCTCTCCTATCTTCGTAAGTCTTCTTATTAAATCTTTTCTTAACTATCTCTCTGTGTATCCTCACTCTCTGTCCCCTGTGTATGTAGTTGCAAGGACTAAGTGCCAGTTTCTGGTGAGACCTGTATGTTTGTCAGTGGGTTTTGTGCTAGCTACTGGAGTCAGACCAGGAGTGTGGGTGCCTGTGGTGTCAGCTAGTGGAGCCAGTGGGGTCTCTGTGCCACCCACTGGAGTGAGGGGGGGTCTTAAACTTCCAGCCACTAGGGCAGAAACAGTGTGTGTTCCCTGCTAGTGGGGAGGGCTGTTGTGAGTGAGGCAAGTGAGGGGCTCAGTACTGGTGGCTGGAGCAGGACCGTGGGTCACACAGCCCGTGTGCCCACTGCAGCTGCTGAGGGACTGGCTGTACCTTCCCCAAAGCAGGTGTGTGTGTGTGGGTGTTCATATGTTTGCTAGCAAACCTCAGGCTGGTCCAGACAGCAAGGAGGGTGGCCTCGGGTCTGGGCTGGGGTATTAGGTGGGCGGAGGGTCTGTGCTGGTACGGCCAGGGGGACTTGTGAATGGGGAGTGCATGAGGGATGAGTGTGTGAGCGTGTGTGTGTTTGCTAGTGAGCATCAAGCTGAAGGAGCCAGTGAGTAGGTGACCTGTGAGGTGGGTGAGGGGACTGGGGATGCAGGTAGGGGTGCTGGATGGGCAGAGGTGCTGCGCTGGTACTCAAGGGATCTGTGCATGTGTGTGTACTTGTGAATTTAGAGTGTCATGCGTGTGCCTGCACTCTACCAGCCGAAGAGAAGGAGGGGACTTGGCTATCTGGGCCTGTGTTTTATGGGTTCTGTATGTAGGTGCTATTGAAGGCAGTGCCTTGTCTGTAGCAGCCTGCGTGACCAGCCGTGTCAAATGTCCTGTACATGCGTGTGTGTGTGTGTGTTTGTGTCTGTGTGCATTTCTGGGATATGTCTGCAGCTTCGCTACTGGTTGAATGTGCAATCGGAAAAGCAGCAGCCATGTCCCTCAGCCCAGACAGAGACCTTGGGTCCCCGGGCACGGGGCTGGGCTCCAGCAGCTGGGCAGGAAGGTCCTGAGCTAGAGCTGCTGGGGGAGGCACCAGCAGATCTAACATCACTTAACAGAATCAAACTTTCAGATACTGCATCGTCTCTTATACATCCCTTTTAGAGTGTTGTGGGCTAACTACAGATAGTAGAATGACCTCCCATAGGAATATGCATCTGGAGCCTTCTGCCTCTCCTTTCATTAAGTTACAGTATACCTGTTGATCTGCATTGGGCAAGAGCCCGATAAACTACAGTTACTGTTGATCAGAAGATGCATAGTAGCAGCCCGGATGCCCTGCCTGCTCCCTTATGCACTCTCAAGTGCCCAAAGGCAGTGTTGTGATTTGTCCTTCCAAGTGGGAGCACAGGGTAGAGGCCTTGGCAGACATGGAGTGTAGCGCTGGGTTGGTGCAATGTGTTAAAAAATATTGAGAGGAAGATACAGGAACATGTGCTAGGGAGATGAGAAGGGAGGAATATGATTTTTTATGATGTAGAGTGGGTAACTGGAGGATGTAAAGGGTAATGCATCTAGATGACGGTCTGCAGTGAAAGGATGGGGGACCTGGGGGCAATCAGCTGAATATGGAAGCTACTCTCTGGATCAAAGGCTGACAACTGCCTAAAATAGCTCCAAATAAAAGGCACGTCTAAAGCCATTGTATATGTGTTCTTAGGATACTTTTTAGGTGCTTTTCAAATCTTAACCTTATGAACAAATAGTTTTCAGCACACCATTGTAAATGTTTAATGCACGTGGTTTCCAGATAGAATGTCAAAATATGAGGTCTGGAAATTCAAAAGCAAAGTAGTGATCCTGTCTCTCATCCTGATGGTTGGAAACTGATCTGTTACTGGGACTATGAAAAAATGCAATAACATGTGAGTGTGTACCCAGGTTCTCTACCTGTGTAAATTATTCACCAATTTCAATGGCGTTTTGGCAGCTGATGCCTGTTGATGATCCAGAGATATCTCTTTTTATGTGTTAGTATGAACTAATGAACCATTTCTGTGGTCTGAGTGAAGGTAGGCTTCTAGTTCTCTGGTTTTTATAGTCTCTGATTTTTGTTCTGCATTTCCCTTTTGAATGATCACTTATTTAATATGTGAACTTGTTATAGTCATTTTCTTTAAGAACAAAGAATGCAAATGTGAGCAAAGACCTTATAGGTCATTCTAGCTATCAATATGGTACAAAATTAATAAATTCTAACAATTTACTCAGTGATGCATTGGAAATCACTATGCAATGGTATCTGGTTCAGGAAACTTAAGATAAAAAAATCTGAATGAGGTTGAGTGTTGAAGAAAGTGCCAGAAGCTCTCACGTTTTATTTCAGTATCCTACAATTTTATAAAATAACGTGTCTAATCTTTTTGTAAATATCTTTAGTGCACACAAATCCCACATATTTCCTGGTAACTGAAATAAACCTGGAAATTTTTTCTAAATCATGTTTCAGAGCATGACACTGATTTTATTGGGGATTTTTTTTTTAAGATTGCTTCTGTGAATTATTGGGCTATAAAGCAGAAATATAGTGCAATACATCTTCTCCTATTTATGGATTCTACAGATACGACACTATACGCATGACCTTGTTCAAATATTCCTATTGTAACGGGTAAAAGTAATCCAAAACACTAGATATACATAAGAAATTGCCCTGGCAGTCATAGCAGATTTCTTAGTGTTTATTGTTTCTTTATCAGATGAGCACTTTATCCCAGGTTTTAAATCCCCTAGATGGCACTACAGAATACAGTATTTAAATGTTTTATACAATGCTGTTAAATAGACAATGTTAGATAATTTTTCTCTTGAAAAATAAACATTAATGAGTTGTTTAACAAAATGAAACAAAAGGCAAAGATTTTGTTTAATACATGCAAGATAAGCTACATGCTTGGTATTTTGGCATGTCCTTATGCACAAAAAGTGGAATGGTATGCTAGACATGTGCCAGATCACATTCAACTCTTTCTGCTAGTGTGGTCCAGATGGTAGCTGTCAGTTTCAAATCTAGACTTGGGCCTCCAGGTCTGAATTGGAAAATAAGTGTGTTCAATCCAAAGGGATTAAAAATCAGGAAAGAAAACAAGTGCTGTTGTTTTGTATTAGAAACATACTTGGCAATCGAAAGTACTAAAAATGTATATTGCAAGGAGTTGTTGTTTGAGACCAGGTAAGAGATTTTAACATTTTAATTGACATTTAAATTTCATGCTTTAGTGGCAGGTACCTCACATGCTGGACCTCACGGGAATCCTGATAGTTTGTATTACCCCTGAGCATTTCTTTCGCAGTTGGTATGTCATTGTCTGCAGATCACTGCAGTAAATACTGTACTGTACTACTGAAAAGAGAGAAAAACATTGCCATCTGCAACTACAGCTTGCAAATTACAGCTTGCAATCGTCTGCTATTAAATAAAGACACTTTAACAATATTTTGGGTTTTAAATTAGCAATTTACATCACAAGACGCTGAAAATACTAGTCTTTTAATACGGCAATTTTCTTTCCTTTTAACCAGGCATCAATATGTATTGAATAAAAAAAAAGAAAGTAATACAAACCAATGTTTACTTAAACAATAGCCACCGACAGCAAGAGACACACAGATGGAAATCCAATAGCTTCTATCTCAGTGGGAGGTTTCATTTGAGGACCTTGATGGGGATGTGATTGGACTGCAGCACTCTAATTTACGTCACGGAGAATCTATTATGATGCCTTTTTTACTGCACTGCTGTGCCAAACCAGGTCTCCTATGAGAAACTGGTCTCAAGCAGGGAGCAGGAAGTAAGGACTTCAGTTTGAAGGAGAAGAAAACGCAGCAGAGTTTCAGGTACTGAAAATCCAGGTTAACTTGCACTAGTTGGCTGTCCTATGGAAACAAGGAATGGCAATACCATGCCTTTGGGTTTTTTGAAGAGTCTGGTAAAGGGGACAGCAGAGAAGCTATAGGGCATATTTGATGTGCAGTGCATATTGCCCTATAGGCTAAGGAAGGAAGAGAATTGAATAAGGTCTTGCCAGTAAATGGCCCAAAATGTCCTTTTTTAGTGTCACTACTTTGTTTCCAGTGATAGAACGAAAGAGTGGAGAGAAGCTGTCCATTATAATGAGTGCAGAGCTCATCTTTCACCCAGGGAATCCTAGTGTCAGCAAAATGTATGGAGAAATCCTTGACAGAAAAAGCCCTAGATGTAATGGAAAGTGCCAGCAAGGAATTCTATGATGCAAGCATAATTTTCTGTTAAATTCTACCAGATGGTCCGCAAAGGCCTATCAAAGTGCTTTCCCATTATAAATCTTACATAATTTTTCCTCCCAGGGCTA
Organism: Burhinus oedicnemus; assembly: GCA_008921705.1. Classification (NCBI taxonomy): domain Eukaryota; kingdom Metazoa; phylum Chordata; class Aves; order Charadriiformes; family Burhinidae; genus Burhinus; species Burhinus oedicnemus. Next base: position 5,745,768 of record VFFE01008529.1, on the reverse strand, counting down.
ATCTTGTAATCGCTAATCAGCTAAAGCTCCATGTGCTTCCTTTACCTTTGAGTGTACATAAACGTGTTTTACTTCTAGTCTGCCTTTTGGGGAAAGCAAATTCTTTATTATTGATCAGAAGGTAAATCTATTAAGGGAGGTAGCATAACATTCCTTGTGAAGTGCAGCCAGAGCCTGCTTGGGCATCTGGTAACACACTAATTGTGCTAGGAGGTTCTTTACTTCCACGCACTTCTGGGGTACTCCTAAACTGCGTATTCGTTTTCTTCCCAGTCAGCTTTCACAATATAAATCTGTACGGTCTTTTGGCTAGGAGCTAGAAATCCTTGTTTCTCCTCCAGAATGGTCCCTAGCTTTTTTTCTGACATCGAACGAGTCACTTAGGCTATGTTTGAGCTCATCTGTGAGTGGGTGCTGTGGCACTCGGCCGGGTCCTGGACTCTCGGTTCTCTGATTTGCAGGCAGTGCGCAGAGGCGGGAGTGCCCAGGGTACCCAAATATGGGTCAGACCCTGAATAGAGGGCTGGTGGTGCACATGCACATCTCCCAGTTGGGTAGACATGCTGCTTCTATTTCTCTCTCCCCTCCCCCTCCTTCAATCTTAATTATCTCATCCTAGATCTCCTAAGATCCTGGAATCCATTTTAAGACTCTGCTGTAGCCAGCAGCACACTATTCGAACCCTCTGTAATACTCGCTACGTGATGTCGGCAGCAATAGTGAAATCTCTGGTCGCTGCCACTTACAGACTTACTGTAGTTCCTAATACCTCTCATTTATTCTGTAAACTCTTAGGGTCAGGTCTGTGTCTCACCATTTGTCAATATAAAGTTTAGCATAATCTCAACTGGCCTGTGCAGAGGCAGCTGTGATATAAATATTTTTCAAATTGCATCTTTTATTATTGGAAATATAAATTATTATTATTTAGTAATTTTTTTCCTTAATCCTTTTTATTTCTTTTCTGGTAAAAAGAACTGTGTCACAACAGTAGGGTATACACATTTTCACAATAGGGAAAATAAAGGTGGAAAAAGTCTTTTAACAAAAATTTAATTTTACTGAAATGTAGCCAGTTACATTCAAGGCACCTACCAGTCTCAGAATATTGTTTTTTGTCAAAAGTTTTATGAAGTGCAGTTCCCTCATTATGTGTCATTCTCTTGGTCCATGCTGAGTAGCTAACAAATTTCAGTCTTGATTCTAGCAAAATCACTACTATTGGTAAGACCTGCTTAGATTCTTACAGTGATTTACTAGGAAAAAGCACTAATGTAGTTAGTAACTTACTTTTCTAGACGTTTTAGTCTGATTAGTCATCTCTCTGATATCTTTTATCATTCTATAGTATTATTTCACTTTAGAACTGTTGCCATACATTCTGTTTTAGTATCAAATTGGTTTGAATTTAATCTTGTGAGTCCTGTTCAGATGGTTTTTGTACCTAACTCAACTGTTTTTGCCGCTTCAGAAACAGCATGCCAGAGAGCACTGTTCTCGGCTTTTTATTATGTGCTATTTATAGTGCCTTTGGTGATAAGGATCAGTGGATAATGGATGGATTTTCATTTCTATGCTGATTATGGACACTTTTATTTCATTTTAAAAGGTTTAAAAGTTTTTTCACCATATATTCTGTCACTAAAGTGTATCACTGAAGACACTCTAATTTCCTATGACAAAACGCACACAAATTCCTGTAATGTATGTGTGGCTTGAAATGATTGAGAAATACCATTAAACTACTGCTAATGTTTGGCACAAAAATACAACTGCTTATACCTGCGTTAATGAATGCTCAATCTCTTCTGAACCGCTATTTCTGTATGAAGACTATGTATAAGTTGCTTAAACTGTGGAATAGCTATAATTTTTATATATGCTTGTTAGGAGGCTGTGCTTAATGCTGAAGACTTCATATAGTTCTCAGCTTGAGTTAAATATATCCTTTTCTTTTTCAAGTCCTGGCCATCACTTCCTGTTCTATTAGTAATATGAAAATTATCTGTGGACTGCTGAGAAAAGGGGAATAAAATGTGAATGTTTACATTTCCACACATATAATACTTACTACACAGCTTTTGATATGAATCCCTTGGGCTGGCTGGAGGCCAGTTTATTTCCTAACCTATCATAGAACAGCTGGAGGCCATGTGTAACTGCAAACATGCCAAATCCAACATTTTTGGCTCATGGGTATTTGGATCAGAAAGAATGCAGCAGTCCAAGACTACCTCACAGAGAAGCATAATTTAGACATGTTTCCTGTAACCCCGTCAAAGACAGTTTGCATTATCACAGGCTGAAGGTTGCAGTTCTCATTCATCTGGAGAAAATCTTGATTAAAAATATTATCTTAAAGATGAACTTAATTTGACAGAATTTTCCCAGATCTCCAGCCCTGGTTCAGAGGATGAGGGGGAGAGAAAAAAAAAAAAAAAAAAAAGACTTTTTAAGAGATTAAAAACTTCAATAAAAGGACAGGCGTACTGTATTCTGGAAAAGGACAGATTTTCATTTATAGATCTATGATGGAGCAAAGATTATGCTGATGCTAAACTTAAAACTAGTGGGCAGAAGACTGTATGTTCTCATCCCTGGTGACTCAGAAGCAGAGCAGGACATGATTCTTCTTTAAAACTTCTTATGTTTTTAATTAGTTTGAATGTCTCTGTACAGGCAGTAATAAGATGAAGTAATGCCTTTCTCCTCTTGATGTCTGCTGTGTGGAGTCTATTCCATGCAAACTTTCAGAATGTGACCTTTTTAAGTGTATGCTACGGTTCAGAATGTAGTAGAAAAGGTAATTTTTTGAATAGTTTTTGAAAGGCATTGCTTTGGGAGTTCAGATTCTTGGCAAACCTCAGTGCATAGATACCAGTGTTATAGACACTTCAGAAATAATAATAATACATCTAGATTACACAGATATTGGCCCAAAGGACTGAGTGTTATTGCCAAACTCTAAAGTGAGAACAGGGCTGTACAGATTCCCCATGTAGCTTGTGTTTAATTTTACAGGAGACATTGTTTTAATTTTTCTAGTGATCCCCAATATAGAAATTATATTCTAATCGGTGCACGAGTCCAAGAAATTTTGTGTACATGCCAGCAAAAGGATCTTCTAAATACTCAGTAGTATAAATATCTACTGGAACTTGATTAGAAGACAGTGCTGAAAGGTGTATGCTAAATTTTTACTACAGGTTTTTACTACTGATAACCTCTAAGAAGCAGGCAGTAGTCCCACCAACCTTTCTTTGCTTGAAGATAAACTCAGGTAAACTTCTGTTTTTACCTGTACTTTTCCCCAGAGTTAGGCAGTTGGCTCCCTGGATAGTATTTACATGTCTGCAACAGACAGCCAGGCTCCTACTTTTTCCACGATGCTACATACTGTGGGCTAAAATTCATCTAAGTGCAGGAACATTCACAATGTTGGAGCACTCTCCAGGGCCCACCTAGCCACAGCTGCAAGGTTGGCAAGAATTCTACAGCTCCAGGGGGTCCAGCCTCTTCTTGAGCATAGATAAGTCACTCAGATTGACCAAAGCTTGTTTTTTTCCCCCTTTCAAACAATGCTCCTCTTCTCTTGATATACTAGGGAATGTGGTGGAGTACGTGATCACCTAGGGAGTAGGTCCAGATCCATGGATCGCCTCACTCTTGGTAGGCAAACCCTGTACTTCCCACCTTTTGCAGCAGACTATCCGGTGCTAAGATCTTATCCTGCTGAACCTGGTCTACTGTGTGAAAAAAAGAGATATATCAATGATGGGAAACATGGGGGAAAAAAGCTTGAATGTGTCACCTTGAACTGAGAATATCCATCTTGGATGAGGTAGGCTTGAGATATTGTCCCTGACTGTAAATGTGTTTATGCGTTTTAAACTAAATGGTTGTTGAATGAAAACCAGAAGCAGTATTAGTCATCTTCATCACAGTTTGAGTATGTTCCTTCCTCTCCTTTTGACATGCTTGCAAAATGACCTCAGAAGTGGAAATGCAGTCCTGAGCTGTCAGCCTTACTCTGTGGAGGAATGAAGGTGTTTTGCCCCTTCTCTGTGAGACTGCCTAGAGCCTCCTTCCATCACAAGGGCTTGCTGTCCCCTTGCACCTAGAGGATCGCACCTCTGGGCTTCCCATCTCAGCCTCTGTGGCCTGAGTCAGCAGTCACCTCTTGTCACGGCTGCCACTGAGTTCCTCAAAGCAACTGCCTCACAGACCCCCTCTTCTAGGCACCTTCTGCTCCTCTAGTTTGAGCACTTTTGATGTAGCTTGGGATATGTGAGAACTGGGAATGTGACACCTGTTTAGTGCGTTCAGTAATGTTCCTCCTCTCCTCTGCAGCATCCTTGAGATAACTCTGTTAGCTCAGGGAAGGAGGAAAAATGTACAAGTCTCTTAAGTACAGTGATCATGCTGGTATAAATGTTGCATCTAAGTGCTGGGGGGTATTAACCAAAGATCTCCAACTACTTCAGATATCAAAAGGAACAGAACTCTGATAGCATAATATTCAACACAGGATACTTAGACCAGTTGCAAAGCTCTTTTGGAGCAGGCTTGAGTGCTTCTTCAAAGTATCACATAGTGCCACATAGACCCACTTTTAATGGGAAGTTATAAAAAAACATTCCACTCCTGCACATTTCACATTTGGCAATTAACTTTTCTTTGCTATTACCTGAACTGCTGCTAAGGCAGATGGCACTGTCTAGTTCCTGTCATCAGCTGATGAACTTCAGCTGTCTCCAAAAGATGCTATTTAAAGAGAGCTTCTGCAGGAAAAGAAAATGTGACCCTGTTGTGCCAGCGATAAAAATCAGTGTATTGGTTAATTGTCGGACAGACTAGCAATCATACAGTGATGATGGGCACCTGTGCATTACTGGAAGTTAGCTACTGAATATAACCATTTCTCTTCTCTTCCCAAAGGGAGGAAAATAAATATGCTGGTATGTGTTTTTGTTCAGAGCTAAAATGGCCTTGTCTACTATCACCCTTAGTTTAATGGGATTTTGTTCCTTTTTCAGAATTAGTCCCATGCTGATTTTGCATATAGAAAGTGTTTTATTCCATGATACTTTCAAATCATAAGACAATATAAAAACATTATCCAGCTATACCTTAGGAACTGACAGGGTCCCAAGGCATGAGAAGCAGAAAGTAAGGTCAGGAATAGTCTCCTCCTCTGGTTTTGGTGCTAGAACTGGTAGGTGTAACACAGTGGAAAGAGACTTTTTGAAGGTGAACAGTTTGGCCTTTCTGCCAGAAATAGAGAGGTGATTTACAAACTGCAGAACATGCATGGGGCCCTTGAGACTACCGATCTCCAGATGAGTATTTGATTTGTTTGCGCCAGTGAACAATCCTAATCCTATATGTTGAGTTTTACTTCATAAAAGGCTCTTATTACCCATGGAGAATGTTATATTTTCAGAGACAGGTGTACTGCCTACACATCAGTACGCCAAATGAAAGGGAAATACCCGAAGGTTGTCACTGTCAGTGCTCAATAAGAGATGAATATAAGATTGCACAGAACACTTTGCATCATCGAAATAAATGATTTTTAAGACCACGTAATGAAACTCTGGATGCTTGCGTACCATAGACTGCATTCTTTAGAGTCAGAAAGTGTTTGCGGATTTGAAAGACATTTCTCATCTGCATTATTATTGTTTGCAGTAGTTACAGCCAGAGGTCTCAGCCCTATTGTACTAGGCATTGCAAGAAAAATAATGAAGACAGAGATTTTCTCTGAAGGACTTTTATGCCTGAGCTAGAAAATACTTTCTAAGAGGTAGATGTTGAATGCGTTTATTGTAAGTGTTTTCATGGAACAGAAGTTTTCTCCTCCTGCAGCTTAAAGACTGCAAGAGTGGAGGTCAAAGTACTCTCCTATATAGTTACAGAATCTTGACAAAGCTGTTTTATGTGCAAATATATTATCTTAGGTTTATTTTAGAAAATGTGAGAGGGCTATACCTTTGGCTAAGATGTTTAGCAGCTAAACAGTTAACACCATTTAATAAGGCTCTATAATTTATTGTTATATTTAGTATTCTTTCTCTTGAAAAGCACAGCTCCGTGATCATTATGAAGTTTGTGTGAAACACAGGTATATGGTGTGGGACTGAATAGACTTTTTCCCTTTATCTAAAAAATGTTGTATCACCTCTTTATCATTTTATATTTTCATAGTGACTTAGGCTTTATGTGGGATGAGACTCACTGAATACGTCTGTACTGCTCATAAAGAGCTGTCCCTGAAGAGGTTTTCATTGTGATGTGCTCTGTGTCCTGCTTGACTGCCATCCACGTATCTGAAACACAGACTTGAGTGCAAGCAGTGTGCCCAGAAGCATTACAAACCTGTCTGGCACGCTGCCATGATTTGGAAGGGACAAGCAGGCTGCTCATACAGGTTTGCTTCCCATTTGGGCCAAGTGTCTGGTTTTGAGGGCAATTCTTAGGCAATTCCTGCCCCAAAGAGCAAATGAGATCAGAGGCAACAGATGATTACAGTTATTCTGAAAATTTAAATTTTTTTAAACTTAAATGGTAAAACTGAACACGAAGGGGAAATTTCATTCTTATATCAACTAAAGCCTTTGAAGAAAGATAGTTTATTAAGAGGTAAATCTCCTTTGCTAAAATAATAGATGTGACTTCATATGTGGAAGCTAAGCTCAAGGGGTGTCAGGTAAATTATTGTGAGGCTGCTATGGGGCATAGCTGCTTGGCAGACTGGGGGACTCATTCTGACGGTGAGAGAAAGATATTTAGGAAGAGATTTCCAGAGCCGAGTCCACTGGATTTCAAAATTCTCAGGGTAAAGTTCACCCAAGTCAGAACTATCTATTTAGATTCTAATTTGCCTTTCAAAAATTGTCTAGGATTAAAGTTGCAAGAACTAAAATTGATTACTTCACAAGTTCTTCTTGCCTATGCTTCAGACCACAACCCCAAACTGGCTAAAAAGCTCTCCTTTTCCATCAGCAGAGACAGAAGAATCTTGTTTCTGAGACTGCAGGTGGTTTATGTCAGAAAAAAGGAAAATTGGTAAATGTGATTCTGAAGATAACCATGACAATACCTTAAACCAGGATGGGTTATAGTGGAAAATAGTAAGCTTACTAAAAACTGTCAGCTTTCTTCGTGGACTGTGTCAAATATTTTGGATTATTGATTTTATCTTACCAGGACCTAGGCAATTTGCATGGATATCTTGCCTTTGATTTTCGGTGAGATCCTTGATAAAGCATTCGTTTCCCTTTGCCTCAATTCTTCAGTGGGAAAAATTATACTTACTTACAAGAATATTGTAAAAATAAATGGTATTAATCTTCTGAGACAGTGCTGAGGAGGTCTGTACAGTTAGCTGGACAATAAATAATGAATTTGGTTAGAAATGCTGTTTATGACAGTCCCTTCATTCAATGGAGTAGAAAAAAATCGGTTAAAGTTTTTTGCAGATTCTGTAAAAGAAAACACAAAGTGCAATACTTAAACAAAATGGAAAGGTGCTCAGCTTAGAGAAGTGGTTGCTATAAGTAGCTTTTCAAAGTTAATGAGAAAAACCCATGTAAGCGGGATTTTAATAAGCATTCTCTTGCTGAGTTCTCCATTTTTGATTAATTTAAAATAAGTCATCCAGGTTTAATGTATCAAAAGACAGCCACATTCCAACTCTGCTGTTGGATTTTTACATGGAATCATGACTTTTATTTAAATACGTGCATTTGAATCTCAAGGACATAATAGTTCTACTATAAGAATCTGTTTACATTTTTTGTATTATTTTTTTCTACTTCACAAAGCTTTGTGGTTTGATTGCATCAAACCTGGTAACTAACAGACTAGAGAAATGGCTATCATTCTTTAAGTAAAAGCCCTAATTAAGAGTTATAGTAACTAGCTTAAAATTAGATCAATATTTCTATCAGTAGTGATATAGGAAAATGTTTTAAGTCTTTCTTATGTCAGACTTTGATAGACTGTAAAATCAAGATTTTTGCCAAGCAACTGGTAAGATATGATCTGCTCCTCCTTGTAAGAAGCAAAAGTGTGTAGTCAAAAGTATCTGAGAGCCAGAGAAGTGCAGGTAAGTTAGCAGACTTTGGAAGCTTTATTCAAGTATATTCTGTGCTATGTGATGATAATTGGAGAGGCTGCTTTAACTTTACTTTTATCGGTATGTTGTGTTGTTGGCAGAATCTAAAGCATCTGTAGGACTTCTAACCTTTCAAAATCGGCTGTTTCACAAGCAAAATAATCTTCTGGATAAAACCACCATTTAAGCTCCTGTTGTGTTGCTATTTCACTCCTTTGGAGAAGATAACATGGTAGGTTGAATTATCTGGTAGAAAATTGTCAAGAATTATGTTCTGAATGACAGCTACTGTGTTAGCACTCTGTGATGGATTCTGAAAGGCTGATGGACATTTCAGAGCGAGCAAGAACATTTTCTCAAAGTATAAATTAAAAAAGTTGTACGATTTAGAAAAAACCTACAGCAGTATGAAGAAACTACTGCTTAATTCTGTATTCCTTGAGCCAAACGCCTGCTCTGGAATCATCTTATTTCCTCAGTAATAGCTAATCGTATTGGAGGAACTAAATTGCATGTATCCCTTTACTTAACTTTGTAGAACACATAAGCAATTATGGGAACTAAGAAAGGTTATATTGGCCATCAGTCATTCTAGTTTTATACTTTATTCACCCTGTGGTGCCTTGTAATTGTTTCTTAAATGACCTTATTATGTTTGTGCAACACGGAAAATAGCTTACTTCACTTGCTTAAAAATTATTCAGATTCCATGTGTTTCTATTCATTAATTTTTACATGCAGATGACTTAAATTACTTATTATAAACTGTACTTCTGTGGGGTGCCTACACTAATTGGTAAGCCAAATTACCTACACCAATTGTTTCTTGTGGCAGCGGTGCCATAGAATTTATTTATACCTGTGCACAGACTTTGCCTCTGGTGGGCCTGCACACACCATAGCACTTCAGGAATTGATGTGCCTTGGAGCCTTAGGAAAAGGAAAGCAGTGCAGGCCATGTGCACCTGACTTCAGTTTCTGCCTACGTGTTCTTTATCACAGACCTTCTTCTGTTTTGCTCCTGCTTGCTCAGGATAAAAACTTATCTCATGTCCGTTTCTGACAGGGCAAGCTGGATTCTGCCGGGTAAAAAACGCACTGGACTAAATCACAGTGAGTGTGGGACTTCTTTGGCCATAAAGAATATTACCTATATTTCACCGTTATTTAGCTGAGTAGATGGTATCTAATAACATCACTATAAGGTTCTTTAAACTTTTTTATCTTGTGTTACTCCAGTAATGGTGAGAAAGACTGATTCTGTGAAATGGCAGCGGATTCCATCTCAAGAACTGAGAGTCTAAAGTCACCTAAGCAGGTGACTTTATCTCCTCAGTGTCCTCCCCAAGCTTTCTGACACCATCAGCTAGCAGACAAAGCCACTCTTTTGTAGGAAAGATAAGCTGAAAACAACTGATCGCATTATGCTCTGTAACTGAAGGTAATTAATGATTGTACAGCTAAATACAATATCTTCAGGTTGTATCTACCTCTTAAAATCACCAGGAGCAGGGAAAGCTCATCAGTTTTCTGAGTCAAATGATAGACATAAGATGGGCTTTTTTTTTGTGAGGAAGGATTTATTTTGTGGAGGATAATTCTGTACCTCTTTTGTGACTGAGAGCTTGGGGCTTCCTGCTGTCAATTTTCAAGTTAATCTTAACCTTGAGTAACAGAGAATATATTGCTTCTGGGATGCCTGATCAGGAAAGCAACCTTTGCATTCCCTCCCTCCCTCCCCAGGAATGGAGGGTTACAACAGCAAGAGCAAAATAATTTTTCTTCTTATTGCACCAGCCTGACCACTCAGAACATTAGCGCTAACTGGGCTTGGTGCGTACTGCAGCTGTGAGCCTCGGTAGTCTGTCACCCGCACTATGGGTTTTGAAACGGAAACGGGCTTGTAGATTCCAGCACGGACTCCTTTTGCTGAAGGTGTGCAGAAGGGGGTGCGGGGTTCAAGGTCCTGGAATCGGTGGCCTAGCACTGTCAGTTCTCAGCTGGGAGGCAGAAAACATGCATTTGGCTTCTCCATTTTTCCCTAGACTTACTCGATGTCTTTACAATGCAGAATGCATAGGCGGTCCTGAAAGAAGGAACCAGGACCCAGCAACGGTTTGCAACAAATCCCTCTCAGGGTCTGCATTTTAAAAAAAGAGAGAGACAAAGGGGCTGGGGGAGGGGGGGGCAG
>VFFE01008529.1:5694026-5735438 GCA_008921705.1 Burhinus oedicnemus | reverse complement strand
GGGAGAGAGAGAGAGAGAGAGAGAAAGAAAGGAAGGAAGGAAGAAAGAAAGGAAGAAAGAAAGGAAGGAAGAAAGGAAGAAAGGAAGAAAGGAAGAAAGGAAGAAAGAAAAGCAACTTCCCTTACACGTTGCTTTTCTCCTTAATGGAAAACATTGATAACATTACATTTTCTTAGCCCAGGTTTAAGACTTGCTTGAGATTTCACAGAAAAGACACTGGACTCTAGTGTAAACTCTACACCCCGTGAGCTGTAGTTTCAGGTCGATGTACCAGATGTATGTAACTGCTGACATAGGTGTTTATGACCACAGCAGAAGTAGGATTTTACACGCAACTCTTTTTTCTCATTCCAGTGTTTATAATTTTTTTAACTTAACATAATGGGTTTGTGAATGGATGCTATTACCAAGCACTTTAGTTTCTAAGACACCATGATAACTGGGCTGGGACTCCAAATTTCACCTGCAGGACTGAGCATCTGACAATCAAACACAGGGATGCTCAGTCCTTCCAGGACAACGTTCTTTTCTAAACTGGGACTTGTGTTTTGTTTTGCTTTGTTTTTTAATTGAATTGTTACTGTAGAGAGGGACAAATCTGTCTAATTTCTGTGCAACTTTGGGGTGCTTGATGTTTTATGTATCTGTTGTATCTTATAATTCATATATACTTCTGTGAGGTATTGTGAGAACACATTCATGTATGTAGGTGCATGATCTGGTATTATGGTGGTGGGATAAGGGAACCCCATAAATATGATTGTGATTTTTCTAGAGTTATGTGGAGAAATAAAAATGAGTAGGGTGAGGTTACTGTCCTTTTCATCCACTCAGGTGTAGATGCTAATGATCAGATTTGTGCATTTATTTCTTCACTGAGAAGTTGTTCCTAGGCAGATATTTTGCAAATTGCTGTCAGAGAGCATTTTACAAAGTTTAAAATATTAAATTTAATAATTATATTAATATTTAATATTAATATTAAAATTTTAAAAAGTTTAAAATTGTTTGAATCATCTTCCCTTATGACCCCACTTTTAAAAATATGATAGGTTATTCTGTTGTAAAAACTGTCTTGTTTTCTTTCTTTCACAGTAATATTATAGTGTTCTTGTATAATAAGATATAATAATACAACAGTATAATACATTATATAATTATAAAGACATACTAACATAGAATTATATATAACAAGATATGTTTGTTGTATAATAAGATATCAAACAATATATCACAGATTTAACACTACCCCTAGAAATATGACATATGTCTTACTGTTGAAGCCAGGGGTCAGTAAATTAATACACAATATTTTAATGTTTTAAAATGTTTTTAATGCAGATTTTTTATTTCAGATCACAAAAAGTACTTTGAGTTAAACAAGAACACAGAAAGCAGAGACTTTTTCCATAAGAAAGAAAACTTCAAAAAAGAGATGAGAAAGCAGAAACTTACTTTCAAAAAGGCATAATATATTTTCTGAACAATATACAGTACCTTATCTTAATTGAATAGTTTTATCCTGCAACCATTTATGGAATAGCAGAGTACAGAATGAGGTAAAAACCTCACACATATTCAGTTTGCTTGGTCTAATTTGCGAAGCTTAGCAAATTAGATTCTGCAAGAAACAGTCAACCTTTGCCCTTTGCAGACTATTTATTATTTTCATTTTAAGATGAAACTACAATAACTTCTTACTCTTTTCTTCATAGTCAAACTGTTGAACAGTGATTTGTTTAGCATACAGCAAGAATAATACTGAAAAATGAGAAGAAAAGAAAAAGAAAAACAAGTATGTGTTTTGTTTTCTCAGAAGCCAGAAAATAGAGTGAAGCGATACTACAAACACCAACTCAGAAGAAAATACAGGACTGTTTAATCTGTTGAGAATTTGGCAGACAGTGAGTGAATACCCAGAGACAACGAAGAACACAGTTTCACAATCTTTTCTGTCCAAAAAAACCCAGGATTTGCCTGGTGTCACATAAGAAGACATGGGGGTGTTGCTTACAACCCTGCCCACGAGGCATTGGACCAACACTGCTTAAATTATGAGAACACTTTTGTTCATCAGTCTGAAAGATGGTGATAGATATTTAGACTTTGTCCACAGTGAGGACAGGTTCTTCCCCACAGCTTTACTCTGGGAATCCTTCAGTGTAGTATTGCTCCCCCTACTCAGCAGCCTTCACTACCGATTCGTCATGAATAATATTTATTATTCAGCATGGTATTAACATCTCACTCCAACATTCCTTCCTATCCCTTCCCATCCCCAATCATTTTAATACTATGGCAAAACTAGAATTCTCCCTTGCAATCTAAAACAGACAATAAAATACTCAAATTACTTACAAACAATGTTTTTGAATATTTTTCACCCTAGAATTCTGTTTAAAAAAATCACAAATTCAATAGCTTGAGAGAAGCTGTTCACACATTCACAAAATATGCTGCACAGGTTAAAACAATTTTTAAAAGCCTGAAAAAATGTCCAACTCTCCCCCAAACTCATTATATTTTTATCCTGTGCATTATTCTTTATTTTCCTCTTTGTCTAGTTGCCGATGCATTTTCCAAGTGAAAGAGATTCTAATATTTCTCTTAGAGGAGTAACAAGGTGAATAATTCCCCAGTCAGGACAACTTCCCCCCTTGATATTTAGCAAAATAATCAAATGAAACACCTTCCTTAATTTTATCTCATTATTCTTCCTGGAGCTCTAACCCTTTTTTGTCACTTGGAATAGTGCCTCTCCTTCTGTAATGCTTTCCCATGAAAAATTTGTAGGTTATTATTGCTCTCCTTAGTTGTTGCTTAGCTAAGTGATATATGTTTGACAGACTGTAATTGCATGAGCCCCTGGGAAGTGAAACTGCCAAGTTGCACACAGCTCTATTTGGGATATGTATTGCAAGGTGTGTCAAACGCAGCCAGATGTATTGCATAAACAAGAGGAAAAACCTCAAATTCTGACTAAAAGAACAGAGAGGGAGGGATGTCTTTTTTTTTTTTTTTTTTTTTTTTTTTTTTTTTAAAGCCAGTTATAAAAATCTCAGTTATTTTCTAAAGTTTTCTAAAGGTCAGTAGTGAAAGCACACACGCTCCGCTCTAGATTCACAAGCACTTGTATATTCACTTGTCTCCCAAGTACTGGGACGGTCCCTCTGTCTGTCCAGCTCCCCTGCCCAGATCCTGAGCCCTCTTACCTGCCCCACAGGTCCCCTACTCGCTGGCTGGTCCTGCATGAGGTTTGCTAGTGAATACACCCCCCCCCCCCATGACTTGGGGGAGATACAGATCCTCACCGCTCCGCTGGCAGCCAGCAGCAGGCACACAGGCTGTGATCCATGGTCTTGCTCCAGCTGCCGATGCTGAGCCCCTCACACTCCTCAGTCATGCCTGCCCCACTCACCCAGTAGCTGGTTTTTGGGACACGTACCATTTCCACTCCAGGAGCTGGGGCTGAGACCTCCACTCACTCCAGTGGGTGGCACAGAGACCCCACTGGCTCCAGTAGCTGAGTCCACAGGCCACGGGTGCCCGCACCCCTGGTGTGACTCCAGCTGCTGGCCCCAAATCCACTCACTCTGGTCTCCACAGCAGCTGTCACCTAGTCCTTTCGGCACTCACATGGACACAGGATAGCGAGCGAGACTACACAGAGAGATGGTTAAGAAAGGATTTAGTCAGGAGACAGGACAGCCTGTGACAATCAGGCATGGGGCTGGGTCAGACAAGCATGTTCACCAGCCATTGTTTACATGCAACCATCCCCTTTTATGCCTGTTTCTGTCTAATTCCCTCTTTGTTCCTGCCTTATCCTCTTGTAAACTTCCCTTCATAAATTTTGCATAGTCCCACAGAAATATCTTGAGTACCCATGTTTCCCCCTTCTTGGCAGTTAGAAAGTACAGGCTGAGCCTCTCCAAAGCTGTGCATGGAGTTTCTTAATGGTCCAGCAATTATTAGCTGGAGACTTTTGGTCTTTGCCATTGTCTCTATTATCCTTTGTCTACCATGTTTGTCTTTCTGTGTTATCCCTTCCCCCTCTACTTATCTCCTTTTGCATTGAAAAGATCCTTGATCAGATAACCTTGTGCAGCAGATGTTCTTGCCTTCCACATATCCCTGCAGAAGTCAACACGGTGAATCTCAGAAAACAAAAAAAGCCCTGAAAAGTGAGTGAACTGCAAGACAAAGAAAGATCTGAAGAGAAGGGGAAATGATATACCAGTTTCAGGTATTCAAAAATAACAAAACAACAAAAAGAGCCTGGTCATCGAATAGATCAAAGAAATGAAAGCCTGAAATTCTTGTAGATTGTATGTTTTGAAATGAAATGTTTGTAGTTATTCTTATTTGCACAGTAATGTTATAGTAATTAGAAGGTCGTCCATATTAGACATTACTTTCTGATTCTTTTTTTCTGCAAAGCCCAGAGGTAAAAAGGATTCATCTGACCAAATGTCATCACCTGCAGCTTAGCTATTCATCCTGAGCTTCCTCCGTATCAGTGGGGAGAAATAGGCACTTCTTGGGTGCAGCATATCTCATCCTAAAATAGACTTCTAAAATAGATCAGAAGAGCCGTGCTTTAAAATTGCCTAATTCTCTTCATTGACTATAAAGTCAGCCTAGGGGGTTAGCTAAGATGTAGATGTCTACATTCTACACATACTAAATTAGGTGAGATGAATCCCACCCTTCATTTATT
Organism: Burhinus oedicnemus; assembly: GCA_008921705.1. Classification (NCBI taxonomy): domain Eukaryota; kingdom Metazoa; phylum Chordata; class Aves; order Charadriiformes; family Burhinidae; genus Burhinus; species Burhinus oedicnemus. The sequence continues at coordinate 5,730,718 of VFFE01008529.1, read as the reverse complement.
TTTCAAAGAATATAACTTGAGATTGTCACATAATGATATGAATATGAGAGATGGGCCTTCAAGAAAAGCATTAAATATTACAAGGATGGTGATAAAATTGTGAGAACTGGTAATAACACTTATGCACAGTAGTGATCTGATGTTGCCAGGGTCATACGCATGTAATTGCGTGGTATTGGAAATGAGCAGAGTGTGTGAAAAGTAATGTGTGCTATGTTTAAAAAAAAGTTTAATAAGATAGTGGAACAAAATGTAACACCAGAGCTAGAGAAATAAACAAGTGCTTTCCCCTCTCTACCGATTCCTTCTTCATTGCTGCTTCAAAGTCCAAGCTTTTGTCCTCAGCATTGAAATCTTGTATAACTCCTCTCCTCTTCCTCATCTCTGCTTCAAACACAGGAGCAAAAAGCTAAGAGAGATAAACTGAAGAGCTGAAAAATCTATAGTGTAAAGGAGTAATTCAAAGAACTAGAAGAAAAAAAAGAAATGAGGGAAGAGGAGGAGGGAATAGAGAGAGGACAATGAAAGCAGAACAAAAGTAACAAGTGTCCTGTCGTTCTCTCGGCAGTGTTGTCGGTCTACATGTAAACCAGCTTTCTGGTGGCTAATACAATAGACTGTTCCTAGTTTGCTGAAGTTGTCACTTGACCACTTCATTGTCTTTTACGTTTTGCTCTCTCCTGCCCTATATTTTTCTCTCTTCCATTTTCTTCCTGTCTATAATTCCTGTATGCTTTCTAACACCATAATATTTAAAAGCCTCTGTCAGTCTGTCTACCCTTTGCTGCCAATTGTTATTGTTTTTGCCTCACTCCAGCTAAGCTCATTGAGTTGCTTTGGAAAGAGCTCAACCTATCCATACCTCTGGAGGCAGAGCAACAAAACAGAGAGCTGCGGAGAGAGGTGGCAGCCAGCAGCGAGGGAAGTCCGGGCCAATGGAAGTGTACAAAAACCTATATCATTTAAATGAGGAAGGCACAAGGCAGAGAAGAAGCAAAGCAATCCTTTTGTGATCGGCACAGAAGCCATGAGTAGTGTGCCAGTTATAACAATGAACTGGAAGAAAGAGTACTGACTGGAGGTTAGCTCTGTTAATTGCCAGAATCGAAAAAGGGATGAACAGCCAAAAGTGTGGAAAAAGGGGAAGCTACAGTGTCTCAGACACCTGCTTTTCCTAATCCACCTTCATTTGGAAACAAAAATGCTTCCTTTTCAGTCCAATACATATCAACAAGTAGGAGCAGGTGACGGATTTGATGACTGAAACTAAATTTGGGGGCAATCATTCTCGCTCAGGCTGTCATGAGAGTTGCTGTTTCCTTCAGATGCTGATTTATGTGTCATGTTGATAGCCCATGGCACCCGTGAAGTTTGGCTCCCCATTGTACTAGCCTTGCATAACAGAGAAGAGGAAACAATGTGCATGCCAAAGAGCTTGCTCTAAGCAAGTCTACCGTGGGAGATAATTTTTCCATAATGAGCACGTGTGTCTTTGTGCTGCTCAGGTTCATGTTAGGTTACTAAATCATCCTCCCTGTCCCCTACTTTCTCTCTAGGTAACGGCATGGATTTTGGAAAGGAGCTTTGCCCTTCATGAAAGTTATGCTAAGTCTGAAGTGTAGCCAGATCTCTCCCTTAAATGTGAGGAGTTTGTGTATCGCTTCTGTATTGAAGCAATAATGAGTTCCAGCTGAGAGGCCAGAGAGTCAGAGGATGATGGTGAAGACCGAAAAGCTTCAATGCCATCCTGCATCATGGCAACGAACTGAAGTAATGGGGGACTGGGATGCAGAGGAGCCGAACTGCAGAGGTGCAAACTAACAGATACTGTTCAAAATTAATAAGACATATCAGTGTTCAGAGGAAAGAATATGATGAAGGAAATCAGTGAGTGGTTCTGAAAAGAAGGAATTAAAGATGAAAACAGAGAAATACTGTTGGTAAGTGGAAATCCATTTAGAACAGATTTATTAGAAGAGATTGACTAGGAACTTCTGTTTTACTTTTTTTTTCTCCATTCAGGTCTATTTTTGATACTCAGGAGGGATAGAATTATAATCTGGTACTTGCTTTTTTGTGTGTGAGACAATTTGATATCGTAGTTTATGTTTTTATCTCCGTCCTCAAATCAACACTAATTACTTGAGGAAAGTGAAAAAATGTCTTGACAAATGTATGAAATGGAATTCGACTTTTCTGGAGATCTGAGACTCCAAGAGGTTGTTAGCGTATGTTCTGAGGTACTCAGAGATTTCTGAAGGCTACTGGAGCAAATTACTGACCATATTTTTCTTCAAAATCCTTGTGGAAAGCTTTTTCTTACCATTGTCAAGAGGAAAATAAATGCTCTCTGAAGATGTGGCAAGTCTTACACCATTTTTAATTATAACAGTAGCTACTTTATATAAAAACATGAAAATATGTATAAAATAGTAAAATACCTAAAATTGAAAATATCTAAATATAAGGTTATATCCGGTATCTGTTACAAACCGTTTACTTAATAACTCCTATGATTATTTTAAAACCTTCTGTACGAGTCTGAAATTCACCCAATGTTTGAGTTAAACTTCAATATATTTAACTACACATAATAAAAACAGTAGAGCTTAGGTTCAGAAAAAAAAATCATGATGACGATTTTTTTAAAGCAATTCTCTTCAGCGTATTATTCCTTATGTGAGTTTTCATGTAGCTGCTTTGAACTAAAACCAATGAGAAAAGCAAGCAGGTGAGAGTTGCAAACTGATAAATAAATTGCTGACATTAGGAACATTTCTTTGAGAAAGGGGAAAAAATAAAAAGTGTGCGTTCACTTTCTGTAGTACAGGCTCAATTTGACTCTTTTCATGCTGTTGTACTCAATCATATGCTGTAAATCTGTGGAACAGGAGCTGTAAAACAAATAGTGTTGCAGTCAGCCCGTATATTTCTTTCAAAGAAGGCATTCTTAGCAAGAAATATACTGATTTAATGTAAAGGAAAAAAAAGAACAAACACCAACAGTTTGTCTACCACAAAGCCCTGGAAAGGACCTCTGTATAATTTCTCAGTCCCTTGTATGGTCTATTCCTTATTCCCTGAGTAAAAGTGAATTGAAGTTAGTTCTTTATTCATGGATGATAAGGCATCACTCCTGCCTCCTCTTTTCTCTGCCTTCCTCCTCCTTGCCCCATTCTCTCTCTCATATATAGAACTCTAATTCTAACCCAGAAATTAGATTTTCTTTTGCCTAAGACGCCCAGAGTTCTTGCTTGTACATTATAGCTGAATCTGACTACCTCATGCAAAACAAAGCATTTTTGTATTGAGTCTTTTGCAGTATCACAGCTCATTCTGTACAGAAGCAGACGCGAGATCCCTGGATGTCAGTCAGAGGCTCTTCTGTTCTGCAGTGCTCTCTGAGCTGATTAAACACCTGAATCCAAAAGGTACTGATCTGTAGACTACTGCCTTGTGAATAACACGGATACCGTAGTCTTCTGCTGACCCAGATTTCTCTTTTTCGGTTTGTATTTGCAAGGCACCATCCGTGGAAGTCCCTTCCTCTTTCCATCGTTGGAGGGCTACAGCTTTTTCGATAAGCCACTGCACCTCTGCACTTTTTGATAATCTATAACACTGGGCAGTGAGGTGGGCATTGATAAGACGTTGCTCTGTGAACTCCATATCGGGAAGTGGGGAGGGACCCTTTTTATAACCCCTAGCTAAGGCAGCGTGTGTGGCGGTTTTGTTGTATCTATCATAAAAGAGAATGATTTGAAGGTTACCTCTGTCATATCTATCAAATCACTCACAATCTACTTCAATTACCGCAGCAATGCACAGCTGAGAGTTGCTTTATCTTGCAGTGAAGAAAATGGGTACAGAGGACCAATAGAAAGGAATAAGCATCTCTCACAAATGCAAAACATATAGCAGAATAGAAAATGATAATTTCTGACTCACTTTATATTTAAACAGAAGAGATGAATTCTTAAGCAGAGCAGACAGATATATTTTTCTACCACTAACTCCACCCCCCAATTTTTCAAGAAACAGATTAAAGGTGATCCAGTAGCCGCTAGTTTGTGCTCCTTCTTTGCATTTCCATATAAAATTGCCCTTTCACCATTGCCTCTTATCATAACTCCAGAGAATTCAGGATATGGATAACTGCAAGATATGATGCAGAGTGGGAGCAAGAAGCCATCTTAACTGTCAGGTGCAATTTCACTTTTTGTAAAAATAAACTCATTAAGCTATAGAACTCTTTGCCGTATTATATTGTAGCTACTAAATGTTTACTTGAGACCAAAGGAGACTAGAGAAAATCATGGAAAAGAGCTCCATGGTAGGGGCTACTAAATGCATAGAAAACACATCTCGCACAGGATGAGCCACAAATGGTTGAAGGTTGGAAATGGTATTTTGGCGAATTATAATGTATGGTGGCTCTGTTCTTTTACTTTCCCCTAGTTATGTGTATTGCTTATTATAAAAGACAGGAGACTGAGCAAGGAGTAGGAGGAAAGTTCTAAAGTTATTTGCACTGCTTTTCTTATCCAAGATGTACAAATCCTTTATACCCACAGAGATGATTCTCAGGATCTTACAGCTGCGGGTGGGGAAACTGCCCTACCAGCAATGCTCCTCTGCTCAAAGGGGGATGAATTAATTCTATTAATGAAGAGAAAAGTCTATTAACATAGTTCCCAGCACATGGGTATCTGAGATGTTATTGTAGAAAGAGTTTTAGTGGCAGTGAGGCTTTGGTCTATATTGGTTTAGGTTACCATATATCAAACTACAACGTGACAAATCTGTCTGGGTTCAAAGCCAGAGAGCTGGTTCCATCTCTCGGTCCAGTCGCTCCATCTCTAAGGAATTCCTTATGGGCCACCTGACTCCTGAAAAGATTAAGACTGGGGAGAAAAAAAAAAGAAAGTTTATGAATGCTTATTTAACTCCATTGTCTGTAAAGGGATCCGATTGCCATATATCATATATAGGAACATATAGGAGAGAGGAGTCTCTCCCAACTGTGTTTTCACAGCAATACATACATGAAGACAAAGGCATTGAACACAATCTTGCTGTACTTCAAGCAAACTATTTCACTTCTTCTGTGCAAAGCATGTCAGACTTGTCAGATTTAACCTTTCATTGACATTCACTCTAGGATTCTTTCTTTTCATTGTGCTGCTGTATGTGCAACTAACTAGATTACTTGAGTCGTCCTGGCAAAAATAGATCATTCTGCTTCTGTATGTGCATGATTCACATAACTCAGCACAGGAACAAAGGATCTATGATTGCTATGATGCAGAGGCACTTGTACATCCTCAGTCCTGGCAGCCCACTAAAATACATATTCTTCACCAGCCAGTACATTATTGCTACTATGGAGAAAAACAGGTGAATTCCTGTAAGAGGAATGAGAGAAGGCAGTTATGCAGGAGATACTGTACATCCTAAAATGGTAAATGGTCCTCCTGGCATTTGTTTTTTAGGATAGCCCTGGATGGAATATGTGTAGAGTATATTCCCAGTGTTTGTCACCAATCCCAGAAGGCAGAGGTAGGTTTATATGGCAGAATAAGGTATACACCTTGTCTTTTTTTTTTTATTTTTCAGAGCCACAGTTATCATATATTCAGACTTCTTTCAGGATAAGAGGATTTGAGTCACTTTATTGTAAACTTTTACTACAATAGCTACATATTTAAACATATAGAAACAAAATTGATACAACAATTATTATTAGGAGAGGCTGCCTATTTCTTTCATCAGATCTAATGCATATGATATAATGCTGTACTACATGAAAAGATCAAAATATTTGCTCTTTCTCCAAAACCAGTGTTACAGTCATACATAAATACATCTAATCAGAATGTGAAATCTGGGCTGCCCTTTGGATGTTACCTATATTTTATATTGATCTGCCTCATTATTTTGCATTATTTGAAACTACAACAAATATGAAAACTAAATCTTTTCTGTCCCTAAAGCCTTTAAACTAAAAAAAAAAAGGAAAAAAAATACTCAAAGGAGCAGAATTTCTGGATATAGAAAGCTTTTTAAACTGATTATATGTCTTTTTTGCAAAAAGATTTAAAATTAAAAGGTCAGCAGTGCATGTTTTTTTCCTAAACGCATGAAGTCTAATGGGTGTCAGTCTGATTTTGCCAATTTCCAATAATATAGTGGTAAAGCAAAGGGAAGAAGCAAGGTTAATTCCAAATAGCACTGTGTTGAATTCTATTAATAAAAAGCAAGATTAGGTTGTATTAGAGAAACCGTGCCTTTTTAGAATATAGCTTTCTGTTAATTGCAAATGTATTCAAATTGTTCTCTAAAATAGAGCTGGATATAGAGCCCAAAATCACATTATGACCTGAAGCTACCTTGGAAGTAAAGAAATTATCCATCCTTCTCAGCTATAAAGAATTTCTGTATTCAGTTCACCTGCGCTTCCTCTTCTCTCCTTTGGGCCTTTGAATCATGAAGGAACAAGCGATGATATGTGGTATGGGAGGAATTAGAAGTATCACTTCCCGCTAATTCTAGATTACTACTTATTAGTCTTTGCAGTCCCTATTCTTACTGTTCTGTTTGATGTCTGGAAGCTGATTAAATCACAAAATGCATTTCATTACTTTTTCTAGAATCAGAGACTCATTTCTGCAGCATATTTTTAGGGAATATTATGTGAATATTTGCACCGTGACACATGCCAATTTTGTTGTTCAATTCACTCTATAGTCATAAAAAATAAAGAGAGATTTTATACCAGTAAGCTTAAAACAAAATATGGAGTATATAATATATATATGACATATAAATATAAAAAAAATTGCTTGCCATTAATTGACCAAAAGCTTTTTCTGTCAGGAATAGGATTCTTAATATGTGTGTCCTCACATCCATCCCAGTTTACTATGTGGTGCTGTGTGCTACGACTTCTTTGTGCCCTCAGGTGGTTGTGTTTCAGTAATAGAAGAATTGTTCCTTATGTGTAGTATATTGACGTTTGTAAAATGTTTTGAGTGTCTCTGAGATGGAAGCTACTATGTCAGTGTAAAGTCCAGACTATTAATATACAGTTAAACTTCAGACCTGGATTTACCAGAAGAATCTAAGACTGAATCCTCCTTGATAAAGTCTCCATTAATCTTGCACTAACAGAGATACATATGCCCTCCAGTGTCTTGATTCATTAACATGATTTCCATAATGACATACCTGGAATGAAAAAGTTCACCTTTCTACTCAGTAAATGAGTTGGAACAAATGCAGAGAACATTGACCTTACAGAGAGGCTTCTGGGTGATTAAATTGTTGAAACCATGTCAGTAAGTGCATTAGCCACTATAGAAACTTCCCTGTGGTGCTAATGAAGGAGAGAGGATAAAGATCTCTGTAAACCAATTGTCCATGTGTTTCCATCTGGCTAAGATGGAATGGAAAAATTAAAAGGAGTTTATCTAATCACGAGTCCTTACCTCTTTCCTCCACTCTGCTTCTGTGGAACAAAACTAAAAAACAGTGCCGAGATTGTGAATCAAAAGGCTTTTCAGTCTCACACAAACACTTAGATATACTTAATTTATCTTCTGCATTGATTTTTCAGAGACCTGATCAGTGGAAATTCCAAGGTGTTACGCTGAAGGGAACGGTATAAAAGCTTGGCAGATAGATAGGACTGGTAGTTTTCAAGTCTTTGAAAAAACTTTACCTTTCAATACATCTGTACCACATATCTTCCCGTAGATCTAGTAAAGGACAGAGGACTTTTAAGGGGAGTTAAAGAACACAGAAAGCAGAACAGCCTTTCACTGGCACTTTTAATACATTATCCTTTCTAAGCTTAGCTTCCTGTTTGCAGATCTACAGTTCTCTGCATAATTCAGTGCCCAGCAAGAAATTCTGCATGCCTGTGCACAGAATATTAAATTACAATCTAATACAAAAAGGAATCTGTCCCAGTGCACATGAAGACTGGGGTGTTTTCTATGCTGTGCTGCTCTTTCTCAGCTTATAAGCCTACAAAAATCATACAAAGACATGGCAATAGCAAATTCATAGGTTCAGTCTTTTAAAAGCTCACAATGGATATAACAAAATGTTCATGAAAGAGTGCTAACAGAGGTTTTTCCAAAATCGATTTTTCTTATTCTCTCTGACCACATCTCAGTCAGAACGATACCCTTGTGACCTACAAAATGTCTGAGAGAATAAAAATGCAGCAGCAGCTGAGCAAAGAGCAGAACTTTCCAAGTCAGGAAAAAAAGGCAAAAAAAAGCAGGAGAAACAGGACAAAGCATCTAACTTAATCATATTCTACAATGTAACTTTGCTATGGCTGAAAAGTTTTAGTCTTCCTGATGTTAACATTTCTTTTCTGCCACATAACTTGCACCATGCCAAATAATTCATCTTCTAGAAAATATATTCTTGTATGAGACGTACTTGCATGATGTTATTCATATGTTCCAAGATTATTGGCTGCTCCATGAACAGCTGAACTAATGAAGACTTCTTTTCTTATAATTTGTGCCTTTTGTCTCTAACCTTTTCCAGCTGAGTTATCTTTCATGTCATCTGTGATCTCCCTTACAGGCAAGAGGCAGCAATGCTATCCCTAGTCTGGAACTATCTGCGTGCTGATCAGCCAGCCGGGATGCACTTGCTGACTCGATAGAAAGCTGCTGCCAAATGGAGTGTATACGGGCAGAAATCTGTTTGTCTTTCTCTCAGCAGGACAGCAGTTTATGCCCTACCCTTCCCTCTAACTGCTGATTTTCACGATACTTGAAGGAGCATAATTATCTTCAATACTTCTTCATATGTAGCTGAATACAGACAGTAGCGTTCAAATATTATGAAGGCTAGGGGAAGAGCAGGCAGATAGCTAGACAAAGTTAAATGTGATATATCACATTTGTTATGTTTATAGTATCCAATTTGTTTCCTTTAGGAAAAGCAGAAAAAACCCTGCAAAACCAACCTATAACTATTGGTAGAGGATAATAGTCTACAGAGCAACATAGGAAATGCAAATGGTTAGGTTTCTACACTGATAAAAGTATTTTTATCAGAAAAAAAAGAAAGATTTGTATTTATCCATTTACTGAAACCAATTCTATTTGCAGATCTGCTTCTTGGCTGTCAGCAGAATGATTTCCTTTAATTTCTCAAGGCTGCTCTACAGAGGGAAGAATTAAGCTGTAGATCTTGGATACAGGTGTTTCAGGAGCAGTCTTAAAGACTCTGATTCTTAGCCCTGCACTGCTTCAAAATCACGCAGCTGGCTGCATTAGGATTAACCTCCTTGCTGAAACAGGAAAAACCTGGGCTCTTTTGTCCCAAATCAGTTACTGATCCAGTGTACTGCACAACTCCAAAGCAGTTACTCCAGTACAAGTGGACATGGAAAACTACATGTCCCGAGTACCTGGTGTGCCATGGGGAAAAGAACAATAAGTCTTTAAATTGGCTTTCCTACTGAGTTCCTCCTACCCGGAACTACTTCTGCAGGCGATGTTAAGGTGGTATTAATTTGAACCTAATAATTTTAGCATTCTGTACAGGTAAAGTGAAAGGAAATTCACCTCTGTGTTTTGGTTCATCCTGTTTTAATAGGGTTTACATTGCTGAGTAAATCCTGAAGTCTTTGTTCATGGCAAAAGACAATTAACCTTGTTTATCTAATAGTACCTGCTGTCATTCATTAGTCATGTGATCATGAAAACAACGCTTCGCAAAAGAAGCCCCATGTTGGTAAATAAGCCTGATAAATAAAACTCATGTGGTCTGAAGGAAGGTGAAATAAAAAAACCCCAGATCAATATCTGCTGCATTTGGCCCTATAATCACAATGTCCCTGTCAAGTGAGAAATTAATCATTATGGCCAAACTAGTACAAATCAGTTCACTTAATGTTTTTGTCATTTACCATTGACAGAAAGTAATATCTAGGAGTGTCCATCTTAGTATGACCATTCCTAGCTATAGTCTAAGAATGATCTTTTGAATAAAAACTCCACATGATTTCTGGTTCAGAGGGTAACATAGATAAAGCCCACAAAAATGCTGTTTCAAGCATAAGTGTCTGGTTTAGGAGTAAGGATGAAAACTGCAAGAAGGCAGCTGGGAATAATCGCACAAAAATCAAATGCTGTGCAGTTGTCCTCCACATTGTCTCTGGCTGGTCCATGTCAGTTATGCTGTGCAACAGTCAAGAAGTCAAATACATATAGAAACAAAAAAAGGCATTTTTATTGGCACCTATACACTTACTTTCTATTACACAATTATGTACAAGTGAGGTGAAGCAATTAATTGCATTCTCTCACAGTGCCTGTAGACCTACAGCAATACATTTCACATGAAATAGCCAAGATAGAATCAATACAGCTTATGTTTTAGATGTAAATGGTTGTTGAAAATATATTGTTTACTTTAGTGGTAGTTTTGGAAGGGGAAAACTTTGTTCAGGAAAACCAGCTGTACTCTCTGCGCCTCAGAACACTAGCTGCCTTAACTAGGTACAGGCCTTTAGGAGCGAAGATCTTCTGAGAGCGTGATGGCAGAGGAGCTGCAGAGTTCTAAGGCGCTGGGACGCCTCTCTGCAGTTTTAGGCAGTACCTTCCGTCTGTCTACATTATGTCAGGAATCATTCCTTCGAAATGCTTAATATTAGAAAGATTTAAAAATATGTCTATCTCTGCTCCAGGGCTGCCAGCTGTATGTTGAGCCCTTTTAAGATTCACCCAATGAGACTACGTAATTAAATGCCAGCAAACTTGCCTAAGGGTAATAAAATCCAGTCATCATTTTTTCAATATTTTCAAGTACGTTGTGTGATTGAAATGAATGATCTTTTCTTGCGTAGAAAGAGACTTGTGTGTTTATGAATTGTGTGAAATCTAGTCAATGTGATAGTCATTGTGAATAAACATGTGTGTGTATAGCCAAAGCATCTGTGGAATTGGACAGCTGAAACAATAGAGGTGCCCACTGAAAACGTAGGACTTCCCAGTACAAAGGCAACTTCAGAGCTTTTCTTAGATGGGCACACTGTGGTGACATTGCTTGGTAAAACTGAATGTACCTGTCCCTGAGAGAAACAAGAGAAAGGGCACAGAAGTGGAGAGAAAAGCATTTGAGGACACAGTGAGAACAAACATTGAGAATGTAGCTTTGTGAAAAGCTTAGAGAAAGATCTTTTGGGCTAAGTGCTACCTAGAAAGAGTCTTGACCCCATGGGCAAAGGAGCTGTATCTCTTGCTCTTTGATTTCTGCTGCGTTCAGGGGAACCAGACTTTGTGCATTCTTTGTAAATAAACAGAACGACAATAAAGAAATATATGATTATTATCAGCTTCACCTCCTACCTGAAATAGCCCTTGGGCTAACAACTTAGGTCAGAAAAGGGTCTTTTCTATACTGCTTGAAATATATTTGATTTCAGAAAGGCTTTCATCATTGATCTCTTTACAAGTGATACGCAGTTCCCACATATCTGAATTATTTCCTGCGTAACACATGTATGTCTGCATTAGAATATGGGTTTCTGAGAAGGGAAGAACTTGCAGTGTTTGTGTTGTATGTTCGAAAGATCTATGTTACAAGAAATTCAGCACTGAAGAGTTACACAATCAAGACATAATAAATGTAAGAACTGTGGTTGTCTGAGCAGCATTAATTGCACTTAGCAATAGGATCACCAACTCATCTACTCTACAGCTAAGAACAGACAAAGGAAAAATGAATTTTAATGAAAAACATTGAACAATTTAATCTACAAGTTCTATATAACTTGTAAATTTGAAAAATATTTTATGGAAGCATTGTTCTGAAGAGATTACCTTTAAGTGGCTTGACTTATTTTGGCTTCACTGATCTTTATCCAAATATTAATTGTTTTGCATTACATTCTAACATCTTTGTATTGTACAGAAGTTTGTGAGATGTCTATTTAATAATTTCTAGTAATTTAGATAGAATTCTTCAAAGTGTAAAATGCTACTCGTGCAAAATTTGACTCAATGAAAAAAACAAAGAGATTTTTTAGAAAACGCAGACTTATATGGAAGGGCTGTCTGAAAACCATAAGCTGTTCAGCAAATTGCTAAGCATTTAGTTCTGATCAATGTCTGACCACCTTTAATGTGGCTAAGGTCTTAACTGTTGTCTTTTTTAACCTTACTAAAATAGTACAACTCATGTAATTCCAGAACATGCAAGCTTGGCAAAATAGGGAGGAATATGCCAGCAGGCTGCTGGTGGTGATCTCATTGCAATCAGCTTCTGGAGTAAACAGATACCATTTAAATGGACAAGACCATCCCTCTCAAAGCAAGGAACAGAGAAATGGGAAAAGGCTTCTTGTGCTTTATGTGCTTGCTCTGTGCCTCTGCCCAGCCTTTTAAGAGTCTCTTGTCCTGTCCCTAGGTGACTATAGACTGCCATGGTGTTCAAAATCTTCCAGAAAGAAGCAACGGGAGGTTTCCTGGGCAATCCACCAAATGAAAGTAGTATTCATGGAGCTATTGAAATGGTCTTTTTATTTGGCTTATCCTGTTGCAGCCACGGACAGAATTGAAGAGAGGGTGAATTATGCCCAACATTTCTGCTGCCTTGAGATGAAGTCACTAGGTAGAATTAAGTAATATTTTCTTAATATACTGTTAATATTTCAAGAATCTAAGACTGCATGAGTAATGATAGCACTTGGGGACATGGCAGTGATTCTGAAAATGGAAATTGGCTACTGGATATTCACGTTGTTGTGTAGATCAGTGGACTATAGTCAAAGGTACGCTGTTTCATGTGGAGATTTTTTTTTCTGTGTTTTCCCAAAACAAAAGTATCTTCCATTCTTTTCTCTGATGAAGTAATTTTTGTTTCACAAGGAGACTCAGTGATTCTTAATAGGGAAAAAAAAGACAATTAAAAGAAGATCAGAGAAGGTATTTAGTCATCCCAGACGTTATCAGTGAGTGTTCAGGTCAGTGTGGTTTGTTCAATTAAAAAAGGATCCTTAGCTGCTTTGGGCCAAGGTCCTGTAACAACCAGTACTTGACAGAATATTACTTCATGCCAAAGCAATAACACAGGTATAGCTCATCCTGCTTTGAAGCAACAAAGTGAATAATGAAATGAACTTGGCCTCTTGAGCTTGAAGGTGCAGGGTTCCAACCCTATGCACTTGCACTCATGGAGCTCTTCTTGCTCACTTACAATTGAATGGAAAAAGCCAAGAGTTTAAGTAAGAGTATAATAGGTTCTAATATAATGCATTATTGCTTTTACGCATCAAAAACTTCCCGTTAATTTCTTCAGGCTTGATTAGGAATTAAATTGGCCTTTTGCATGTCTGAAATTTGTATTCAGTCTTTTATGCTCTCCACTATAATTGCCATATAAACAGAAGTTACAGTGGCCTACTGAGGGGGAAAAGGCCCACACTCCAAAACCCCACACCCTCTTCATATCCTACCAGATCCTATTTCCTTATTCCTTATCTTTATTCCTATAAGATCCAGTTCAATTTTTACTGAAGTGGCTGGAAAGTTTTCTGTTGATTTTAATGTGTGTTGTATAAGGCTACTTAATAGTTTATTGGTGTGAACTTTTTCACCTCGGTCACTGGTCACTGCTCACTATGTGGATTTGATGAGAGTGAGGCAGTTGCAAGCATAGCAAGGTGCTCTTTTAGATGTACTTGCATATAGTTGCAAGCACAGCATCTCATAAAACCAGCTCTAACCTGTGTTTAGGGACTTTTAGGCAGTGAAGAATATAATTTAATTCCCTTTGAGATTTCTTTAGAAGGAATTGGCAGCCCATCTTGCTTTGGGAAGTTATTTGGCATGACAGTATATTGACTTTATAGACTTTCTTTCTCACTTCTAGTGAGACACATTTACCACTGAATGCTCAACATAATGACAATCCTTAAAGCACTAGAATGAGGTTCCCAAAAAAGATGTTTTCATTTTGCAATAAAGTCAAATTGTTTTCTGTAAAACATTTCAGTGAATATAAGCCAATTAACCCTTTCCCTAAATGAAATATATACATAGAATGAATTTGTTAAAGAGAAATACCAAAATATTTCTTATTTAACTTGACAATATGATAACACAATATACTGCTGTATCTTGATAACATATAAGGCAATAATCTGAATAGGCTAAAAAATGTGTGAAAAATTGCATCTATTATGCTGAAAACCTTTCTGTATAAAACACGTGTTTCCTTGGAATCATTGAAGCAAATCTTATTTAAATTGGCTTAAATTCCAGCACTCTGCCTTTTAGAATCAGATTTAGTTAGCTAAAACATACTCCATCTAAAAGACAGATTCATAAATGGGCAAAGGTACTTTTTTCTGCATAGTATTACTTTTAAAAACTAAGTTCAAAGGTAGTTACCCCAAACTGCTACTTCACTCTATCTAGTCCTGCAGTTATTTAAATATCCACTAGGAAATCTTCCTGAACAGCAAAATGTCTGCCTCTGGCTTTATTAGAAGTACCGAGCAGAAGAAGTATTTGTGAGATTCTTACTTTGTGTACCAATAATTCACATTAGAATCGTAGAATCATAGAGTATCTCAAGTTGGAAGGGACCTATAAGAATCATTGAGTCCAACTTCTTGCTCCTTGCAGGACTACCCAAAACTAAACCCTATGACTGAAAGCATTGTCCATCCGCTCAAACCTGGTGAATCAAGATCTGCTTTTCCTGGGTGAACTGCATGACTCCATACAGAGTCATTTTGAGCAGGGTAGAACAGCTTGTAAAAGACAGACCAAAAGGCCATTCCTTTGCCCTGCTCACCTACTGTCGCACAAAGCCTGATAGCTATGGAGTTCTCCTGGCAGGTGGGAATGTACTATTAATATCTCAGGAGGGACAGTTACTGTCTGTCTCCCAACTCAGGGAATGTGGTAACACATGCTTGATTCTTCCTTGTCTAATGAGTCTAATGTTCTGTTGTGCAAACAACCATTTTAAATCTCATGAGAATTTCTTTTTTTTTGCTTCTGTTTCTGTATTGCTACTGGAAAACTGCTCCACAAAGGCTCTCATCTGACAGTCAAGAACTTTTAGTAATTCTTATTCTGAGTTTATTCCATGGCCACTCCTTTTCTTTGCCTGTTAGCTTATACAGCTCTTCTAACTCTAATGTTTAACTTTGTGATGTGTTTATATAGAGCAAACATATCCCTTCTTGGCCTTTCTTTTAAGACATGCAGGAAGCCATGCATTCTTTTTCTCTTCCCTGTAAAACAGGCTATCCAGACTTCTGATTGTACTGGTTGCTTCCCTGTCTACTTGCTCCAGATAGAGAGTGATTGTTCTTTAACATGAGTGACCGCAATTGTGATGGAGCATTTAAAAGAAAATTTTGAAAGTAGCTTATATAAAAGTAATGAATACTTACTTACCAAAAATATTTCACATAATACCTTTCTAGGATGACTTTGCCTTTCCATGTGGGCACATTATATTATTGATTATTAGTCATGACAAATTTATCTCCCCTCTCCCATTTCCATCTCAGAGGTTCTCATGCATAATGTAAATTCATGTAATGTAAACTCATGTAATGTTTCTACATATATAATGTTGTGTTTTTGCATTACTCATTTTCACCCAGATTCTATTCCTAGAGTTCTCAGGGTGTGGCACTGAGAGTCTTCTTTCCAGCCTTTTGTGGGACATACCTCAACCAAATTTCAGTACTGCAATTTCAAATAAGACAAAGTGGAACCTGTTTTAAACTATGCTGGACCCAATTTGTCATTGTGTTATTCCTTTTTTGAGTCACTGTAACTCCATGGAGTTCAACTGAGTTATGGAAGTATAAGTTTGGATTAGTATATGAATCAGATCTTGCAATGTTCAACTCCCTGATTGCAAGTCTTGCTTATTCTCTCTTAAAAGGCAAATTATTCATGAAATCAGAGAGTGTACATTTATTATTTGAACAAATAGAAACTAACATACTGAAATCATGAGATTCTACATTTTTCTAGCATTAAGTTCTGAGTGAATGTTGTTTTTTGTTTAGAATGTGCAGTTAACATAAAGGATAGACTCTGTTGTTTGTAATCTAGGGTTAGGACAGACTGAGGGTCCTATGATAACTATTTGTAACTGTAACAAAGATATTTACTCAATCTGAAGTAACTCACTGAAAGTCAGAAGCCTGATTAAACTCTTCTCTGATTTGAGCACAATATATAGAGAGAATAGAAAGCTTGTGATATTATGAAAATTTCCTTCTATTTGCAATGACAATTTTGAGAAGGATGGTTTGAGTGGGAGCTTGTTACAAGAAATGACTGACCTTGATGTTTATGGAAGGAGATGCAATGGGTTAATCCAAGGTTAATGTAAAAAATAAGTGGCAATTAGAGACCTCTGAAACTGTACTACAGAAAAACACAACATTTCAACAAGATAACACAAATTTGAAATCCTTTTCTATCATGGAATTTTAAAACAGCTCTCAGGAGTTCATAATGTCAGGTCATTCTGACCTTTCTAAAATGCTTCTGAGGTCCTGAAGCTGCCTAGAGTCCTAAGAACCCAGCAGGCAGGCCTAGGATGGAGTCTGGGGGCAGCAGCTCCTCATATTTGCGAGACACCAAAAATTCTTTCTGTGAGAAGTCTGCTGATGTACATGCAGCAATATAATCAGAACAGGAAAAAATTGCTGTCTGGGCTCTATACCTTTTCTTGTTCTCAGCGTACACATTAGTTCTCATGCCTGTGTAAAGTTCTATCAACAGTAGCAGTATTTAGAGCTGCTCTAACTAGTCCTGCACTTGTGTTCACAGCTCAAAACCTGACCAGCTGCAGGTGGAAATTCTAATACTAGTTACTGCTCAGGAATATAGTTATCTATATTTAAACATGGATGCAATTTTTCAGCAAACACCTAGAGTTTTATAAGTGACATTGTCAGAATTAGAATTTGTTCACATAGTTAGTGTAACCTGTGAAATATCAAGTTTGCAGGGACCAATTTTGGAAAAAACCATACAGCTTGCTTTAAAACCAGGTAAAATACTATATAACCAAGTGATTGAGCTTAATGATTGTTTTCAGTTCTGTTAGCATTGAGAAAGTTCTTTACAGTCTTAGGTAGAAAGTCATGCTGTAGTCCTTTCTGGAGTTCTAAACCTTTGTTTTCATGTGTTATACCTTTTATCCGGCAATTAATAGAGCAGAATAGCCCAATTTTAAGACGACCACCTGGCCAGTGTTTATCTCTGATCACGTGCTCCAGGAAGGAAAACTGTAAATCACAAATTCTATCAAACCAACTGGAGTAAGCATGCTTGATGGAGAAAGTATCACAAACAATGTCTTCATTTAAAACTGGGAGGAAGGTGGTATTTTGTACTAGATAAGACAGGCACCATAAGGAGTTGGAGCTGGGCGTTCTCAAAGACACTGGGGAGGAATCTGATGACTGGAAACAGGGTGAAAGCCCTGTAGAAATCTTTGCATTTCTGCTTATCCAAAGGCAAGTACTTCAAAAGGAACCTATGAATATTTCTGTGAAGTCTGAAAGCAACTGGACTTCTAAATCTACAGATGTACCATACGTAAAGTTTGATATGGTTTTCAGAACTTGTGTTGAGCTAAATGACACGAGAAATTCACCAAAAATGGCAAAAGCACTAAGGAGCAAGCAGACTGACTGCAAAGGTATTTAGACAATATGCGATGAAACACAAGGCAAGAGGCCATCTTTCCCTATTGAGAAAGTAAGCCATCCTAATGAGACAGCTTATTCTTGAATCTCAGGCTGGAGCGTGCAAAACTGTCCTGTTCTCCCATCCCTCCGACGCAGAATGTCACAAAGTGGCGCTCACCAGCTCCATGGGCACCACTGGTGGCACAGAGTGCTGTCAAGATTGCTCTGCCGAGGGTCTCCCTCTGGATCCTTTTAACCCTTTTTTAGTTCTGTAACACTCATATTCTCTCACAGGTTCCACTGGTATCCCCCAGAATTATTTGTTTTCCCTTTCTTTCTGTTTCCTGTTGCACTTTCCTTTCCAGGAGGGCTTGAAGATTTGGCTAGGGCTGGGCTAGTGCCCAGGCCTCATAGGGAAAATGAGAAAAGAGGTGCAAAGCAGAGATTCCATTTAAATCAGCAGAAGCTAGGCATCTGAGACCCAGTCCAAAGCAAAATAACATGAAAAAACTGGTGTAAAATCTTTTTCTTTAGTTTTCTTCAGATACAACACTGGAAGGAGAGGAGGAGATTGTAACAATAATAACTACCAATTTTACATGCAAACCTGATTTTCAGAATTACACTGTTCTTCTAAAAAATATACGTGAAGTCTGTAGCGGCGTCCCATGAGAACAGAGACAACTAATTCTCAGCATTCTATATTAAAATAGAACCTTCCACCCCTTTTTATATGAAATTTTAGAATAAAGCTCTTAGGTAATTTGAAAGTGAGCTGACAATTCAGAGGAAGAGCTAGGGTCAGAAATAGCAATTTTGTTTGAGATTACCAAGCAGCAGAGAAGGTGCCTCTGGAAATATGCAGCTGTTTGGATAAAATACAAGAAGGAGAGCCCTGACTCCAGGAGCACTGAATACCAGCTCCTGCTGTGCAGCTGGCAGCAGGAAGCAATGAGGCCAGGGTTTCAATCACTTCACGGTAGACAGAGTTAGGTACAGGAACTGGGGCTTCACTAGCCAAGGAAATGCAGGTATTCTCCGTGGGGAAGGCCACAACAGAGCTAGGAAGGTAGGAAAGAGGAACAGAGAGAAAAATAACAGAAATCACTGCAAAATAATCACTCCAATATACAGAAATAAAAACAGTTTATGAAAGATGATTGTTTAGAGTAAATTCCTCAGAAATTTCTGAATTTCTCAGAAATAAAAAAAGTAGTAGTATATAACCAATTAAAATCTACTTTTTGTTGCTTGAGTTAATATAATTTTACATTTCTGTTCCTACATCCTCTGAAACAAGTGGGTCTGTAAATATTAGGTTTCCATATTATTGACAGGAACTGTCAATGACTCTAAGAAAGGAGTTCAGCAGTAAATATGACTTGAAAATAATAATTCAAACTGATTACATATGAGATACTTCTCATATAGCAGAATGCATAAGTAAAAATTGCAAACTTAGTCATCTTATCTCCTGTCTGTGTCAAAATATTTTCTCTCCAATGAAGAGAATTATTTCTTCCCTGGATACGAGAGGTGAAAACCTGGTCCCACCGACACCAGTGACAAAATACTCCTTGGCTTCAAAGGAAGAAGAATATGGTATGTATCTTCCTGATCAACAAGATTTCAGAATTAAAATCATGGAAGACTGACATTTGATTAAACAACTTTTATTCTATTATTACAAGCCGAAACCAAGAATTTTGTCTGATATGAATGTTGTACAGACAGTGGCACTGTTTAATTTCCAGCATTCCCCATATAGCAGAGACTTGGTTACTTCAGTAGTGCTCTACACAAGTAAGGGGAACTCTGTGGAAATTATAGCACTGCCTGGACCACAGTCCAGTGTACATCCTGACCTTCTGAGGGTTATTTCTGAGTAGGTAAAATAATCAGTGAGACTGTCTAATGCCCTCTAAACCTTAGAGCTGCCCCTGGCAAGGGTGATACTCTGAAATTGACAGTAATAAGAAAGTGAGGGAACATAAGTCAAAATGTATCAAGTAATATAATTTATTGTTTTTCAAAACCAAACAACATATGTATAACCTGCTGGATGATAGATAGTCTAATGTAGACATTTTTCTTCCTATTAGAACAAATTTTTAGGAGATCATAAATGAAATTAGGTATTTTCAGAAGCACTAGAAAGTATGTTTTGTCTGTTACAAGTGGTAGGAACTCTTTGACATTGGCTGCATATAAATTCTTTGCATTACTGCTGTGTATAAATCCTCTGAATTTGCAAGACATACTCTTGAAATATTTTTAATTCTAACACCTAAGATTATCTAACACCTAAGATTATCTAACACCTAAGATTAAGTATCAACCTAAGATTTTCTTAAGTTTCTCATGTTACTCTTCTTTCTTCATATGCATCTCTAAATTTAATATTACAGGACTGATTTCATATCCCTACAGAATATAATTACTGCGGTACTGGGTTCAAACTGAAGATCCACCCAGACCAGCACTCTGTCACTGACGGTGACCAATATTTGATATTTAGAGAAGAAGTTTAAAAATCCAGTGAAGAAAAAAGCCTTCCCAGGTTTTCCCTCCCAGCTTCTGTCAAACAACAAAGAGAATTTTTTGAGCCAATACTGGACCAAAAGCACCACGTTTACTAGCCATTGATGGCCCTGCCTCCTGTGAATTTCTCCAGTACTTTCTGGAAATCACTTTTACTTTCAGCTTTCAGAGCATTGCGTGGCACTGTCCCACAATTAATAATGTTGTAGTAATCATTATTGTAATACGTGCCTATAATTAATTGTTATGATTTATGGTTCTATCATTATATATATAATTAATTGATGCACATATATATAGTTAATTGTTATTGCTAATTGTTATAATTAATAACTATAAACTGCCATAGTAATTTCCTATTCACCCACTTTATACTATTCATGATTCAATGATCAGAGCAATATGTATTGTTGTAACTATTTATTCCTTATAAAAGAGTTTTCCAAAACATCATCAATCATCCTCTCTTCAGGGACTCTTTTCCAAGCTGAAAAGTCTTACTTTGTTTATTCTCTTCTCATACAGAAGGGTTCCACCCTGACCATCAACGCTAGCCTTTTCCCACTTATGCTTTCTGCTATGGCGTGGCCAAAACCGTATATATTGTTCAAGGAGTGGGCACACTTTGTGTTTACATAGTGGCATTGTTTATGTTATTTTTTCCTCTGTTACTGCATGTGCTTCCTGCCCCCCTCCCCCCCCCTTTTTGACTACTTCTAACCGTAGTGGTTATGCTTTCAGAAAAGTACTCAAAATGACTCCAAGAACTCTTTCTTGAGTGGTAGTTCATTGAGAGACCATTACATTATGGGCACATTTAGGAGTTTCTCTCTACATACAATTCTTCTCACTCATTGTCAGCTAATTTTATCTGCCGTATTCTGTCCATTCATTCAGTCTCTTCAGACTTGATTTTCTGCAGTTTTAAATTCAACTGTTACGAGTAATTTTCTGTTATCTAAAGACTTTGTTACCTCATTACTCATCCTTTTTTTCCATATCCTTTATTTCATATTCATGTTGAACAGCATGCGACCCAGCATAGATCTCTCACTCAGTTGGTAAGCTCCTTCAAACATGTAGTTAATTCTACTTATTGAGAAGCTGGGAATGAGCACAGGTTTTCCACAGCTTCTAATCAACAGGCTTCTAGGCTAAAGTGGGATATCATCCTCTTCAGTTTGGTGAATCTGGTCTTTTACCTTGTTTGCTTTTTTACAGGTAGAAGAAAATCAAATTTCATTTCAGACAGGACATTCCATATCTAACTTGTTTTTTAATTTTTCAAGGAAAAAAAATATCCAATTTGATTATCCATATGGATTTCTTTCATTTTCACTGCTAAACTCAGGAAGCTGTTTATCACCTAGATCTAATCTTAAAACCTGTCATCTTTTTTTCTTCTTTTTTTTTTTTAACAGGAATTTCTTGGCAGAAATTTGTGTTCCTTATGTCACTCAGAGTGAACTGCTTAATCCATTCTACAGCTACATCTCCATCAGTGATAGATGAGAAGTCAATTAGTGCCATAAAAAGTATTCTCCGTCTGTCCTTAATATCAGACATATAAGTCAGGGAAGAGCTACTTGGAAAAAAATTGGATCACATTTTCTCTGATGTTCTTTCTCTGTTGATTGTGGTTTGGAGAATCAGGAAAAAAATTCTCTTTGACTCAAAATGCTTGGTACCCTGGGCCCATAAACACATCAGAAAAAATAAAGATGGTGTGATTTCTAGGAGGTTCAGTGAAGTTGGTCTGGAAATATAATACTGGAAGGAAAGTAGGATTTCATAATGAAGCGTCAAATACTGGCAATGTATTTGCATTAAAATATTCCTTTTTCAAACATTAAGTTCTAACTTGTCCGAAAATTGTCATGTTGGCCTATGCTTAGAGGAACAGAAGTCCTAAGTTTTAGAAAGAATGTGACATGTTCCTTTCTGAAGCACTTCAGTGAAGGTGTGACACCCTTCTTTGGGCTTTAAAGACGTATCCACAAACCTTTTCCGTAACTAGTGCTCTGTTTTAGATAAGTTTGAAAAAGCTATATGTGTAATTTATTAATACTAGTTTTGTTTTTGCTTTCTGCATGGAATAAGCACAAACTTTACTCATTTATTTAAAAATCAATATCATATAGAGAGCAAATTGCTTTTATGTCTTATTTTACGGTGTTATGGCTCACACAGTATTATTGCAGTAAATGCAGAAATGGTAGCACTGTTTAAATCAAAAGCAAGAATTATAAGTTGTTTATAGACAGCAAGCTCAGAAAACAAAGGTAGCATTATGGAAAAGAAAAACACATTGATAAAGTACTTTCTCATCTAATCATTCTCTGCAATTTGCTCAACATTAGATTTAAAGCCGTCGGCTAATAAGTGGACGTTACTTTTTCCCCATACATGATTTTAAATAATGTGTATTCTGCTTTTCTTATTTAAAAGCTGTTATCTGTCAACACAGCTAGAAACAGTGATGATGCCCGATTCTCATTAAAAATAATAATACCCATCTATTGAAGATTGTTCCTTACACTTATTGCGGTTTGCAGAACTGTTTTTTATTGTTTTGAGTCAGTGACCACAGAATGCTTTCCAGGCTTTCCAAGAGTAACGGCTAGGAGAGTCTAGCTCCTTAAATGTGACATATTAATACCTAAATGTATTATAGGACATTCCTCATGTGGAATTAGATTACATTGTGAGTAAAGGCTAGCCCACAGATTTAACGCTTCAGCAACATACAGGATTTAGTGGACACAGGCCATCACTGGTTCTTACTTGCTGTGAGAGAGACGGGCGGTAATGAAGGAAGGTGACCTTTTCTGTGTATTGGCTGCACCTCTCCTCATTCCATGCACTTACTTCCCATGATGTGTGGATTTAGCAGCCCCTCAAGGGCTACTTGCTTTGGCATGCTGGGATCTGCCCAGAAAAAAGATACAAAGGTCTTCCTTCCACAATAGTATCCATCGAGGACATATGCTTTAGGCCTTGATTATCAAGGATAAAATTCCATGTTGTCCTTAAGTGTACTACCACCTTTCCTCTCCCATTAACACTGCTCAGCACAGCAAATGCACGGTGGGCTCTAACCCTCCCCTCCTCTGTCCAAAGCCCAGCTGGATCCAGTCTGGCACAGGGCTTATAATAGCTGTCTGCTATAATGACAGCAAGGTGTGCTGTGGAGCAGGGCAATTGTTCAGCTGTGTGTTAACAGAGAACATAATTTTGCCTTTAACCTCACCCCAGCTGAAGCGAGGCCAGGGCTGGTCCTGCTGTGCTTGTGGCTGACGTAACCATACGGAGCAGGTAGGGCTATATGAGCTTCAGAGCTCCATTCAACCATTTGGCATGATTAGGTCTGCACTACTTTGTGACTTGCACATGTTCTCATAACGTTAAGCCCTTCTTCAGAATTCACCAGAAGTACTTGCAGTGATCAGACTTTTACAGAACCTGTTATTTATTGTGTTTAACATGGCTTGTAAAATGAAGTCTTACTGCAGGTTTGAGCATCAGTGAAAAAGGCTGGGATTCACAAAGCGTCATAATGGAGTTAAAGGTTCAGCTATCACAGACTCCTACAGTTATCTTTAAAAAATCAGTGATTATTTAATATTCTTTTATGTCCATTTATTTTAGAATATCTAAATGAATAACGAAAGCCATTTCATTCATTCAACTATATTATTACCATGCCTCAATGTACTTAAGCAGATGCATAATCTTTGCATGTGACTATTCTGTTCACTTTAAAGGGGCTACATTTGTGCTTAGCTTCAGGCACGTTGAAGCATTTTGTTATGCAGGAGGTGATATTTCAAGAAAAATATCAGCTTCTGTGCATAAAATAAGTTTTAAGATATCTTATAATTAAAGGAAGGATGAATCAATCATGCATATAAAACGCAGTAAAAGGAAAAGTTTGATGAATCAAACAATTTCTGTTTTTAATAAAAACAGAGATATAATAGATAGTTATGATGCTAAACTTTCTTTTATAGCTTCCAAAACACTCTTCAGAAGAGCTAGCTTTATCTTCACCTCCTAGATGGAGAAGCTGAGGTCCAGAGGACTCCAAAGAGCTGTAGTCTGCCTTTAGCCACCCAGCAAGCCAGTGACTGAGCCTGGACCTCAGCCTCATTTTTTCATATACCACCAATCTGTAGCCACTGGCCCACAGGCAGTTTAGTATAAAATCATTTGTTAAATAGCTTTGTATATTTTACAGAATTTTCTGTTGTTTTTTCTTGCTCAGGTTTGCTTTATCAGATAACGGACTGGAGTAAACTGGCTACCTCTTGTGGGTCTGTTCCCTTCCACCTGGATATGTCTCCTGATAACAAGATTGCATTATTTTTCTGCCAGTCATCATGAATAAGTAATTATAGTTGCTCATAATGGGAGGCACACAAACCATATTTTGCCTTAATTTACGCAAAAAATATGTAATCTACTCCAGCCAATTAGCAAGTAAAAAGATACAGTACAGAAAAAAAAGGCATACTGTTAGATTACAGGTTTCTTGCTACAATAAATTTTAAAAAATGTGTTCAGTTACCTGGAGGTGTCATCTTACATTCCCAAAACTTTGTCCAGGAGATTGTTACAGACATTGACAAACTTCTTTACAACTTGACTCAGATATTTCTGCAATGACACTGACAACTTACAGTTGAAGTAAAACATCTGTGAGCGTATATCAGGAAGTCTATTTATTCCCTTAGGAAATAATTTCTTATTCTTCAGATGGATAAGGTAGAATTAACATGCTGTAAGATTTAATTTTTGTGTATTGATATTGTGCAAAAAATGATACAAATGATGATCAATGGACAAAAAAGAAATAGACACCTTAGAAGAGAGAGAAGAGTGCCAAGGTCAGAAAATAAGGAGAAGTACACGGTAAGAGAGCACACGTGACAAAGCATAAATTTTGTAGCCTGGCAGTGACAGCACTCAGTTTAAAGTAGAGTATAGCTGAATTAGATCTTAAAGATCCCATTAGGTTTAGTGAGATGCCATTTTGAATAGTTCATTAAGTAATTGATATTGACATTTTGGTAAGTAATTAATGCTGAATTTCATATAGGATGGTTTAAGCATTAGGATTTTATTCTTACAGATAAGACGGCATAGTTATGAAATCTTATCTCTGCCGTTAATTCCTCTCAGAAAAAAAATCCTCTATCAGAAAAAAATGAGAGTTTTATGGAAACTTAGGGCAAGGATGCACTCCATTTTATATTTCTTTTTCTTATACAATTCAATTATGGATTGAAAAAAAAGTTATCAGAGAAGTCACTAGACTGGGGTAACGTCTTGTTCAAGACAACTGTGCTGCAATGGTGCAAGTTGTATTGTACTGAGCTGCTGCTTATTGAAAAATAAAATGAGAGAGAACCAATTTTTAGTGATGTTGAGTAGTTTCAAGGTGAGTATGAATCGATAATTAAAGTCCATCCTATTTAGAATTTTAACCTAGCTCTTCAAGGCAATACTCCTTACTGCAAAAATACTTTTGACTGCATAAGCAGGAATATGAGAAGGGTGTAGTATCACTTGTATTAAGTTCTGAGAAGTTAAGACAGGGAAAAAGTTACAGAAACAGTTGTGTCATTCAAGCTCCTAATCCAGCAAAACTTGTATATAAACAATCAACATTAAGTAATTCCTTTATCTGCATCCAGTGCAGTCCTTTAGACTTTGGACAAGGCTGTGATGTGAATGAAACATAACTGTGCATTCAGAATAAATATTTATTAAGTGTTGGATATTCGGTATTGCCAATCAAAAATTGCCAATTAAAAACCAGACTCAGACCATAAATATGACTTTTGTCACTCAATTTCTCCTCCTCGCTCCATAAAAAGAAAAAATGAAAAGAAGGAATTCACGTTTGTCTCATAGACCCTTGAACATTCCCTCACAGACCCTCTGAAGCTTTATTCCCAAGATGTTATCAGACTGGAAACACTGAAGCAGCTCATAATATCAAAGAACCGTAGTGCTTCCTAAAGTGACAAAACTTCTGTTTTCATAGCAAGATATAGGAAGCAAGGGCAAAAGCCAGTCAAAACTTGCTGACCTGATTGCTGGCTCCTTACATCTATTTTTAGGTTGAGCCTGAGGTTGCTCTATACTCAGAGCAGATTCTGGAAAGCCAATTGTTTTGTGTCAATCTATTTAGTAATTATATAAGTTGCTAGCTTTGGCAAGAAATACAGGTTTTGGGTTATGTTTTTCTTTCCTGTTGAGGCCTAAAAATAATTTCCAACTTTGATAATACTTTTCTTTGCAGCACTTGTTCTAGCATTTCATTGAACTGCGGACTTTTTAAACCTCAGGCACCTCCTTCCAGAACTTTGTAAATTCCTATTATTTGTGCGGGTGCCTTTCCTTATTTCCTGCCATATATTTGCCAAAACAGCCTTATCTCGCTCTTATGTGATCATTTCAAAACCATCTGATGTGCCTTGAGTCAAAGACAATGAGAGATGTTCCTTCAGTCAAACAAGTCATTCAGGCTATTTGCAAGACTGGCAGGCTCCCAAGATTTCCTTTTTTTTTTCCCCACTTGAGATGTACTACCTCCAAGAAAGACGAAACCTGGCAACATAACATTCCAGTGTAAAATAGTATTGCTGCTGGGGAGAAAAAGTAATTCTCTGTGAAACGAGGTCAGCAGTCCTTTTTTCCTGTATCTCCCTTATATTTCTTCATGAATTTGTCATGTCATCATAGCTCCTATTTAAACCAGAAAAAGAGACATGGGAGATAAGGAAGAGAGATTATTCAGTAACTTCTGTGATATTCTATTTGCTCCCTCCCCACACCACTACACCTACTACAGTTATCCTGTCGTTAATGGAGGAGACTTGGTGTCCCTTCAGTATGCTAGGTCTGGTGGCTAACAATCTCTGCTGAGACCCTTTCTGGAGCAGCTCCATTAACATGTGTCTGCTTTTTATTATTGGTAGAACATGGAGATTTCAAGCCCTGGTTGACTGAATATGCCATGATTTGGGAGCAAAAGTGTGCATTCTTTCCTTTCTATGTCAACGTTTGAAATCTATGACATCACCAGTTTAATTTCCCATCTGTCAAATACGGATGAAAAACCTCAAGGTAACAACCCTAACCTGATGCTGAGAGGATGAATTTGCAGTATGCAAAATGACTGCCATAATGAAAGAAACTTTGTTAGTGCCTAGACAGAATGACGGACCCATTAAAATCTCCAAGATTAAAAGTATGTATCCTCTGTTACACTAAAAGTAAATAGTTAAGTCTTCTGTGTCATGATTTGACTTTTAGATTTGAAAAGGACTCTTCTAAAGAGAACCCCTTTTTACCTAGGTTGGTACCGATAATGACAATCTTCTGAAAGAATTCAGCAGAGTAGTTGGAGTTTCTATCTTTTATCTTTTACCCTTTGCTACCTATTCCATTATAGATGTCGAGAAAGATATCTTTGCGTGTTTCAAAATTCAGGTTTTTTTCCTTGGTCAGATTGGTTTTCTTCTGTTGTTTTACCAAATTTTTAATAGGTGTTATTATTTTTCAGTCCTTTAAATTTATGTTTCATACTGAGGGAAAATAATATTCCTGAGTTACAAGTAAACTGCATGCACTATAATATTCAAAATAGCAGATTTCAGTCTTCTTTAATTATGTTTCATCAAGTGTATCTTTATTTACAAACTGTTTAAAAATCATATTGCATAAAAATTTGTTTGACTGTTCTGTATTCTTGTTACTCTATTGAACTCAATCTGTGTCTCATGGTTTATGTGTATTCTGTTTTCTGTCTGGAAAAGGGAGAGTTCATTCTTGTCTTTTATACGTACATATTACATAATGTAAATAATAGATCATGTAATAGCTTTTTTCTGAAAAAACCACAAAACAAGGGCAGAGAGAAAGAATTAAATTATTTTTTCTTATTTGTACATGTTTAAAAAAACCAATTTATTTCAAAATCTGAATGTTGCTAAATAACCAGAAATGCAACTACATGCCACATTAAGGATTTCAGGAGTTCATTAAAGGGATTTAAACTTTTCTTGTGTAAAAGTCAAAAGAACTGGCAAAATATCAGAGCTGAGAATAACACCCAGACTATTGCTGTGCTGTTTGCTGCACTTGCTACAACAGACCTAAATGGGTTATTCTTAAGCCTCCACCATGAAAGTATATTTAGCATTTTTAAAATACTTTTCTTTGGTGGTGAGGCAGTTTTGTAAGAAGTGCTATGGAAATCTAAGGCACAGAAAAATCTTTTAAATCATCAGTGCTTGAACATAAGTAATGCAAGCAGGCTTTAAACTGTCTCACAGACAAATGATACTTCCTGCTGAGCTGACCCGTTCTATGACACAATTTAAGTGGATTTTTTTCCTGTTTATGATCTTTTATTTGTTCTATTGCACTTCAAAGCTGTGTTCTATAATTTCAGACAGCTCCAGAAACTTTCATCTTCAGGACCTTGTAAGCTTTACTTAATTAAGTGATGTACAGATTTTAAGATCTGGAGTTTGGACATAAAGGATTAAGTTAAATGACATAGAGCTGATCTGATCCGAGGTGCCATATGATGTGGTTATTCTTATTTTGAGCTCAATTAGCAATGATCTGTCCCTAACTACCAAATGGAGATGACTTTTTCCTAATTCTATTCACATACAAGGAATTATTTCTTGTTATGAGGCAGCATTTTACAGTAATTTTGTTGAACTGTATATTGTCTGAATATGTAAAAAATGTACTCTGAATACACAATACATTATCTATTCATATATATGAATATATACTCTGAATATATAAAAGAATACTTCCATCATGGAGACAGAAAAAAAGATCTATAAAAAAAATAATTTTTCAACTTTCAAACAAAACCAGAAGCATGCTTGTTTGGGGAAAAGCCATAATAAAGCAACAATGTATGGGGAAAGAATCATCTCCTTTAAATATATTTCTAATCCATTTCAGATACTAAGATCATATAGATCCTCTTTTCAAGAGCTGCCTTCACAGAAGGCATATCATCTTTTAAAGAGTAGCCTCCACAGAAAGTTATACATAAGCAGAAGCTAATGTGATGTAGTAGAGTGACTTGTAAATACTATATGATAAATATACACCCCGTGTAGAGAATTCTTATCTTTGTTCACGTCTTTATTGCATACTGTCCTGGGGTGGGGCCGATCTGGCCCACACCACAACACATACCCATTATTGACAGTCTTTTTAAGAAAGTAAGAAGGGTAGTGTTTCATCTGAGCAATAACTTTCAGAAACTATCTACCTGGGTCTGTTGGTATGACGCACAGCAAATGTTAGCAGTGAAGGGAAGGAAAAGCTAGTACCTACGGCAGCCTGTATGGTAGCCAAAAGTTTTATAGTCTCAATTTGTGTGCCATTGCTGAAATGATTCCTCTGATATTTGGCCCTAAAATGTTAACCTTGAGGGTAATGTGTGTGTGTTAGACAAGCTTGTGAGCATACTCAAAAGATGGTTTTCAAAATCTCCCTTTGTGGTTCAGAAGATCATTTTAAAGCAAGAGTGCTAATGCTACCTGAAAATAGAAATTCTTACCCAGTGTAATATTCAAATCTGTTGACACTAATTTGTATCCTGAATTTGGCTGAAATGTAAGGAAAATGCTGAATTCAGAAAAAATGTGATTATGAAAGGTTAAAGTATAGCTATGCACTTAGTTGCAACATACCAGTGAAGACTATTTATATTTCAGCATTAAGGAGATTTATTTTCAGCTGTCAAAAATCATCAGAACAACGTATTCAGCTGGCTTTGATGTGAAACTGAGTCTTCCTGTATTGTCTCATAGGAGCTGTGGATCAAGTGGCTCACTGTGTGGGCTAGCCTCTTCAGCTGGATTGCCTGTAAGTCTTCCTGAGTAAAAATTGCTCACCCTGGGCATAAAATACAGCACAAAGGCTTGACTTGCTGCCCTAAATGAGACCTCACTTGCATAACCTGGCCAAAGAGATGCCTTCTTTCTGATTCTGATCATGCTTAGGTATTGCAACATTATTTAATGTTTCATGCTTATCAAGTACAGCAGAATTTTAGGATATTCAGACATACTTGATACATTGGGAAGTTTAAAGAAAAAGAAAACCATTAAATGTAAGGTTAGTCCATCTGATTAATATGAATGCTGGTGTGTTTTTAAGGATCACAGATTGGTGCATGTTATGATTTTGGTGAAATTTCAGCATACGCATCTAGTTCTGTCTGCATATGAACCTGAATTCCTTATATGGGCCAGATTTTAATTTGGCCACCAAATAATTACTTGCCTAACCCTGTAAGATTCACCAGTTCTGTAAGAAAGTCTTTAGAATCTTGAGTCGTAGAAGTAATTTGGAAGCATAATTTATTCTCTCTGTTTCTTCATTATGTCATCCTTCAGATGGGGCCAGTAATGACTGCCAGTGGCAGAGGGTTATTAGAAAGATTAGTTAATATTCATACAATGTTTGGAATGTATGATCAACTTATTTGCCAGGCTTTGTTTAGGCAGCAGATGGAATGATCAGGTACATTCATTTAAGCTGCCCTACTGGAGACTACTAAGTGCAACATCTTATATGCTGACATTTATGGAGGGAAAAAATACATAAGTGGAAGAAACACAACTGCCTTCTCTGATGGAAAGCTATTTATTCACCTCTTGTAATGGAAAATAATAGAAGACAGAAGGATGATTGGGCTGAGGAAACAATTGTAAGCCAATTATGGAAGGTGAATGAAAGCTAAAAACAATCAGCTAGAAAACATACATTAGACATTAAATTCAATACAGCATCTGTGCCTGCTGAAACTGGTGCAGGCTCTGGGAAAAGTCGCTGGCCATCCACTGGTGACTTTAACTACCCAAACCTTACTGGGGGACTACTGGTTGGGTAGATCAGCTTAGATCAAGGGGCTGAAAGGGGTTCAATTCATAACCAGGTTGTTGGAAAGTCAAGTTCAGCAAGATACGTGTGTGTGTGCGTGTGTGTGTGTATGTAGAACGGGACAGGAAAATTTTCTTTCAGTATATAGCGAAAGGCAAATGATTAATGATTTAGGATTCTTTTCACACTGCAGTAAAAATTAATTAAAGATGTGCTGCCTTTAGGCAATTCTATGCTTACAATGATAAATATGGAAATGTGCTGCATTTTGCAGAATAAAACCCATTGTCTTTACAACACACAGAAATGAATTGTATCCACATCAAGTTTTATGTAAACACTCTGAAATTCAATTGGTAAGGGTTCAGCTGAATGTCTCCCTATGATTAAAGGAAAGCAATACTGGTGGTAGCATCTTCAATAGCAATTACATTTTCTCACTTAAGACAAGAATTGGAAAGAAAAGATTTTTGTCATCTATGGACATAAGGGCAAGTGAGGGGGAGAGGAAGGATCAACAAATACTTTCAGTAGCTAAATATATTACAATTATGGTGAATGTATGGTGAAGTATTTTAGGTTTTGTTTATTAAACTTAATGTGTTAGATGTGAGCTCTGAATCTATTATCACAAATAGGCCTCCAATCCCTTATCCCTTCTGTTCTTACAAAATGAAGCTACCAGAGTAATCTTCCTTTCTATTGACACAGAGTCGTAATTCCTCTTTTCAAATCCCGGTGGCTGTCTCTCTATTATTGTATTAAATGAAACCCCTTGTTACCCTTTCAAACTTCAACATAACTTTGAACGTAACTGCAGCTTTCTTTTCCTTTCTTCCTTTCTCTTTCCTCCCTTCCCACAGCTGCCATCTCGAGGGTGTCAGGAGTATTCCTGGTCTTTCCTGCTGGTTACCTGCCTCCTGCACAGCAGCTGCACAAGGCTGTCCTAGAGCCTGTCCTAGGACCACCCGCAGCTCTTATCTTCTTCGCCTCTGACTATCCTCTCAGATCAACCTCTGCCATGCCGCCAGAAGCGACTTGTTCAAAAAGTGTCTTTCATCTGCTTTCTGCTTGCTCACCTGTCCTTCAGGCTCGTAAAGCCTGCTGCAGCTTATAATGATGATAAAGTAAACCAAGTTTAAAAAAAAAAAAAAGTATATAGAAAATCCTCTTCATTAGGAACCTGAGTATGCCCCAGCTATTCATATTGAAAAATGCTTTAATACTGCTACTGATTTACTGTTGAGTGAGTGTGTGTAGGTCTGTGTATGGCACATCCACTAGAGAATTTAATTGGCTAAATGAGAATAGAAATATTCTCAGGAACATTTCTCGTTCCCTTAGGAATCTGAGGATAAAGGAAAGAAAAAGAAAAGAAGAATGTAACTGAGAGCTAAGCATGTAACTACTTGCCAGAGAGAAAACAGGATTTTCCGAGGAGGCTGAAGTATCAGCTGTGGGTGGGGAGCTGCCTCTGTGCCCTCCTGCAGCCATGCCCGTGTTTTCTCTTTTGAGCGAATTATCCTTATGTCCTTGCTGTGTTCGCTAGTCTATCAAAAGAGACTTGCACAACAGTACCAAGGTAGCGTAACTACACTGGTGTCAGTGGAATTACTAGCTGGAGAAGCAGTCCAATCTGTCTGCTTAAGAATTAAGAAAAGACATAGTTAAGACATGGAGAGAAAGATATAGTGGGTTCACGCAAATAAAGCAAAACACAGCTATCATTTTTGGCATGAAAGAAAATTCTCCTGTAATATGGGTAACGATGATATGGAACTAAAAATTCTAGAAAACTGACAGATGACTTTTTAGCACCTCTGAGGATGAATGTTTTGATGTAGGCGTAATGTGCTAATGAATTAGCCTTTCAAATTCAAATGGAGCAAATCTGCCTCATGCTAGTCCTAGAGCATGAAAAGTATTTGTTCAGACTTAAAAACTATCATATGCTTCAGCAAACTATGACAGGAGTGGAAATTTCCACTTGGTCAATAACAAGTAGATTTTTGGTACAGACTTCAGAAGTGACAGTAAGTAAAATACATGTCGTCTTGCATAGTTTAGGGTCATGTTTTATGCGTGTTTTAATCAGTGTTGTTGACGCTTGGACAGAAAAATGAAACCAGTTAGAAAGAGATGAGAAAGAGATGAGAACCAAACTTGCTTGTGAAGAGTGCACTGAACTAGGTTATAGGAGGCCTATGACCAAACCTACTTGATAAGGTGTGTGCCTTTGGGATACCTTCATGCCTGCCCAGGAGATTTGCGCTGTCCCCTCAGAGTAGAGCCAGGTCTGTCATTCAAAATCCTCTTATAAATCTTAGAAGCCAAATACTGTCCAACGAATGAGGACATTAAATCTGCTGAATTCTGCAACCAGAAATATTTAAATAAAATAGGAAAGATTTCCTGACTATGAGCCAAAAAAAAAGCCCAAACCCGCTGGAAAGGTACATAAGGTTGCCAAGGAGCCTTTTCAGTGGGGGACGCTGGGGACGCTTGGTCCAGCATCCATCGTCCTCAATTACCGCCTGTAGCTACCAGAGTCTGTGGGCTATAGCTTAACAAGAGGCTTTTCTGTGCCTGCTCTGCAGTTTGCAGCCCATTCAGTTTTGTCTCTGCTTTCCCAAGGCCCTGATGTAAACCAGATCGCTGAGATGATGTAGGTTAAAATAGAAACTCCTCTTAAAAAGGGAGAAGAAGTGAGAGGCATTATTGCATATAACTGTTTACAGTGGCAAGGGAACTGTGAATTGTCTTAAATGGCCGGCAGCAGCTCAACCTCTCCGAGGCTGGGGAATGAGCGAGTGTTTGCACTTACAGGCAGTAATTACAGCTGCTGCTCATTCCCCACTCTAGAGAAATTAAGCTGCTCCTGATTTAAGCTGTAGTTTCATAGTACAAAGTGTTATGTCTCAGTGCCTGTTGACTTTTATTTTTTCTCCCTCGCTGCGTGCAGCACCTCCCCCTCTTTGTGCTGTGTCAGCGCAAGTCTTTGTTCATGTTAGGTGAGCTGGGAATTAGGGAACTAATCTGACTTTAAAAAAACCACAACAAAACCGGTTACTTCTATGCCTAAAAACCCTGTGATGTGAGGAACGAGGACTGAGTGTATAGAATGAAATTACCGTAGCACCCCTTTTGGTGTCAGTAAACTTGAGCTTATTACGCGTGCCTAACAGACAGCCTTATTCTGCGCTCCACAGGGATAATGGAGTCACAGAACAAGCGGTGTAAAAAAACATGACTATCCATCAATTCCATCCTATCTGCTAGGTACACTGTCACTAAACATTAATAAAATCTTATTGTAACTCAGCTTTAAACCTCCAACATCAGCAGTGCTATGCCATAACTAGGTACAAATCTTATTAGGAAAAAAGCATTACCTTTTATATTTTCCCTTAAAGAAGAAATACTTCACTGTTGCATTCATTGCTAACAGAAACACTATTATTTCAGTAAACAGTTTATAAACATTAAAAGAACCTGAGTGAGGTTTATGGGATTTAAACACACTTTTCATTATTTGTTAACGGGATTTGATTTCTGCATGCCACATCAAAGATCCCTCTTGAATACACTTTTCTTCAGTTTTGTGTCTTGAAAGAAGACTGAAAAAAATCTGTTTTACCTGAGCTGGATTTTCTCAAAAAATCAGCAAGAAGACCTCATGTCAATTACAGGATTAAGCAACTGTACAAACATTGTACAATATGCTAAAAAGCATCTTCAATGAATGCCTTCTAGTTAGACTGTTATTTCTGTCATGAATATTTCAGTTATAAAGTTTTAAAAATTGACTCTAATTAAGAGGCGTGCTAAGAAGAAAGTGTTTATAACTTGATTTCCCTTTGTCTAGCCTCATCATGCATTCAGCAACAAATTATTTCTTTTCTTGACACAAGTGTGATGTTTGCTGGTGTCAGTTAGTGCCAATATATAGACAAATGTTTATGGGCTGAAAGGTTAATATACCATACATTGTGCCTTTGCAGTGACAAGCAAAATTTGCAACTGTCTTCTTTATATTGACAATAAAAAATGTATCTTTTCCATAGATAGGAAAACCCACGAACATTTATTGATTTTATTGACAGATGAACAATTCATTTTAAAATGCATGATCCTTATACACCAACTCTTATTTTTCACTTTATTGCACCACTTTAATATTTTACTCTTGATGGGAATGGGGTAAGAGAAGTCAATAATAATTTGATTGAATAAATGTCATGCAAGAAGTTTCATAGAATAACCATCTTGCAAAGAAATCCTCCTAGCTGGGGTTTAGCGTGTTGTGTCCTCCGAGAACTATTTGGTAGTCTCTTTAGGATGCACAGGAGCATCTCTGCAGAAGGAGAGATGACAAATTCACTGACCTCAGTATAAATGCTCTAAAGATGAAGGCTTGAAAATCACGATAAAAAGGAATGTTTGCTGGTAAAGAACAGGAAGGAATGGAAAGTTTCACTTATCTGAGAAGATGAAACTCAGTGGCTGATAAGATCTGAACATTATGAAGACTGTAAAATCACTGGGGATGTGGGGGAATGAAGTATATTTTAGCAGCTGCCAAAACAGTGGTATAGCTAGATCACTGTATAAACTAAATTGAAACAAAGCCACCGCAATGCCTTGTCAAGATTTCACCATCAAGCAAAAATGCGGCAGCAAATGAGGCAAAAGTGAAGCAGATTAGAAGCTTTTGACAGTTTCTCAGTCAGCTGGTGGCAGTTGCCAGCATGGAGGTTTGCACAGCATCTAGCAAGCCGTTCATATCAGCCATTGCTTTGTAGAGATTATTTTTACTTTTTTTGCTCATATTATAACTTCACAAAGAGGGCTTCACTTTCAGCCAATGAGCAAAGAATGTATCAATAGAAAACTAATAGAGGACTGCTGCATGGTTCAGCAAGATGATTACAAACTGGATTTTTTGTCTGTAATTTTTCAAGTGCTGAAAAAAATATCTTGGGTAGAATGATTACAGTCAAGAGAAACTAATTACACAAATTTGTGTCCCATGGAATGTCTCAAGTGTATTAATCTCTATGTAAATGCTGCTTTCAAGTAGTCAGAAAAAGCCCCTTTACTGCCATTCCTCCCTGAAAAAATGTAAATAAAATGTGGAGGCTATTGGTGGATTCATTTGTTTGAGGTATTTTCCAGCTTTCAAACATAATCAAACACTTTAAGAAAAAGAAGCTAGTCTCTATGAAAATGTAAAATTAGGTGATAATCCAACTTTTGACCCTGCTGATAAGTCTTCCGTGTGATGTGTTTTCTGTGGCTGTAGTGTTCTTAAAACAAAACAAGGAAATTACACATTCAAAACCTGCAGTATTAAGGTTGCAAAGTCAAGCACTCAGAAGATAAGAAATGCCAGTTTAGGTTCCCATCTGCATCTTATTTTGTCACTATCTGGCTGTTTATGTTATTAGCTGTTTTTTGATAACATGTACAAATTCTATTTTTTGTTACTTTATTTTGGCATATTTAAACA
>VFFE01008529.1:5590561-5694006 GCA_008921705.1 Burhinus oedicnemus | reverse complement strand
CCCCCCACCTTTGTGTACATAACCACACTGTTAAAAAGTCCTTATTTCTGTAAAAATATTCCAGGTGCACTGGCAGGCTGTTTGTAAAGCAGTAGCATGCTCTGGAATCACATTCACAGCTGTATCAGGTCTTCAGGTTCCTGAGCAACCTACCACCACAGGTCTGTCTGCAGCGTCATGGTCCCCTCTAGGCTCTCTGAGGCTTATTCTTCATCTGTGTCCTACCGATCACTCATGTTTGTTTTGTCCATGTTGTATTATCCATATGCAAAGCAAAGCCTTTCTAAGGTGCAGGGTCTCTTCAGGACGCTCTGTGCTTCATGCAGTAGTGAAGGGGATGCAAGAAAGAGCTGCAGTTTAAGGTTTTTGCGTGTGGTGGGAATGGTGCTGATTGCCTTATGGTACCCTGAAAAGCTGAGCGACATGCCAATGAAAGGAGCAGGGTTAGGGTGAGAGAGGGGTATGAACGTTACCATTCCTGCAAGGGGGACAGGATTGCAGGGCAAGGCAGTCTGGATGACAACCAGGATGGGGCTAAAGACTTCAGGTTTTATGGGCTGCAAAACTATGGGGTGTAGGCAACATGCTTCAGTTTTACTCTGCCACACTACCAGCAAATAACTTCATTTTCTAGTGTTCTGGTTACGCTGCAATCTGTCAGAACAATATAGCTCTTCTCCACTTAATATTTTCTCATAAAGTAACATATTCAGTTCCTGCACTTTTATGTTGTGGTAAAACATGGATCACACTTTTATAAATTCAAGAGTAACAATCTAGCATTGAACAAAAGCATAGGTACAGGGAATTATCGAGCTTAAACTGAGCTGTCAAAGTGAATAGGCTGTACCTATAGGATGTTTCTTGTTCAGTATTTCTGACTGTTGACCAGAGAAATTTGGGGTCCTTGACCCTGATCGATACAAAGACAGCATAGGGTAACTTTAAGGTCGACCCCAGTTATTGGTGTAAATGCAACCTATATGCTCAGAAAGGTGGATAATCTCTGTTGGTTCCTGTACTGTATTACACTGAACCTATTTTGTTTGAATGCAACCAAATTTCAATGAAGAAAAAGGGCAAAAATATGTCACATCACTACAGAACTGTTGGTTTGAGCTCCACAACCTGCAAGGTTTTGTAAAGTTTCTTGGAGAAAAGAACAACTGAAAGTACTTGAGGACAATGGAAGACAAGGAACTGATCCCACTTAGAAAAAAGGTTAAAATGAAAGACATGTTTTCTCAAAAGTGCAGTATGCCTGGTTAAACTGTTGCCTTTGTTTGACTAATAAATGTGTTTAGAGAAGGAAAGCTACTACAGTATTACCCAGGTAATTAGTAGTTAAACTACTGAAGACAAAGATTGGTACAAGAATTATAAGGAAGTGAGGAAGCAGCTAAAGCAGAGATGAGAATGGATTTTGTTAAAGGGGAAATATTATTAATTAAGTTCTTCCGAGATCAGTCTTGCTACTGATGTCATGTAGAATTCTCATTAATAATCCCGGCACAAAGTTGAACTTGGACACAGGGAAAATTCTCAAATGACTCTTCCGTGAGGCATGGGTGAGATTTTCTCTGGGATAGTCATAAGTGCCTAAACCAGGAGGTTAGTGAAGGCAGTGGAGAGAAAAAGTCACCTCCAGAGGCTGGCTCACGGCACTCAGGTGAGCTTCCTGCTCTGAGTCGCTCTTTTAACTACAGAGAGGGAGTCAAGATGTGGCAGGAGGCCTATCTTCCCGCTGTAAGGAATAATGACATTGTTTATTACACACGGTTGAAAACCCGACATTCAGGCCTGTTCTAGTTCTTGTTCACAATGTTAAAACAGGGCTTGAACATTGGCTGCGAAACCTGCCAGCCCCCTCTGGAGACTCTACTTGAGTCCATAGATAATTTAAATGTACATGAAAGGACTTGCCTAAAGCCAATGTATTTCAAGTACTCTACTTCTTAGGTCTTTAAAGGATGCTTTTGCAGTAAGTTTCCTTTTGTTCCCGCAAAATACATTTGTAAGACAATATCTAATTCTCAGTCTCGCCAGTACTCACCAGCCGCTTCACAGGGTGCCATGTACCTGTTTAAGCACTAACCCTTTCCCTCACAAATGAACTTAATTAACTTAGAGAAGAGCAATTGCTATCAGCTTCTCACTTACCTTTAAGTTTGATGCTCCTTTTTCAGAACTTGCCTTGCTTAAAAAAAGCCAAAAACCAGCTTCTTCCCCACCCACCCCCGATAATTATTAAGAATCTAGCTGAAAATCAATAGTAAAATAGTTGCAGCAATACAAAAGACATTGAGGATTAACAAAAGCTAGTTGTAATTTTTTTGTCTCTTACTATATTTATTTATGAATATCTCTGTAGCTCCTGGCTGCTTGTTGCTATCCCCTATATCATAGCCTGTAACCTCCAGGGCTGAGTGCATGGGGTGGGGGGTTCAGTGGGCAGGAAGGACAGGTTGGTTTTGGTTTCTTTCTGCCTGAGTCATTTCCGTGACATGGTTCACACTTTGGGCCCTCATGTGAGAGTATGATGGGGAAGGTTACAAATTGCAACTCATTTTAAAAAAGGAGGCAGAATGTCCCACATTTTCTAAACTTCCTAAAGTTTAACACACAGTGTAACAGTGACACTGGTCTTCCCTTATTCCTGCTTCCCTGTGGCCAGACCTGGCAATACAATCAGACGGTATTCATTGCTATATACCATTGATCTCACTGACCAATTTTTGTAAAACACCCAAATTTCTCTCTCTGAAGGGAGTTCACTTAAGCTACTAGCACAGCTTTGGACACAAAATACCAGTTTACTGTTCTATAAAGCACCCTATGCTGGGTATGTATAACAAGCACCATTGTATATTAGAGGTCTGATCACATGTTTTCTAAAGGGATTCGGAGAAAGGTGGAGAAGGATGCCAGAGTCAAGAGAAAATACCTGTCTTGCAGTAAGACTAAAATAGGTTTCTTTAGACTATAGAGCAGGGGCTGAAAGCCAGTGAATTTTCCTTGTAAATACTCCATCTTTTTAACAACAAAGAATGATAGGAGCTGTTTAGAGTTTAAAAAATGAAAAAAAAATGCTGTAGGGACAAAGGGATATGTAGTGAAGTGTGGAAAAGACTTCCAATGAAAGTAGTGGAGGTAAGGAACTTAATGAATTCCATTCTGAAGATTGATCAGTTTATACAAATCATGATTTTGTGTCTGTTATGACATACGTGGTTTTGTTGCCTGTGTTAGGAAGTGTTCTAACTCATTGAGCAGTGTATGCGTGTTCTAGTTCCCTAAATTATCATTATTTAATCTGAACAAAAACATTTATTAGTTTAGCTGATGTGAACCAGTTACCAAAAGAACTTGTACCTTCATTTGACTCTGATCCTGCAAGATTTTCTATGAACTTTGTTTAAAGAAATGCAAGCGTCTATAATGATTGCAGTAAGTATAAACTCAGCATATTGTGAAGTACATAAGGGTTACAAGGAAATGTGCTATCACCACCTATATTCAAATAAGATCTTGGAAGACTGTGTGCTGTTAGCTGATAGAATATTTTTCGGCTATTCAGTTTATAGAATAGCATTCCCAGCAGCTGTCACCAAATTAAGGTCTTGAGCTAGTCTCAGTCTGAGCAGAGTGTAGCGATTTGGCAGGAATCACAAATGAGCAGCAGTCATTGATTTGCTGTGTAGAATATGAATGGCAGAGTGCTTCAAGGGTTAACCCTGAAATGCAGCAGATAATTTGAGAAAGATTTTTTAAAAATATTTGAACAAGAGGCTCCTTCAAAACAATAGATACTGAAATAGGAAATGTGTAGATAAATTATGCATTCAACACAAAAGATTTCACATCATATAGGACTGTTTTGTCTCTTAGAATATCATGCTGAAAGGGAGACGTCAGAAAATGGAACACTCAGAACATCCGTATGCACATCCAGTTTAGATTCACTACAGTCCTGCCCTAATTATTTAAAACCAGCCTAGGATGAGAGTGTCTATCAGCCCCTCTATTTACACCACCTTTAAGTTTTCTGTGGAGACAGTGAATGAAGTTGCTATGGTGTTCTGTAACTTAGATTCTTGTTTCAGGAGTAGGTACACGATCACCAAATTAATTTTGAAGCTATTGTAAAGCCAGCCAAAAAAATACTTGAGAAGTCTGGAAAAGACTGATCCTCAAGGTAAAAAGGTCCAAAATCCATCATCATGCTGCTGCCAGTAAGCTACTGCTAGCACATGCTTAGGCATATCCCTTTCTGAATTTGCAGAGGTCACTGATGCTTCAGAGGTTTTGGGGAGTAGAATGCATAAATAACAGTTATTGCTATGGTCATTAATTTCTAGGTTTGGAAAGTCTTTTGCATTATGATCGAGAACTTTCTTTCAGACGACAGCCAGAGGCAGTAAACGAAAGATAGAATCTTTCGGGAGATAGGACCCACACATAATTGTATGACAAATTATAATGACAAGGTTGGGCTTAGGATCTGTAATGTGATGTTCTGAAATAAAATCCATTTCCGTATAGTTCATGCAGGACTATTGCAGTTTGCAGTAACCATCTTTGCAAAGCACAGTATACTTTCTCTGCATCAAGAAACACACTCTTTTCCTGCACGAGCATTTATATTTTTTTTCCTCATAGCCTAATCTAATTCTGAGATATAAACATAGTTTGCAGGGGGATTCATATGGGTTTAACACAGCTTCAGTGGACTGTCCAATAGGAACTGGATCAGGTCCTTACCATATTTGTGGAAAAGTGCTGACGTCAGGACTTACATGAAGATATTTTAAAATGTATTATTTTGCATTATTCTACCTCTGAGCCATAATTTTTATGTCTAAAATACAGTCATTGAAATTCTGTCACAAAAGAGTAAATGGGAAAAAGAATAACTCATCCAAGAATCACCATTTATGAAAGATACTGCTTACCTTTGCAGGTAGCAAAAGATGTTAACCTTAAAATAGCCAGCAGAAAGTACAGGTTATGCCTGTTAGTAATTGTGATCCTGCCTTATGTTTATGAGTAGCAAATCACTCTCTCTGTTTTCTTTGCAAGTGCTAGAGTGTTTGTAAGTGAAATAGTCTGCATTTTTAGGGCCCAGTGAATGGCAGGTTCTTGTAATCTGGAACAGGGAAGACACAGCTTGTGTTACAACCCATTTTGATTGCCACCAGTCACCAGCCTGGGTTGCTGGTCGAGGGAACACATACCATTCATCAACTAGGCTTGCTAATTAAGGGCATGCTCTCAGTCCACCCTCTACATGCAGGCTGAAGCAGATGGGAGAGGGAATCCTCACAAAGAAAGCAAATTGCTGTTCTCTCTTGTTGTGAGATGCTAAAGCACAAATGCATCATGTCACCCCTTGTACTACTTTATTATCAAAGGCTAAAGGACACGTTAAATTTACTTAGCACCTACTACTAACTGCTTGGCAGATTTCGTGTGAGCTGAAAAAACAAAAGGTATGTATCCTTTGATGAAATATATGTTTTCTACGCCTTAACTATGAAGGTCAATTCAGTGCCTGTTGATATAAATTACCTTCCTGGAATTTTCTAATAAGCAAAGGAAAATATGAGGTGTATCATAAATAGACACTTTCCTGAGCGCTTAAGATTTGAAATAATCAGAGTTAGTGAAATAGTGGTATGATGTGAAGGGCTTCCAATGCAGATTTAGAAAAATTTGGCCTGATAGCTACTCTGTAGACTGTTTATGACAGGAGACTGATAGATAATAATCCTAACCTGTCGTTATACTTCCCAGAAACACTTCTTCTGACACCATAAATGGTAACGTTAGACCCTTTTCTTTTCAGAATATGGAACTGGATTATACTTCTTTATTGCTTCCCACTGTCTCTTTTCTTTTCCCAAACAATGCAAGAACATAATGTAGGCCTTTTAGTTCTATAATAGGAAGACAATCTATTATTCTACAGTAACATTTAGAAAAAAACAAGCAAACAAATTCCCTTTATTAAACCTGAAACATAATTAGAAACAATGCAGAAAGATTTAGATGGATGTGTTGATTGGTAATGTGGAGGGCTACTGACAAGCGTATGACAATAAATCACAAAATCAAATGAAAAAATACTGTATGCACAAAAAGGACAGATGTTATAGAATTCTGGCCAAGAAATAAAAAAGGTTTGGGAGCTATTGTGTAAAAAGTCTGTCAAGTCCTGCGTGTAGTGCAGAAGACAAACACGTTTCTCACTTTGTATTGTTAGGAGGATAAAATCAATGATGGATACACTATTTCTATCTAAAATTGTGGTTGCATCTCACCTTGAATATAATGTGAAGTACTGGTATAACGCAACTTTACAGTGTATACCACTGACTTTGAGAACACAGAATGATGCAAAAAATAAGCTCAGATTGTAAGGATCTATACAGAAAAAAAGTTTAAATTAGACTTTATTCTAATTGAAAAATGAAAAGATTCACCAGAATTTACTGGTTTCATATTTCAGTAGTTAGTGAATGTAAAACTCAGTGACATAGCTGAAATACAATTCTATAAAAATACCACAATACATAATTTGCTAAACTAGTGGAAGCAAGCAAGAAGTAATAAAAATAGGTTCAGGCAAATGATAGAAAGCATAATGTTACACTAAAGATAGCAGCTGAAAGAACCACAAACAACAAGAATACAAGGGCACAGTCCCTGATAGTAAGGACAGCTTCAGATCTTGCCTCTGTGTTAGCCTTTACTGGGGAGCAGTGACCAGTTGAGAGGCTGGTCTATAAAATAAAATGATGTGAGATAAAAATATTTTATTTTTTCCTAGAGCTTTTTTCCAGTGATTCAATGGAGGTAGAGATTTGCAAACAGGGAAGGTCATTGGGTACTAATGAATAGGGCAGTTGAGCAATATGGTAAAGCCAGTCTACAAGTTTCAGAAAGAAGCAGATAGGTTTTCACGCTAGAAAGGCAGAGAGGGCTAAAAGTAAAGTGGAAGGAAAAGAAGACAATGGTTGTGAGCATCAGAAAGTGTTTGGTTTAGCATTTATTTGGATATAAGTAACAATTCTAAATGATTTCTCTGGAAACATCGATTTTATGTGTCTCCCATCATAATAATAACTGCATCTTAAAAACAATAAATTCATTTATCTTCATAATTTGATTTTGATTTGGGAATTTTGCCCATATAGGGGAAGAAAATATTGCTTACATTTGCATAGGAAATCTGAGTCAGAGCAGGAAACTGTAAACAGCTTAATTTTCTCACTACTGAACCGTTTTTCCAGTTTGCTTATAGTTAATCTCTCTCCAGAACAGAATTTTGTTTTTTATTTTGTTTGAGTTTTAAACTTCATGCTCCTGAAAGCAGATCTGAATAAGGGAAGTGATGGAAATACTCACAGAGGCTCGGTTTATGGAAATAGTGTTTTCAGTGTGGAACCAGGAAATTTAATAGACAGTGCCAAGAAGCCAGTCGCATTTGACTCCAGATTATATAAAGGAAAATAAGAGTGTGCAAGGGAGTTTATAAAGGAAAAGAAATTCTTCACTGATACGAGAGGAAAAAGCCTTAGATTGCATGATAATTTAGGTGACTTGTTTTGAATCACAGACCCAAAGTGGACGATACCTGAAACTGTGGACAGGAGTCTTGTATTTCTGTAGGTTTCCTACTCATATTGCTCATCATCCTAAACTGGCTTAATGTTGCAGAAAAGCAGAAGATAGAAAATGTTGCTGTGTAGCAGCTGAGGTGTAGACAGAACTGAAATGGTGTAATCTGGACTGGTAGCTGAAGGTTGGAATAAAACTTCACGTGAATCTGACTGGATAGGAGAAGACAGAAAAAGAAAGCAACCTGTAAATGCCCCACAGGCTGCGAGTGAGACGATTTAGTTTCATGCACATGGTTGCGAGTGACCTGGTACTGTTTATGAA
This sequence comes from Burhinus oedicnemus, assembly GCA_008921705.1. NCBI lineage: Eukaryota > Metazoa > Chordata > Aves > Charadriiformes > Burhinidae > Burhinus > Burhinus oedicnemus. The sequence continues at coordinate 5,686,062 of VFFE01008529.1, read as the reverse complement.
TGAGACTTGTGGACATCAGGAAGCCAGACTGGGATGCTAGTATGAGATTTCAGTTGCATATATGGATTGAGCTTTGCCAGTTTAATTTTCTTATGATTATTGTGTTTTTCTGTATGAAACCTGCAGTTTCATAATCCTGAGGGCTCCTAAGTAGAGGCAAAAATTAGAGAAGACCAGTGTTGTAAAATGTTTAACTCCTAAATTCTAGCAGTAAATAAAATTTTGAAAGGAGATTTGAGGTGGTTGATTTATTTACCACCTGAGGATTCCAAGTGCAGGTATTTTGGATAGAAGGAGAGCAGCATATGGTGTTGGTTTGTCTGGTTTTATTTTTTTTTTTTTTTGTTTTGGGTTTTTTTTGCAAGTACATAGCTATACGTAGGCTATAAGAGGAGAATGCTACCAAATACTCATTGTCTAGGCTTAATGATAAATACTGTAAGCAGTTTAAATAAAACTATGCTCTCTTTTTAATATAGGGTAAGACCAATAGCTCCTATATTTGACTTTCTTAAGACTTTCCCTTAGAGGAATTCTTCTGACTTCTAGTCAAAGTAAATTATTTGCTTTCTTACAATCTTTTTGATTTTTTTTTTTTATTCCTCTAACCTCACCAAAGTTTCAGTTTTCCAGGGGGAAGGAGTTGGGAGAAAGTGAGGCTCCAATCAACTATCCAAACATCATACAGGAGAAAATGCTTTATAGAAATGAGGAATCCTTCTTTTTAAAATGATGAAACTTTTCAGCTGAAGCTTGATGATGTATGAGAGAAAAAATTAACTTTTACATATATATCTTGAAACTGAGATGAGTATAATTTTTTTGAAAAAAAACTCTCAGTATTTTTAAATATTCTAAAAATGTCTAGAAGGTTTAAAGTTGACATATGTGTAAACAGTAAGACATACAAGAAAATCAGAAGTAGCTTCAGCAATGACGAAGCTGAGAATTGGTGAAGAACAGCATTTCAGTTCCCCACACAAATCATTATGCCCATATTTCTGACTGCATAATTACAAAATACATTATGTTCTAAAATGAACATTTACCAAAATCAGTGAGAGAATTATCAAAGTAGTTGGACTCTCTTAAAATATGTCGGTGATGATCATTGCAGGGATTTTGCTGGCAGGCATTCCTTATTACCAGAGCTGTAAAGGCTGCATTTTCTAGAAAACCATCAAAAAAGAAGTTTTGTATGTTGAGCTCTGAAAGAGAATACGAACACTGCACTATGCTAGTAGCAGAGCTGTGCAAAAAATGTGATTCCAAATTAAGCTCTGCAGGGTTTGCAAAGTTTCAGCTAAATAAAATACTGCATCCCACACTTTTAGTAGAAAACCTTTATTAGGAATTTTTGTTGAGTGTATTGTTTTTAGTAAGTTTCCTTAACAGACAGCTAATTTTAAGACAACTGGACACAGTGAACTTCAAAGTTATACTTCACAGCTAAACTGTGTCTCTTGGTCTTTTTCTTATTTTAGGGGTAGCCTGAGTCTACTGCCTTTAACTAATATGTTCCAAATAAGCCATTTTGGTTTATTTTTCCAAAACCAATTAACTACAGAAGTATGCATTTTCTTTCAAAGTGCATTTTAGAGTAAAAGCAGTGGGCAATTTTTTTCGCCTAAGTTATATTGTTGTTAAACTCAATGAGTTAAAAGGATCCCAACTCATGTAGATGGGAGCACATGGGCACAGTTTGTTGCATTCTGGGAAACTGAGCTCAGAAATAATGAGACGTGCTCCAGCCAGTGATTCGTCGTACCCGGTGAAAACCAGAAAGTGCATTCTGTCACACTTTAGAGGGGTTTGGTAGGAAGGAAAGCTCCTTGCAGACACCTGAGGATGAAGAAGAGCATCCATCCAGAGGTCAGCAGAAAGACATGAAGTGGGAAGCTGCCCTAACCGTCTATGAAGCAGCCAAGTAGGAAAGTTTAACGTTCCCACCAGGCCTCACTAGTGTTCTTTTTTTCTCTCCCATAAAGGCAATACAAGTGGGAGATAAAGAGGCTAAAGGAGCAGATACATTGATGGAGCTGGAATGCATGAAGTTCCTGGGGCTGGCTGTGGAGGGGATACCTGAGGACTGTGTGAGGGGCCCCAGTAACTTCTGGGAAGTGTTGGAACTATGGGTGTTATCCTAGAGAAAATTAAGGTACATGTGAGTTTTATCCCATTTTTTGATGTAATTGTTGTTTAAAATGTTAATTTTAACTAATGTTTAGTTAAAGTTACTGTTAGATATTTTTAAAGCCATCTTTGTAATGCTGAAGTTAGGCTGTTTGTTTTCTTTGTGGACCTGTGAGGTCAGGAGAAGAATATTAGTGAACATGATTGGCACAATAAAAAACTGGAATATATGCATCCTACTTCTCCCCAGTTTCTGACAAGTGAATTTTGAGGCTTAGTAATTACAGTCATGCATAGGAAGGTTGTTAAACTCCCATAAATGCAAACGGACGCATTTCACACAGTAACTATGTATCTATTTTTATGTATATTTGCTCCTTTTTCCCATTCAGAAGTCTTATCCAGCTAGAATTTGAAAACTGTGAGCACTTGTCTTGGGATATCTGAACAGCCTGAAGTCATCCAGGCAACCTTATATCTATGCCTGAGGTTATATGGACAGATCAATGGAAAAAGACTATGTGCAGTGACTGAGATGCATCTTGGGCAAATCAAACTCACTAAATATATACTACACATCTTAGGCAGACTTGCATCTGTGAAATCCTGGAAAGAAATACAGGAACCCTGATTTTCCACTCTGCGCAGATGTATTGAAATAGAAGTGAAGTCCTGAATTTATTTTAGTTTTGCTTTTGACTAATACTCCAGTCATATTCCTTTTTCTCTCAGCAACTGGGAAGAAATATGAGAGGGAGAGGAAAGAAGCAGCACTCAAAGAAGACTTGGGAGACAGACTGTTCTTAGCAATGCTATATATTGGATAGAAATACCTCCCATTCTGAAGCATTTTGAGATCCTAGGGCTAAAAGTGGTTCTATAATGTAGCTTTATTAGTAGTAGTATTCTTCAGTTAAACAACTGTACAACTCTTATTTTAAATGTAATACCCGTCTTTCTTTTTATTGCTCCAAATAATTTCCTCTCTTTTTGTTTTCCGTTTTCTTACTCTATGGAGGTGCAATGCAGGTCAGAACAAAAGAGTTTTCAGTTTCTTACAGAATATATTTAGAGGCTTGTTGTAGTCTGCAGAAATGCAATTGGTAATTGAGGTGGTTTTTTTGGTTGTTTTTTTTCCTTAATAGGCTGTGAGCTGAAAAGGACACTCCATGTTACTTAAATAGTCTATCTGACAAATTATGCTCTTTAATTCTACTTAGGAAACTGTATTTTACATTAACTAAACATCACCCCCTTTCCCGACCCTACTTGACATTTAAAGCTTAGGCAACTACAGCCTACTTCTGACAAGTTCTCCTTCAATGTAAATTAAAAATACGTGGTGTTGAACAAAATCATCCAGTGTCAAACAGTGCAGTCCTCAGGGATTTTTTTTTTAATACTGTTCATGTACAAATAGAGGAATTCAATTAAAAAAAACCCTCTAGGCACTATGCAAACTTGCAATATTAACAGAATGTAATGTAACTTGTCAGAGAGCTCACCTTGTATGTAGCTGTGTATACATACACACACATACATGTACATATAGGCACACATACATAGGCCTAGAACGTTCCAAAACAACAAAAGTCTTCAGCTCTCATGATTTGTGGTGGTTTTATTTTAATTAGGAATATCTCTTGTTTTAGTTGGCTCATTTAGACTTAACATTGTGAGCTTCCTCAACAGCAGTGTCCTGGAATTTTAGTTTCTGTAGGATGTAGCTATGCAACAGCTTTTTTGGGGTTTCATATTTGTGCATTTAAATAATTAGCATGAAGGTTGCTTCTCATAGTAGCTTGCAAAGTAAATGATATGAATTAAACTCTTCAGATTTTACCCAGACAAACTCAGTTTTACCCTCTACCTGGGGATGACAATTCATAAAAGTGATACTTGGTACCTGAAATGATCACTGAATGAAAGACTTCTGCAGATTCTCTGTAACTTGGCAAGTTGCTCAAAGTAAAAGTCTGATCTCATTTGAGCCCCTTGTATAGTCCTCTGTCTTTTGCAGGAGAACAGGAATAGATAGATTGATTTCTTCCCAGCATGTGAAGAGAAAATGGGCTTATCTTCCAAAACAGGTTGTGACATAATTATGATTAGACCCTTTGGGTTCACTTACGACAACCTCTGTGCAGTTTCTGAAGATTATGTAGGGCAAAACTGCCTTTTTTTGAAGTCACAGCTGTATGTTAGATCTACATTAGACATCTGTTGAGCTCTGCTTTTTGTTTTGTTTCAACATTCAATGCAAATGCATGTCATATTTTTAAAATAGATTGGTTATATTAATGGAAAACATACTCCTGCTTATATAACACACATCCAAAACTGTTCAGTTGTGCACTGGTAATGTACTTGCAGGGGCAGCAGATCGCTACCTGTAGGTCTTGGAAATCCTCCCGGTTTCAGCAAGAGTCTCAGGTGGAAAGAGCATAATGTCAGTGAAATAACTTGTGAATGAAATACTGAATGGTTAGAGATCTTATATGTTTTATTCCTGTTGTCCACCCAGGAATTTTAAAGGTTGGGCTAATTTTACATTTTTTTGTGATGAAAATGAGTAACTGACAAATGCACCAATGCAAACTCCTCTTCCCATGTAATTTCTTGTTTTTGTTTTTTTGTTTTTTGTTTGTTTTTTTTTTTTTATGCCAGTGACAGCTCTTCTTTTGGGTTAAGCATTTCTTTGCCTTCGTATTTTCATTTGATGGCCAAACCACAAAATTTTCTGGAAATGGAGTAATAGACTTACTGACATATTATTATAAACAGAGAGTGATTTGTTTATATAAAATATAGTTGAAGATGTATTAAATCATAGCTTACATTATAATGCTCTGAACAGCTGTATTTCCAACAGATGGTAACCCTTGAGTATTGAGCTTCTTGTAAGTGGTTTAAACAAAGGACCAAATGATATGTCTTCTTGGATCTGATGTGCGTTGCATGCATAGGATCAAGTGAAGTTCCTGCAAGAGATTAAAGATTAAAAATATTTTTGAGAGTCTAGAAACTAATGGAACATTAAAAATTACTCTCAGACATTATTTTTCCATAAAACTGATCCTGAAAAACACTACAAAAACCTGACCTGCCCAAGGAAACAAACTATTAATCTAATAGTTTAATTTAGATTTTTTTCTGCAGCAACACTCTATTTGTAAAGATGCTGTCCCATGTGAGTCAGTCTTTAAGTCCTAAAAGAGTATTAAAGAAACACCTAGGTTGCTTACTGATATGATATACACAGTTTGACAGTTATAGGACTAATTCAGGGAAGTACTTAAACATGTGCTTAACTTTAAACATTGCTTAAATCTCATCAGCTTTAATGGAATTTAATTACATATGCAAGCACCCTCAAAGAATAAGATCATCTCCTATAAATCAGACTTTTTTAAAAAGAGTATACTATAGAAAAAAGCTTTAACTGTAAATTTTCAGCTCCAGTACTGTGTCTGCCTAGTAAATGAACTGTTTTAAAGTAATTTTAGCTGACCTGCTTTAAGAGTAGCAAAAGTAGTGACGGTTTATCTATTTTATTCTTTCTTTAATGCAGATGTATGGAAAGAAGCAGTAAATATGAAGCATAGCTGGCCACTTTTATCCTTGGTGCAACTCCATTGGCTTTTGTGGAGTGTTGCTAGGAATGAATTTGGTCCACTGTTGCCAGCATACTTGTTCTGACTGCATGCGACAGCACAATTTAGTAAAAACATATTAAATATACCATTTAGGCACCACATTTTTGAGATCCATAGGAAAGATGTTGAAGCACACATGGTAAATTGCTCCCTGGAATTAATGGTCTGGTTTGATTGTTGTCTATATGATTAAAAATAAGCAGGAAGTTTTTGAATCAGAAATTTCAGAGGAAAACTGTGAGAGTTGATAAGCACACTTAATATACTATCTAGGTGGACCATTGGTTTGATCTGGCATGTCAGTTCCTATGTTCCTGCAAATAACATTTCAGTACACAAATGCCAAAAGGAATTTGGTCTCAAGCAGAGGTTAGAACAAGTTAATTTTATTTTAAATTCTTGTGGTTTAGGAATATTAAAAAATAGAATGATCAATTTTAGTAGAATGCTTACATCTTAATGCATAACTCCAATATATTTAAGAAAGCATGAATGACTCCAACCTTTCTGGGGTTGTGGAAATTCAGCTGCTCCCAGAGTCAGACCAACAGTTGCTGATGATTTAGAAAAGAAATGCAGAGTCCAGGTATATTTGAAGTTGAACTTATTTTATTTACTGTACTTCAGTGTTAAAATGCATGAATCTTCTGTTTTCAAAAGTGATCATTCTTTGTGATCCAAGGGGCGACTACTGAACCATCCAAACATGTAATTTATGGACACTGATGCTTTTATTAAAGGTCCATGAAATGCTCAGTTTTTAGTATTGGGAATATACTGAATGATGAAACTTATCCTTACTCAGGAGGAAAGTACAAGATGGATGATCTTTTAAGATGTACTTGAGTACTCGAGGGATGTGAGAGCTGCACTGGTCGTGTGTTAGTCCCTTGTGTGTGAGTTTGGTTTAGATGTATTGCATATTTTGTACAGCTGAAGCAAATTGACTTATGTGTAAACTCGAAGTAGATCAAGCCTTACACCAAGGTTAATATTATTGCAAGGCAACATCTACTATAGGGTCTAAAAATCAGTCAACAAAAGAACTGGTTGATAGTAGGATTTTTGTTGACATCTGAATGTAGTCAGCCAACTCTCTGTATCATCTGTTTCTTACACATTGGTTTTACCTCCAAAAAGTTTCAAAAGTAAAAATGGGGAAATACTATTTTTTTCTCAGGTTATTATACATTTCTGACAAAAATTTAGTTAAGGCAAGGTAACAGAGTAGTGGCAGAAGACAGCTATTGTAAACTTATTCTAGAAAGCTAGCATGTAACAAAATCACAAGGTCTCAGACTTGCCCCAGTGAAGACCTCTGATTTCTGTCATTAATTCTGCAAGTTGCCTTAGAAGCTGAGCTACTTAATCTTTCTTTTTTTTTTTTTTTTTTTTTTTTTTTTCTCCTCATGGTAAATTCCAGCTATGCCCTTGAATGGCTGCGGCCACCTGTTCTCCCACACCTGTTTCAATTTATAAACCATATGTTGCAGTCACAGACTAGAACCGCTATAGACATGATGTGCTTTCTTGTAAATATTTCATAGGCTTCCTAGTCTCTGTGCTTCAAAATAATTTGAAAGCATTGATTTTGCTGAAAATCAGGACCAAGACTAGATGTTTTCTCAATATTACCTCTGCTCCTTCAGCAAGGAGTTATAATAGTTGCTGAGTCATAAAAAATCCTCTTAAAACTATCAGCATGTTACTATCAGATATCAGCACTATCATTTCAAAATGAACCCTACTGTGATCAACGGTAAGGAAACAGAAGATAGCTCTTGCTTTAACACAAGTATATATGCAAATAATAATTTGCAGCATGATACTTCCTAGGCTGATTAAGTGTTCAAAACAGTTTTGCAATCACATGTTCAAACAGAAAATTTCTTAAAATTACTGTGTGTTCTGTAATTTGGATAGCTGGCTAAATTCTCATCTGGTATGCACCTTTTAAATTTTTTTTCAATGAAGATGTAACAATTTATACATTAAATGTACAAAAGTGCCATAAGTATTCCATCCGCTGGTATGGACATCTGTAAGTTCATAAACTTTTAGAAACATGATAGGTTTGGATATTCAGGTGTAATGTACCTTTCGTTCTGTTGGCAATGCGGTAAAACCTCATTCAAACTGTGTTCTATCCCTTAAATTGGTCACTGAACAGGAGAGCTTCCATAACCATGGAAGATTGATGAATGCTGATGGTAGATAGTAAAAATATTTCTCATTAAATTAGTAGGCTTTGTGTTAGATCCATTCTTTGGACTTTCAATCACTTCCTACACCGAAGTGTGGATCCTATTACCTCCCATAGCCATATTTCTTCACCAGCTTGTGCTGAATTGATTTTGAAAGGAGAAGAAACTCTTGTGCACAGACATGCTTTCTGAAGCCATTTGCCTGTGGTGGAGATTAAGATGGTCTTATGAAAACCCTTTATGCTTTGCTGACTTTCATCTACTGTAAAGCTGTAAAGGATGAAGTGGAATTGCTTGCAAAATGATTTGTTATGTCATGGACTCTCTGCTTCACTTTTACCCTTCATAATGAACTAGGAATGTATATTTATTACACTATGCAGGGGTAGTGAATCATCATGGGTGATGCAGAGCTGAATGTTTAATTAATGTCATGGATAAGCCAGAGTAATATTACGCTCTTTGCCTATTATTGTGGAAAGAGCAGCAGCTGCCAACATAAAAAGCCAATTACGTTTGTAATAGCTTGTACTGGTGAAAAATCAAGGCTGCTGGAGGTAGTATGCATTGCTTCTTTGTCTCTCTTGTCTTTCTTCACTCCTCTTTCGCTTGTCTTTTGCTTTCCCTTTTTTCTCTACTATATATTTGGTTCACTGATTACTTTTTCAGAGAGAAAGTCGTAGTATCAGAAATAAACCACTGCTTGCTTTTTTTCTTGTTTTTGCCCTTCCTTTTTTTTGGGTCTTTTATATCCCATTCATCTTTACAGTCTTTCAGCAACTGTATTCATTTAAATGAAGTCAATAGAAATGGCAGCATGGGGAAACAAGATAAACAGGAAAAGACAGAGCTTCTAACTATAACTATTGTAGTTTAAAAATAAATAGAAAAAAAATGTTCCTAAACACAAAACTCAAGGAATCAAACCCTACAAATTTTCAGAGTCTGAAAACCTAATTTTAGCTTAACTTGCTCATTGGTCTACCGGAAGTTTGGTTTATAACTTGTCCAGTAGTGTTTATGAGAAGTTCATACCAAAAGTTAAAATTTCTTGTGTTGCTCAACATACAGTATCTGTATAGTAAAAAGAGAAATCTTCAGCCTGGTTTAGACCAAGAATTTTGTTTTAAAAGGATTTGCTTTTAATATTGATTTTAATATTATTTCAGAGAAAAAAAGTCTTTGCAATGTTTATCTGTTTGAAGTTCCAGGATATACCATAGAGTAACTTTTCCACATTTTTTTAGATTATTTTCACCTTGCCCTCAGTTAAAGTCCTAGATGGATGGATTCCAGTTTCCTGATAGTATCTCTGGTATCTGGGATCTGATATTAGCTGAAACCCCCTGATTATCTAGATTTTTCTGAAGTCTTATTTCTTCAGTGTTTCCTTGTGTCAGACCTTTGGATATCTATGACACCTGAATGCACAAGGAAAACTGGTTTTAGCTACTGGTGCTAGCACTGGACTTGTTGACTCAGAGGTGGCTTTATGCTCCTTTCTCCCCTTCTCTTTAAAATTTCACCTGATAATCCCTAGCTCTTTGGGATTCCTTATTGTTCCATTTTAAATTTAGACTATTTCTGCTCAGAAACAAAGAACTATGGCTCAGTTCTTGGAGCTGTAACTGGTGAGTGCTGTGCAATGGAGATAAATGAATTAAAACTGACTGAACTTTGGTTATCGCACATGGCTTATCATTCTGAATTTTTCATTTTTTCCTTTACTGTGTGATTGTCTTGATCTTAATTCCACAGACTCGCTGAGATGTTTTCATACCAGTTTAGTCTTTCAATATTTCTTCCAAAATCATGTTCTCTCTTGTGTTTTCATACACACACTTAACTAAAATACCAAAATGCCTTCCTCTGGCTATGTAGTGACATTTGGTACAATGGAGAAAAACACAGCAAACCTTTTAAATGGTAGTTTGGTGTATGAAAACAAGCAGCTAAATTCTGGTATGTAAGATGTGACAGGGCAATATATCCAAAGAAGTTAGGTTGGGCTGACAGTCTGGTTATGGAATCTACATAGGCAAGAGCTCAACATCACAATCTTAAGCTGCCTTTTTGCCACAAAACACCAGGCTGGAGCCATCCTTTAAATGAAACAGAACACTTAACTCCATCAGAAAATGAAAGTATTTGATGTAAGTGGGAATGTGATGGAAACAGTGACCAAAAACCCTGGCTTAGTGACGAGCCTGACCTTCTAAGAACTAACTATTCAGAAGATACACGTGCAGACGTGTTTCTGTTGTTCATGCTACGTTTCAGTCAGGAAAACTTTATGTATTTGGCTGAACTAAGCTACTAGGATGCAATCCATGTTTAGTTTTAACAGTAACAGAGGAAAAAAACAGTAGTACTCATATTTGGCCACTATAACTTTTCTTCTTAATTACTTGACTGTCATGCTCCTGCCCTTACATCTATGTTCTCTCGTGAAGGGGCCTAAGAGGCAAACTTTAGACAGGATGCTGAGGACAAACTAAACGTCAAGGTGAAACCTGGAATCCTCCAACATGGCAAAAAATAAGGAATCACTTCTCAATATTTTACTTTCCAGAAGTATTGAAAGAATCTTAAACCAAGATCCTCAAGGGTATTTATAGTCGTTCACTGTCGATCACACAAGGTGGAGATCTGAGGCCTTTTTTTTTATTACCTCCTCTTTTTTTCTTATTTTTTATTTTTTGTAATGACTACACTCTGTCATCACAGAACTCAAATAGCTAGTGATTTAAAGAAAAATAAGACACGATGGTATTGCTAGGTAAGTATAGTTCTCTCCACATGCTTTGCTTTTCCAGCTTCTAAAAGCAAAGTGTAATTACAAGGTTGCTACTGTCAGGAGGGTCATCCAGAATAACTCTCCTTGCATGAGTGAAAGAAAATGTATCGTTTTTTTTTCTTTGTCTTTTTATGTTTTTTTGGGTAGTGCTATATGTCCAAGGTTTGACAGGGGTGTTTTTTCAATCAGAGAGAAACATACATATATTTTGCTACTGCAATACAATTGCATTCAGGTAAACATTGTAGTGACAAAAAACCAGCATACTTTCCTACGGCCCTGGGACTTATAGGTTAAACAGCCTCTCATTAGGTTAAACTTGAAGCCAGTGCAAGTTATTCAGTGGGAGGGCTGAAGAAAGATCCTCAAAGTTACAACCGTTGATTCTGGTTAGTGATATAATGATTAATCACAGAATACAGTGATGTGTCAATAGCCGCTTGCTGGGCCCCAGTAACAGGTATCATTATGTAAAATATTAATGTGATCACTAAACCATCCTACTGTTACTAACTTCCACAGTAAAGCTTGGAAGCCCCTAACAATAGCAGAGCTGCTTGGCTTTCACTCAACTTCAAACACTTAACAGAAGATCATTCATTGTCACCAGTTCAAAGTCACCTAGAAGAGGCAGAAAAAGGGTAGGAAGAGAAAGAGAGACAGAGAAGTGATGCAGCTAAGGTAATAAGTCAGGCTGTCCTGCAAAGTTTGGGAGTAGGCTAGCTTGAGTGTTTCCTCATGGATCTGACTGTAGTGGAGACCTGGAGAACTTCTGCTATAGCTTTGTCTCGCCTCCTTCATGTTTGTAAAAAGCTTAAGGAGCAGGAGCAATGTCCTAAGGATGGAAGCAAGGTGTTTTAGAAGCATGAAATTTTTCTTTGATTCTGGCCTGGAATGACTTATGGCTGCTTTCAAAATTCAGTAAGATCAGTGATGGACACGGAAAAGTTTCTGTGATTTCCTGTAAGTACTTCAGGCACCTGTATGCTAACATACCTCAAGAAATTTAATTTTATTTACTGGTCCTTAATAAACATATTTTCATGTCCAGCCAAAAGGAGAAAAGTTAAAGGTACAATTCATCTGTAACTGCTAGGATTTCTTAACTTCTGTTTGATTTTGGAGCTAGCATTGGGAAGCCTAAGCCTATTTGATTTCAGTAAGGTTTAGGCTCCTCACTGTATCTGTGAATCTGGATCTTGGTAGGTTTTAACTTTTAATATATCATGGAAAAATTAAGTTTCACTCTGGGATGAGGAGTGGGTTATCTCTTGAGCCTCTGGTTTAGAAATCCTGTACAGCTGGAGGCAGTTAACATGCAGACCATGTAAAATCCTGGACCATATAGCTCAGTTGGTAGAGCATCTGTCGTTCGTTTTAGTAGCCAGGCCAGCCCAAACCACAACCTGGAAATTTAAGCCTGCAAGATCCAAAATACCCTTTCTATTAAACCATCTGACCTAATATTACTGCAGTGTAATTGTCAAAACTTTCTGAATGCAGAATACTTTTTTCTCAGTGGGAGCTCAGCTAGTTTTAGGGAGTTTAGTAATTGCTACTTTTTTGTTTTGAATGAGAAAACTCAATGAAATACAAAATTTGGATGAGAACACTTACAGATTTAAACACCTCTGTTTAACAATATCTTTAAAGGTAGATGCAAAAGTGACTATATATATTCCTGCCTTTAAATGTATTTATTGGTCATCGTAAAGTGATTCCAGTAATAGTTGAATGAATTCTAGATCTCAGTCGACTCCACAAAATCAGACCAGTTCATTGTCTGTCTTGTCACACATTGTTTTGAACCAGAATTTATTTGTTATGCTGTACGAACTCAAGCAGAGACATTTGCTCTTCCTTTTTCCTTAGTGTGAGACCAGAAATACTACTCCAGAAGGAAGGTATTTGAGGAGCTAAAAGAATCAAGGGTATGATTAAAAGTTGGCCTTAGTGGTTATCTATGATATATGCTTACCTAGGGGAAGTCTCTCACTGCCATAATACTTACTTTTCTGAATAAGCCTGAAACAAAATGGCTATTCAGGAAATATAATGAAACAGTGCAATAACTAGTATTTTCTGTTATGATACTATGCTAGTTCTTGTTCTGCCTTCCAATGCCTAATAAAAGCATTCCAAAAACCCAAAACAATATATTTTTGTGAGAGTTCTTTATTTTTCTTGCCCATGAGATCCTGGAGTACATTGACAGTGGCGATCTTAAATAAAATGTCTGACATACAGGGTGATATTACAATTTAGAAGGCTTCACAAGTCACATGTACTCCTTTTTTTTCAGTATTGAGCTGTTTATTTCTGATATAATGTGTCTCCATATAATAATACTGGAAAATGTATCAATATCTTCAGAAACAAAAATCACAATATTTAAGATTGGTCTCTAGAAGTTAAATAATGCTAAAAGCTAAATATGGGAGATTGAAATATACTGAGCTGCAGAATTAGGTTCCTAGGAACACGTACCCATGAAAAAGTAAAATATTTTTCTGTTTTTGATAAAACTTGTGATAAAAATAAGAAACCGTGCTGAATCTTAAATCTGAAATCCTTTATTGTGGCAGTTTAGAAACAGTAATCTTATGTTCATACCCAAATAAGCATATCTGGGATTTGGATAATGGTTCCAATCTACCCGAACCATATGTTTTAGGCCATTTTTGATTTCAATAGTAGTGTGACATCCTCAAACAGTAAAAAAACCCCACAAAAATGGTAAAAAGATCCCAAATGCTAACAGTTAGAAGTGTCAGAGAGTGGTAGGAAGAACATCCAGGAGCTTTTATTTGGTTTTCTTTGTTTCTTCTTACTTCTTAAATTTTCTTTGAAGTTATTAAGTAATTTTGTTTGCATATTACATCACCCTCTTGAGTGATTTACAGTTGTTAAGTTTCATGGAGAGAAACTCCGGAGTATTAAAGGCTCCTTCATCTACCTGAGAAAATCATAACAAGAACTAATGGTTGAACGTTAAAATCTAACAAATTCAAGTTAGAAATAAAGCACACATCTTTATTGTTGCTGGTGTTAACCATCGGAATTACTTAAATAGAGAAATGGTGCATTTTCCACCTCTTGATATTTCCAGATCAGTCCTGGATGTTTTTTCTGAAAGTTAGGATTCAGTCAAACCCATTTGTTACTGATGTGACTACAGGAGTAATTGGCTATATTGTTTAGCTTGAGATATGTGCAAAGGCAGACTAAATGCCTCAGAGATTCCTCTTGATTTTGAAGTATTTTATTAGACAAGTCTGTTCAAGTGGAGTATAAATATTTTAAGAGTTGAGGTTTTATAGGAAACCATTTTATTTTTATTTTTGAAAGTATCAGTTTCTCCACTGAGGCAATGTTTTGCCATAAGCATATTGTACCTTATGTAGACAATGTTCTCTGGTTTTAGTTTTTCCCTTTTAAATTGACTTTTACTAGCCCTACAACAAAACAGGGAGTTTGATTAAATTGTATCTATCTCTAATGATCCTGCTTTAGATGTCTATACTATATTCTTCATGATCTTTCCACATTTTGAATTCCTTGAATCTGAAGCAGCTCTGAACCACAAGCCTGCACTGGTATGGAAGGAATCCAGTCTAACATGATTTGTTGGGAATCATAGAATGGTTTAGGTTGGAAGGGACCTTAAAGATCTTCTAGTTTCAACCGCCTTGCCATAGGCAAGGACACCTCCCACTAGACCAGGTTGCTCAAAGCCTCATCCAACCTGGTCTTGAACACTTCCAGGGACAGGGCCTCCACAGCTTCCCTGGGCAACCTGTTCCAGTGCCTCACCACCCTCATGGTGAAAAATTTCTTCCCGAGATCTAATATAGCTTTAATGAAGCTACAGAGGTACACGGTTCACAGCATAAGTGGAGAAAACTTAAGTCTGTATGTCAAGGCCATATTGACAATAGAGCTTCTTGAGAAGTGGCTTTTGTCCCCTAAGAGCTTTCACTTAGCATTTTTGTTTACATTTCTACTTCATAATTTTTAGGACATTTGGAAAAGAGGGGCAGAATTTTTTGTCAGAGAATCATAGGATGGCTGAAGTTGGAAGGGACCCCTAGAGACCACCTGGTTCGAGACCCTACTTAAAGCAGGGTCAGCTAGAACAGGGTGCTCAGGGCCATGCCTAGTCAGGTTTTGAATACCTCCAGGGTTGGAGAACATTTGGAGTCACAACTGTCAACTTTCTAAGCTCAAAAAAGAATTTGGTGACTGTCTGAAATACATCTCTGAAAAATAATAATAGAAACATGGTTGTTTCCAGTCTTCAAAATTGTTCTGCAGTAACTGCTAGAGGCAGTCAAATCTGGTGAACTAGGATGCCTGGGGGGACCCTCCTGTCCCAACTCCGTGCATGTGAAGCTGCTGCAGCTCACTGTCCCCAGAAGTGAGGCACTCCCAGTACGTGCACACAAAGCTAATGCAGCTGTGGCCACTCAGACCACCATGAAGAATGGTGGCTGTACTGGCACCCACAAAAGCGCACGGAGCCCTCACATAAATGTGAATAACTCAAACAGCCTGAACCTGTTCCTCTCCTCTGTGATTAGGACAGACAAACCTGCCAACCTGTTCACATGAAACTGGTTTTGTCACATTTCCTCTCTATTTTCCCATGTGTGTTCCTCCCCAGTTCACCTTGGTCACCCTCCTTCCCCATCTTCAGTCCTTCCCTTAAGCATTCCATTAAAAATTTTGAACATTCCCACAATTCACTGGAAACATCCCATAAAAACTTTTACACAGTCCACAAATCCTCTTCCCCTCTCCATCCTGTAATAAATCATGTACCCTTGTGGTCAATAATCCCCTTTTACTCTGAAGGCCTGTCAGGGAGAGAGTTTCTGCTGTTGACTCACCTCAGTGGTTTTCACACCAGGGACAATCATTTTCTCTTGATAGTTGTAGGAGCAGCTGATTCAGTGTGCTCTAATTTTCACTGATTAGGTTTTCACTGATTATGTCACCATGGTTCCTTCACTTACCACCATTCCTCAGATCTTTGCTGGGTCTTTCTGTTTAGTTTGCTTATCCTTTCATCAGGGAGTCTACCAGGAAACTTGCTTTTAAAGGAAGAAAACGTGGAATTTTTAAAAGAACTGAAAGAAAATTTCAGGTTTTCCTTTCACCAGCCTGCTCTACCTATTTAAGCAAGAAGCTACCCAGTTTGGGAACTGAAATAATAATGTATCCCTGGCTTTTCATTCAGACCATAGGAAGGATAGTTTGGGGAGTTCAGCTTCTTTCAGGTTTTCTCTAATCTGTACCAGAGAAGCAACGTCTGCTATTAAATTCATGTCTCTCTGTTCAGTATCGCTAGATTTGTGCACTCAATTCCCTAACGGTCCCAAGTTGATCAGATATAACACAGTTGCATTTCTGTTCACAAAGACCACCCGATAACAGTTTTATGCAGGCTTTCTGCAAGCAGTGGAACGGGCGATATGTGATCTGGAATAATGTCTATATGGAAAAAAGTTAGCTCTTCAAAATTTTGGAGTCCTTTTGAACTGACAAAGTGAATTTTTCAAAGCTTTGTCTCGTACAACTGACTCATTTTACTTCAATCTTTGGTACCTTTCTACTTAATATCAGATTGACTGTTTCATGGAACCACAGTATGAGCTGTAGCTCTGGGGAGTGAAAGTGGATAGGAGGAATGGTTACAAGAAGTAGCTGCCGTTAGGGAGTGGGAGAAACTATAAAAAAAGGAACATTAAAAGCAGGTAATTTGTATTTAAACAGCAAATTAGTATACTTCATCCTCTTTCCATTAATTCTCAGAAAACAGCTTCCTCAATATATTACTCAACATTTAGTGTTATACAATTTGCAGATAAATTCATTGCTCCACTTCAAAGTAATAGGATGTTAAGCAGGACTTAGAAAGGCAGGTTATGTTCCACTTTAACCATTGAATTACCACTTACACTTTTTGAGAAAACACATGTCTATAAATTTATTAAAGGTCACTCATTGACTGATGCCATTAATTTGTAATGCTCTTCAGGAGCACGGTTCCTGAAATTTGATTTGTTTATTCATTATGGGTTGTGGCTTTTGAAATGTCCCCTATTTGATCTTTATATTTGACACTGTTATACAAGTGTCAAAAAATTATACAAGTTTGCTGCTTATCCCAGACCTGAAGCCTTCCACTTGGAAAATAAAGGTCACCTGAGGTCATTAATTATAGTTGTTATATGTTAGTAAGGAAAATGTTCATAAACAAGTTTCAATAGATAAGAAGCCAGAATTAACATCATTTTTTAAGACAGAAGATGTTGATTAAGGGATTGCAGGGTGACTGTCATTTCTTGCTCATTTGAAAGTCATCTAATTTCACTGACGTCAGACCTTTTGTAATTACTCATGGATAGTTTAATGTTGCATGAAGCTAGCAGTTATATCACAGGCCTGAAACACAGATAGGCAACTTCATCTTCTACAAAACCATTGTGTCATCAGTATTGGTGTTACGCAGACAGAAACATATTACTGTGATACTAATATATCTTGCTCCCCAGTTTTACAGAGTTTAAGGTATGGAAAAATTACTTCATTTCATTTCTATTATATATTGTAAATTATATTTCAAATACGGTGAAGTTTGAAGGATGTCTTTACTGTTTCAAATCATTCTCTTTGTTATAAGACATACAGAGAAAGGCAAGAAAGTATCTTACAGATGCTATGTGTAAGTCGTATTGACTAAAAAGATGGGCTGTAATATCATATCTGCTGCCAGTTAAAAAAATAAAAAGTTGCTTCAGAGTTGATATAGCACAAGGTATTAAAAAGAGTCCATGTAAGGAAAGTGATTATGGTTTCAAAGCCTAGACCACCTTAATTTGTTTCCTATTATCACCACTAATTACATGTTAGCATTACTGGTTTTATGGGGAGAAATAGCTGTCTTTTCTATAAACCCTCTGTCTGGTGTGTTATATATACCGGAAGACTGTCTATACTAATAATATTAGAAAGACAGAGAACTGCAGGAAGAGAGGCCAATCTCCCACTGCTGTTTTCTGAAGTGAATTCTATCTTTCCTTTGGTTTCAGAGTTGCTACATGGTCCTGTAAAAAGGGTCTTCAAAAACTTGTAACTTAGTCATATGTGAAAGGGGTTCATTAGGGATTCAAAAGATGTATCTATGGCATGAAGAATTTTGCTTACCCATTTTCAGTATCACCAGCATGTTGATGCGTTGGATGACAATATGGTCTCACAGTAGCTACTGTGTGTGTATGGTGTGTGTTTCTGTTCTGCAACTAAAAGCTTTGCAATGGAAAGAAATATTTTCAATTTTATTTAACAGATTCTGTCACGGTTACTCCTCTTGAACTGCACGGAGAATCCTTAAATGGAATTGACAGAGCATTGTTTGTCTTTATTGGAGACCTGATGTAGCTGGGAAAATGAAGCTCGTGTCTCCTCTGTTTCTCAACCCTTTGTGACTCCTGGCAAATTAATACTTGAAGGAGAGCCCCATTTTAGCTGGCTGACACTGTCCTTTTCCTGTGTTATCTTTGTGTGGCTTTGGATTTTTTGTACTGGCTGGGTGGAAATCCTTCACTTTGCTGGTAGTCAAAAATGGCCTGTTTACTGGGTGGTGCTTGCATGCAGTAGAAAAACAGGAAAACTTTAAAATAGTCTTAAAATCAATTAGAAAAACTTAAAAGAGTCTTACCCTTTGAAGCAGAGGGCCCATGAGTTGTCCAATGTGGCAACATTTGTTTAGTAGATCTGAATGTCTGTCAGCCCTATAGTAAAATATATTTCTGAAACGACACCTGATTTGCAAATATTATGAAGATGCCTACTACTAGTCCACGGTAAAAATTAACTGAGTTTTTCCAGGGCTTCAAATTCTCTGCTATTTTATTGAAGAGGCCAAGCTAAAAGAAGCTCTGGTTAAGGAAATGGAAACTGAAGAGTCATAGTCAGCAAAAGTTTTGGAAATGTTCATTTTAATGGGTTAGTATGTGAAAAGTTTTTTAGAGTTATCAGACAGAAACTCCAGGCAGTACAGAGACAATTTTTCAGAAAATTCAAACTGAAATTTATGATACGACTTTGTACTAAACAAAGACTTAGGTGAGTTTTATTAGCACAACTTCAGTTATTGGATCACTTCTCCGATATTATATAGATAAGAATTCAATAAAATAACCTGATATTAAAGGTATGAGTATTTCTGAATTTAATTGTCCATATTAAAATGAAAAAGAAACATGCAATTCTTTTTGAGTGCAATACATAGCTGTTAGTAAACCATTATTTTAAAAGGATTATAACATACATTTTCTGTAGTGTTCATTTCTCTGATGAAACTGTAGCTGATGACTGGAATGTTAAATTAGTTGTCATTGAAGGGAAAAGTAATTTTCAAAGAAAGTTTAATGTTCTTTTATAGGAAGCATGAACACTTCTAATTGTCTGTGTTGCTATAACATAACTTTGTGAATTTTATGTGTGTGGAATTGATAAATAGATTTTTCATTTAAAATGTCTCCCTACAAAAATGACGGATTACCAAAGTTTAACAATTAAACAATTGACAATTTCTTAAGAAACTAGATACTTATTTACTATTGTTTATTTTTAAAATTACCATTATTGAAATCTGCTGACATTTATTTGCTTTAAATAACCTTCATCAAAATGTCTATTACAGTTTTGGCAACAGCAGAAGCAAAGCTAAACTGTCCACATTCAAATGGCTACCAACTAAATTCTCCACTGATACATAAATACCTAAACAATCTCCCCTAAACTGTAATTTGAACATGTAAATACCTAAGATGGGTGACTGCAAATATTGAAGTTTATAGTTTGGGATAGTGCTGTGCACAAGGCAAGCACTACAGGCTCTTTATTGGAGTCTTCCTCCGATAACTGACCAATACTTCTCATATCAGTCTATACTGCAGAGTTGTATTACTTTTTTATGATTGGACTCTTTTCAATATGGACATTGCTAAAATTGTAGCTACAAGTTATTCTGGTAGGGTGATGGTCCCTCCTGGCTGCCCTGGATATCAGAGGTGATAGTGTTCTGCTATTTGACATCTGCATATGTCAGTGGTGTACTGAACAGTGTTACTGCATGCTAGCGTACCAACAGAATAAACACAGTAGTACATAGTGCCTTTACACTATTGTATGCAGTGTTGTAAAGCTTTCAGTGAGCTGTTTTCAGTCAGTGCAAAGGACAGCTACTGAAATTTAGAAGGTATGTTATTATATTGTATGTGTGTTATACTTTTTTCCCTCCTCCAGCTATTTAGAAACAGTAGGGACTTCGGCTTGTAGCTACCAGTTCTCAGCTAACTCCTCTCAGAGCACGTATTTCACTGATGTACTGGTTTTCTTCCTACCTAATTTTTTGTATGTGTATATATCTATACACACACACATAAAGAGTACATATAAATGCTCCTACGGTTGTGCTGGGGTTGCCTCATCCCATTTCAGGCTTTCAAATAGTTTTCAACAGGGATATCCTGAAATACAGCAGCATAAACATGTAGATCTGTGAATCAGGCTCCCTCTCTGAAATGATGGGTTATGACAAAAAATACTGTAGGAAAGGTTGTTGCCAGAGAAGGCTTGCTGACAATATTAGTGGTAGTACTGATACTGGCTATGTTTGACATAGCGTGACAGACCTTCACAAGCTCTGTTATAATAGCACACCAATTCAGTTTTAGACAGAAAAGCATGAAAAGAAATAAAATAGTTCATCAGTCTATTTCTGTATTTATAATCATCACCACTTATATTTAATGGTAAGAATATAAAAAAAAAATAAGAAAATGCTTTATTTCAGAAACAGTTTAGACATCTCAAATCTTCTTAATTTGTGTGTCAGGTCCTCACATCCAAACCCGGGGAAGTGGTGGAATGCCATCCCTGGAAGTATTTAAAAGACAGGTAGACAAGGTGCTGAGGGACATGGTTTAGTGGTGGTTTTGGCAGTGTTAAGTTAATCGTTGGACTTCATGATCTTAAAGGTCCCTTCCAACCTAGACGATTCTATGATTCTATAATTTTAGTTTCCATGTAACACACAAGCTATAGATTTCAAAGCTTACCACTCTTGCAAGGCTGTGAAAGAGGCAAGTTTGCAATGGGAGTAAAAAATGTTCTACGGTGATGGTGGCCATGTCAGGAGTGTAGCTTTTGATCTCTTTGTATGCCAACAACTTTCTCAGTCTGAGAAACTTGGTAGGCACCTATTTGCCACTAAGTCCAAGTGATTCAGGTGGCAGGCCAATGAGGACCCTAGACCAAGGTGTGTTCAGAGCACACTGAAACCGTGAAAATGAGGTCTGCAGAGAATATGGTGTTATGATAGCTGCTTTTTGGTGTCAGATATCCTTTTTCAAGGTTTAAGTTAGACATCAAATTCTCCTAGATGTTCACTGATATGGGTGTAGATGGATACTGAGTCCTTTAGGCTGCATACTCAAAGTGGCCAAATGTGGTACCAGCTGTATTATTCTCACAGTTCTAAAGATTATAGGAAATGGTGTATTTCAGTTCCACACCTGAAGGGTCTCTGTACTTGGTTAAGCCTTTGATCTTGACCTATATGTCCAGCAAAATAATGCATGAGCTTCATGCACAATTAACTTATTGGGTTCTCAGATTCATATTTTTGGAAGAAAGATTACTGTCTTGGTTTCCAGCACTTTCCAGTAAAAGTGACTTTGCATAAAGAAGATTAAAACAAAAAAAGACGTTCATTGCCTTCGTAGAAACAACTGTATAATCCCCAAATTCTGGCTAGCCACTTTTGTCAAGAAAGTAAAAATAGCCCTCATGATAATATTAAAATTAATATTAAAATTTCACTCACTTTAGACTACTGACTCCACATGCAACAAGTGCATTTGGTAATGAGTAGTCAATTTTATTGCAAATAACTGGTCACAATTGTTGGCTTAAAAGCAAATTAAACCCAACCCAAAGTTGTCTTGCCAGACTCAGAATAATAAGCCTGATGCACAAAATCAGTTCAAAATAAGAGACTTCGTTCCACAGGTCAAGACATATTTAAACATGTAGAATACTGATTTTGGCAAGATAAGCTTATTTTTAATCTCCATTATTATGGCAAAATAATTAGCTGGGGAATAGAGTTTTCACCCCAATTCTTACCGCTCATGCTTTGACGAGAAAGAACAGGCAAACTAGTGTTACTGGAATCTTCAAATCTTACAAATATCACAAACACAGTATTCTGGGAAAGAAAGACCACTTTTTGTATTTCACTTTTCTTTCCCTTGTCCTAATTCACATACCATACTATTTACTATTTACTGCAGCTTAATCTTAGGAAACTTCAGTCTGAAAAAAAATGTTAATTTTGAAATCCTTTGTGTCTGCAGACATGTTAATTGGTAGTTGCAGATGTATTTTTTTTCTTTTCGTTTATAGAGTAGTGCTTAACTTGTCTTCCTTTCTAGAATGAAAGTTAATCCTTTGTGTGAAATAACAATAGCAAATAGAAAGACAGGTAATTATTTCCAAAAACATGAACTGATTTGTTTGAAACTGAACATCTATGGACTAAGCTATATCAAATTTAGAGACTGCTTCTGAAAATTATGCTTGTATAGTAAATCAGTACCCTGAGGGCATGCAAAGCCTGAAAGACCAAAAGCTATGTCCCATTTTACCTATAACAATTTGCTATAAATGATTTTGTAAGATATGCGGTATTTTGGAATGTGGGAAGAATAAGTAGAGCCTGGCATGCCCTATGTGCAGTGCAGAATTCATTATCAATTACTTTAACAGAGAAGAAGGTAATCTTTTGTGAAAACACCCTCATTTGTAAAAGTGAAATAGTTAAAATGTTACAGAGTGGATGATTATTCTTAATTTTTGGGTTACTCTAATTTGGCAGCTGAGTTATCTAGCAAAGCTATATGCAAAAGACAACTGACCTGAATATTAATATAACCTCCAAGTGGATAAGAGGAGTCCTCAGCTCCATAGATGTTTTTTTACGACTACTAGAGCTAAAATAGATCTCAATTAGTGAGCAAAAAGCTTTCTCAGGGTTTTTTAGATGCTGAATTGTAATAGAATGTGAATTCAGTGAGGATTAAGGCCAAGTTCTGCAAACGGCTTTAGGAGTAGGAACAACATATCCTGAAATCTCACTTTCCCCTGGATTTAGCAGTCTGTGTGAAGTAGGAATTCACAGCTTCAAACCGGACTTAGGCACATTAATTATTCTTCTGGGTGCCAAGAAACTATTGGCATTTTCCCTCTAACGCGTGGTGCAAAGCAGCAGGCTGTGGTCTGCGCTGGGAACAGACCGGCTGGCGAGGGCAGAGGGCAGAAGCGGCGTGCGCCCAGCTGGCAGCAGAGCTTCCTCGCCCTGTGGAGCCCGCACCCTGTCTGCTGCCTCCTCGCAAAGGGATGAGCGAGCAGGCGCAAAGCTGCGGTGGTGGGATCAGGTGGGGGACACACTCTCCACCCCGGAGTATTTGTGCGTTAGTCACTGGATATAGTAGAGAAACAGAATCCGAAGCAAAACTTGAAACCCAGGTCCCCCTTATGGCGACCCGAAGGTTTTCCCCTCTGTCTTCACACAAATCTAGAATCCTCTGCTGCATCACGACGCAGCTTTAACAGGAGGAGTGCAAAATGAACCCGCCGACTGGAGCCAGCGGGCTGCTGGGCTGAATCACTTTCTCTTGGCTACAGAGAAGGGATTTAACTTAGACTCCGTTAAGTGACTGTAGGTTGGAGGTATGACTCTGGGCTGAAAGACTTTAAGTAGTTTTTGGGAAACCTTGTGGTAGTGATAAAGCTGGTGTAGTCATTTCTATTCTAAGCTTTAAAACTGGGGGCACGTTAAACAGTTATTGTATCAAGAAGAGAAGATGAATCTGTAGCTATTGATCAAAGTGTCTGCAGACACAAAAGAGAATTACAAAGGTAAATAAATATTTTTTTATAAAACCTTTGTCCCGTTAAATGACAGGAATCTATATTCAACTAGCATAGTGTGATTTATGCTTATGGTAACAAGAAAACTTGAGGCAGAAACTAATTTTCTGCATCCACTGAATTTGCATTCATGTGAAAAAATCTAATGATGGTAATAGAACTACCTGTGGGAGTAAAATTTACCGCAGAGTATGAAATGTCCAAGAAGCTTTATCATATGTTATATAATATTATACAGGTGTTATGCAGTACAGCTTCATCCTATGAAGTGCTGTCTACTTTCTCGATAGCTCCCTGGCTTCTTAGTTCCACTGAAGCTTACAAAGATTTCAAGCTTTGGTAGAGTTTTAACCTCTGTGTGCTCAGTTCAGAAAAGAGTGAAAGGCTACAATTTTTTTCTTCTGTTAGCAGGTACATTCAGGCATGCAGTAAGGGCATTTGAATGCAGTTTTAAAAAAAATATTTGCTTTACTTTTTAGTTAAAAAGAAGTGAGTTTGAAATCCTTTTTTTCTAGGAGTCTAGCTCCAGCTATCTAGAGCTATTTGTCATACTTTGCATGAAGTTACTTAGTGCTTACGTGATCCCTTCCAATAGCTCTGCTGTGACAGCAGTAATCTTCAGAAGGATGGAGGAGGTCTTTATTGCCATTTCCAATGGATGTACATCTTAAAGCAGCCAGTTTATCGATTTCATCAGCCTTGAATATTAACGTTGACTGTAAGCCAAATCCTGTCTGTTTGACATCCATGTGGTAGTTACACTTTTCTAGAGAACTTTATGGAAGTAACGGGATTTGACCCTTTCTAGTCTTAAAATACTTTAGCTTTTCTATGCTCTACATCCATTTATCTGTGTCTGTTATATTTAAAATATGAGTGAAATTGATTCAGTTGACTATAACAGCTACAGTGCCAGTGTTGCACAAATTGAATGGAGGTAGCTGTATGAGCAGACTTCTCATTTGCCAGCCAGTCACTTTTGCCTTAGACATATATGAACTTCCGATATCATACACTGAAAATGTCACAGAATGGAATATGTAACTGGTATAATATTTAATGGTATTTTTGTGTCAAAATGGTATTTTTGTATCAAAATATTTATGTATCTTTTCTGCTTCTTTTTATATTCTATATAAAAACTGTGTGTATGTAGAAAATGTTTTTATTGAACATATTCCCTGTCCACCTACTTAAGGCAGGTATTGTTAGTGGTTGCTGAATCCAGTAGTCTGATAGAGGTGAAACTGCCACAGCTCCTGTTCCTGAGATTCAGCTGGTAACAAGGCTGAGCGTGCATTCCTAATAGGCACACATACTCACAAACCATATATATATATTTACGGATGTCTGGCCACACGGATCAAAACAAACAGAAACATTCAACACTCGTGCAAAACCAAAACAGCACGTGTGGCCTCATCCTGTTACCCCTTGTGGCTGATCAGGATGAAGATCTGTTAATGGGAATATAGATGTACATATGCACAAGGTGGATCCCTCCAGCAGCCAGGCTCAGACGCCCAGTCTGCCCAGTACCTGCCACTGGATCCCAGTGTCCCCACTTGCTATCACCTGTGCGTGCAACCTCCAAGGCTGGCACAGGTCCTCAGGTCCCCTTGTGCACACAGAGACAGGCGGACACCCACACTGTGGATCCCTCCAGTACCAGTCTTTGACACTCAGGCTACCCAGTGACTGGCTTGTGCTCCACACACACACACACATCCACGCACGCACGCGCTCTCTCTGTCAGTCTCTGGACCTCGTGGTCTCTCTAGCAGCCAGCCTGGACCTTCAGGCCCCTCCAGTAGCTGTCTCCTTCACAGAGACGCACACACGCATCCACCCCAGGCTTATGGCCACTTCTATACCTGGCTCCTCAAGCCACGTATCCTACTCCCTGACTAGTTCAGCTTGATATTGTCTGGCGATTACAAGGTGACACACGTACACTTGCAGTGTGCGTGCAGTCTGGTCTCTCCAGTTATGGCACCACAGATGCACATTCTGTAACTGATGAGGTTATTGAGGTTCCCCTGCTTGACCCTGTGCCTCACACATCTCTGTGAGCCTTTTTTTCACGTAACCTAACAGATATGTAAAGGCGAACTTGCATCCTTCTCACATTGATTTTGAAAGTGACAACAGCTTATTTCAAATAGCAGAACAGCAAAGAGACAAATGAAAAAGGCAGAGTACAATCTGTGTCTGAAATTTTCCAGCAACAATGCATGTCAGTGGCTGAGCTTTAACACCCCCACCTCCCCACCCCTCTTGGCAATAACAGCTCTCTTGGTGCAGCTGACAGACCTGTGACCACAGCAGTGTTAATGGGTACCACTATAATTTCCAGGTGGCGTTCATGGGATATAATCTGGTGTGACAGTAGTGTGTATTCCTTGCTCAGGAAAATGCCAGTTGCATCCCCTTCTACATAGTAAATTCAGCATCTCTTTTTCTGAAGATAATTTGAAAAGTAGAAGGAATCATCGTCTTTTGTTTACACATTAAAAACTGCTTTTCTGTAGGGAGCTGAAAGTCAATTTGCAGCACAAAGGTATGAACACATTACAAGGTTTCTCGAAATAACAGATTTCAGTAGTCACAGTACTTGCTTAAAAACATCTGTGGTGAAACTGAAAGAGGTATTTGAGAAAAAGCAAATATATTTTACGCTGTGCGTCTGCTCAGCATTACACCTGGAGCCTCCTGGTACCTACAAATACATAAACTTGGAACATTGTTATCTACATAATTAAAAAAAAGTTCAGGATTATCGTATTATCAGCTAAGAGGATGGAAATGTTGTATAGGTTGCATTTTTTTTGTACAGTCTCTTTGGAAAAGTTTTCAAACAGGTTTTGGTATAAATCCAGTTAGAGGATTTATGAGAAAGAACAAACAGAAAAGAATGCTGTTCAGACCTTTAAACTTGGTGATAATATTTTTCTGAAGAGTGGCAATAAAAGCATGATGACATATCATAAAAGGAATGAAAAGATGTGGAAATACCCAGTGTTTTTAAGACTAGGTCATTTGGCTCCAAAGCACTGTTGTGGATGAGGCAAAGACAATGGTGACTGGCAAGAAGCAACTATAGATGTTTTGATGTGAATTCTGATTCTTCTGGTAAGTATGACCACAATCCTGTCACCTTGTATGTATTTAAAGAGTGGTGTACTTCTGGATTTTCAGGGAAATCTATTTACTTCTGATACTTTTATATTATTACTGTAAGTAGCTAATCAAAAGGCAATGGGAATGACTTAAACAGTCCCAAATAATCTTTTTTTTTTTTTTTTAAGGCTTCCTGATATGTTGTATCCAGGGTAGTTAGAATATTTAGGTGCTTCATTGAGTGTAGCATACACTCGACTGCTGGTTTAACCAAGAGAACTGATACTAGAGCATCTTGTATGTGTTTCATCCTTTGAGGGTGCTGAATCTATTAGGCTTTTGAATTTAGGAGCTGGCTCCTTGAATGAGAGCTACTGAAATCAGGCTGAGACGTTCATATAGATTCTTCCTGGATGTAATGTCATGAGAAATGAAGCCAGAAGAAATAGAAATTCAAACATATGTTGTGAAGTTATAGAATTTTATCTTTTTGTGGTCTGTCAGTGCTTGAGCAGACAGCTCTAGAGGCTAGAATAAAACTCATATTTTTAACCAGACTTTTTCTTTGCATCATAGAGTTGTGATGCATTTTAGTGGGTGGGATAACGAATGTCCGACCATCTCTCACCCAAGATGGACAACTCTGGCTGACACTCCAGAAAGCACAGCAAATTATTAAACAATTATAGAACTATTTCTCTAGTTCACATAGCTCCCTGTTTTATAGGCACTTAGTGCTTGATCAGGTATCTAAACAGCTGTTATTCCATGGGTACACCCTCAGCGTTTTGACTTGAAGCAGTAGCCCAGTTCTGAAGTTATTCTTCCAACCAATTGCACTTATTACACATTGTTTTGGTTCAAAGGGAAGTTTTGGTGCACAAAACCCAGCTGTTCATTAGATGAAATTAATCTGGGAGCTCTGCTTTAGCTGTGCACTTCCTCACCATAAAAGTTTAAGGTAGTCACTGATCCTTCATAACATACGTATGGTGATGATGTTTGGTCCAGGGGACGAGATTAAAGCTGGTCTGAAATAAAATCACAGACCACGCAGGGTGTTGCTGCTGCGTCTCATCTCCAACAGTTTTGATCTACTGGTCTTCCTTTACTGTGCTAAATTCCTTACTAGTATACACTAAGTCAATAAATAGCTTAAGATATATAGAATGGAATAGGCAGAAACATTGTATTTGTCAAAAAAGTGTTTTAGAATATTACCCTTTTAGATGTTGTTTTTCTACATAGAATCTGTGTAAAAAGCTATTTTTCTCCCAATCTATGAGCATGGAGATGAAGATACTGAAAGCAAAGTACTATGTGTTTGATCTTTCTTGACCTAGTCTGTAGCTCCTTTGGCAGTTACAGAGATGACGGGCAATCTTTGATGAATTTGTTCCTGTCTCACTGAGATAGAAAGTCAATCCAATTCTCCATTTCACAGCTCTGTGTGATAACAATTAGTGCCAATGTCTTGTCAAGAGTGTTCTCATGTAGGTCTTTTGTATGGCAGTCCGTATATATTGAATGGAAACCGTATACAACAAGAAGGTAGATAACAACTGTGTCGATATTTTAGGGTCAAGTGCATCAGGATTCAGTGTCAAACAAAGCCCAAAAGTGAATATTAAGTTATTTCTTTCTTTAAGAATATAGAAGTGCTCTAGTTGAATGTTATATGAAGGTCATGCTGATCTAGCAACATTTTAAATGATCATTATAAAATTATTCTTGGATATTAAAATGTAGGGTAGAGTACATGTTTTGAGGTTATATCACTGTGTACATGTGGCATACAGTTAACCTATTGAATAATATCTTTAAGCACATTCATGAGGAAGATACTACAGAATGCAAGCACTTTAATTTAGCTGCAAAGGTATAATGACATCTATGGATCTTATTTCAAGGTGAAGCTAGATAAATTCAAGGTTGAAAAAGAAAGTACATATTTCTAAAAGTAAAAGTAATTAATCTTTATAAAATCTTATCTAAGGGTGTTGTGGATTTTCACTGCCTGAAAACTTTAAATAAATCCAGTGTCTTACAAAAAGTGGTGCTTTAGCTAAAAAAGGAGATATGGGCTTATATGGATTATAATGGAGAAATTATTGGGGAAATTTCTGTAATGTGTGAATATAAGAGGCCAGACTGGGTGATTGTCATGGTTCCTAGCACTTAAAAGCTATCAGCTTGTCTGCTTGTAACTTAATCAAAGGTTATGTTCTAAAAAGAAGAAAAAAAGAATTTATCACTTTGTGTCTTAGTACACAAGGATTTAAAGCAATAGATGTTGTCAGTCTCAAATACCAGCTTTTGTAGGCAAATGTTCTGAGTTAACAAAGTTGAGATAAGCAGTGACAGGTTGCTATAATACTTTGAATTCATGAACGAAGTGTCATGAAATATTTGGTGGATTTTTCTCTTGTGGATAAGAGTATCAAGTTTCTATAATACTTTGATTTAATGAACAAACTACCACAGATTATTTGGTGTGTTCTTCTGAGGTGGGTGAGCAACATATTTAACGAATGTCAGAAGTCTTGCCATAGTGCCAGGAGCTAATGAGTAATTTTTTGCAGTAAAATAATTACTATTATTATGTGTTTATACTACAGTGTTATCATTTATGCATTCATTCTGCAGTACTACCCAAGTTAATCAGGTTAAAATGGGTTAATTATAGGAGGTTCTTATTGACAAAAGTATTTCTAAGCTATTTATGTTACAGGATATTTCTGTTATTAAAAACAGACAAGATACAGGAGGAGAACAACAGAGTAAGAGTGTGGAAGGGAAAATATAAGGAAGTACTTTTTAATAGAAATTGTGCGTATACATATATAATATACCATATGTATATGGGTTATACATATACAATACATCATTTGGAAACTTTCTACTTAACTTTTTTAAAAAAAGATGCATACAAAAGTTCTTAACATTTCATTGAAAAGTTTCTGAACCATTCAAATAAATGAGAAGAACTGACTCCACACAAATGTCTTTGAACATGATTGAAGAAAACCCCCACAACTCCCAGGAGATTTCTTAGTAAAGGACAGTGTAAAGAATGGTCAACAGATTTTGACACTTCAAAGTATTGTGAAATAACTGAAAGATAGAGAAGAAGCATATAGACAGAAACTTTTACCTTAAACTTGTAAGAAATAGAAAACAAAATATTCAGTTTGTGTAAACTGTGAAAAACTTTTTGGAATTCTCATGACTATTATATTCAAGTTTGCTAACAAAAGCAAGACATTCTGCAATGAATGCACAGGTATTTGCAGTTTGGCTGGAAGATATTCTTTGCTAGTGGCTATAGGCAAAGGCTAACATTGGAAAAAGTCAGATTTAGACTGCATGAGTATCTTTGACACAGACAATATGTGGCATAGTCTTATATTCTATCAGAACACCAGATATTACATCCAGTAGAGGTCAATACTATACATTTGTACTAAGCATTGTACTACAAGCATAGTTAAGCAATACAAAACATCGAATATAAATCTCATTGGCTTTTAGGCCTTTTTTACAGGGAAAAAATGCATAAATTATTCTGGGATTTATAATTTTTTCACAACTGTTTGGTTACTGTAAGAAGATGTGTTTGCTCAGCAAACTCAAAGCAAATTTTGACAAAGTCGCCAAAGGCAGGATCTCAGAAAGAATTTAAGTACTTGAAGTGGAAAAGCAGCGTATTTTGAAGTCTTAGTCTAAACCTGTGAGGTCCAGAGCTCCTGCAGAGCTCTTTTTTATATTTGACAGGTCTGTAATCCGTAAGCACTTCAGTTCTTGACCTTAAAGTTGCCCAGATGCTTAAATCGCTGTTACTGCAGTTGTCAGGAGTATCTCAATCCTGGTAGCTCAGCAATTCAGCTCTAACTCAGGGATCCAGAAACTAGGCACCTACTACCTTCCTCCTTTGAGGGGTATGATCTACTAAGCTTCCTCAGACTTACTGATTACTGAGCATGCAGTGATAGCTGCTGCTTTCTCTTAAAGCATAGCTAGAGGATAAATCTTCCTTTTCACTTACAGATTTGGTTATTTTTATATGACAGTGTGAACCCAGGTTCAGTTCCTTCTTTTCTGAACAAAAATTAAAAAAAATCTTATGCTTTCTGTTTCTTTAGACTCACCAGCTTGGTTTAGACTCAATGAACCTCAGTGCATATGTTTGTCAGCACAAATGCTTTCCATCTCAAGCACTAAACCTATGTGTCTATGATGAATTCCTGAATCAAAGGAGCTAGAAAAATGAAAAGCAAGTTGCCTTGTAATCCATACAGGTTTCCATAAGGATGGAAGTTTTGTACATTTTGTACATGATGTCAAACAAATGTGGGGAAGTCACTAGGACCATATGTCCATATGTGGCTGGTGTCTAGTATAGGCTGCTCGATCAAGGAGAGACTATTGATGAAGCCTTCCTACTCCAGCTACAGGAGGCATCACACCTGCAGGCTGTCATGCTGCAGGGGGACTTCAACCACCCCAACATCTGCTGGAAAAGTAGCATGGTGAGCTGTAGGCAATACAGGAGACTCCTGGAGTGCATCAAAGATAACTTTGTAAGCCAGGTAATAGACCGCACCAGAGGAGAGGAGATACTGGACCTGATGGTCACTAATGCAAGTGAGCTAATCAGTGATGTCAAGATTGGAGGCAGCCTGGGCTGCAGTGATCATACATTGGTGGAGTTTGCAGTCCTGGGGCATATGGATCAGGGGAAGAGTAAAGTCAGGACCCTGAATTTTAGGAAAGCAAAATTCCACCTCTTCATGGAGTTAGTCAGTAAGACCACCTGAGAAACTGCCCTCAGAGACAAGGGAGCAGAACAGAGCTGACAGGTCTTTAAGGACGCTTTCCATAGAACTCAAGAACTCTTGGTCCCCATATGTAAAAAACCAGGAAAGGAAGATAAGAGACTGGCATGGCTGAGTCAAGACTTGCTGGTCAAACTAAAGGACAAGAAGGAAATGCACAGGCAGTGGAAGAAGGGACAGGTATCCTGGGAAGAGTATAGGGAGACTGCCCGGTTGTGTAGGGAGGAGGTGAGGAAGGCCAAGGTGCGGCTGGAGCTAAACTTGGCAAGGCACGTAAAAAATAATAAGAAGGGCTTCTACAGGTATGTCAACCAGAGAAGGAAGGTCAAAGAAAATGTAACCCCCCTGATGGGCAAGACTGGGAAACTGGTAACAACAGATGAAGAGAAGGCTGAGGTACTCAATAACCCTTTTGCCTCAGTCTTCACTGACAATCTCTCTCCCCACACTTCTCAGGTGGATGGACCACAAGGCAGGGACTGGGAGAACAAAGTCCCTCTCACTGTAAGAGAAGATCGGGTACGTGACCACTGGAGGAACCTGAGCACACAGAAGTCCAGGGGACCTGATGAGGTGCTTCCAAGAGTCCTGAAGGAATGGGCTGATGTAATTGCCAGGCCACTCTCCACGATATTTGAAAAGACATGGCAGTCAGGTGAAGACCCCCATGACTGGAAAAAGGGAAACATTGCACCCATTTTTAAAAAGGGTAGAAAGGAGGACCCTGGGAACTACCGACCTGTCAGCCTCACCACTGTGCCTGCGAAGATCATGGAACAGATCCTCTGAGGAGCTATGCTAAGGCACATGGAGGACAGGGAGGTGACTCAAGACAGCCAGCATGGCTTCACCAAGGGCAAGTCCTGCCTGACCAACCTAGTGGCCTTCTATGATGGAGTGACTACATCAGTGGACAAAGGAAGAGCTATGGATGTCATCTATCTGGACTTCTGTAAGGTCTTTGACATGGTCCCCCACAGCATCCTTCTCACTAAATTGGAGAAGTATGGATTTGATGGGTGAACTGTGCAGTAGATGAGGAATTGGTTGGATGGTTGCATCTAGAGGGTAGTGGTCAATGGCTCAATGTCCAGGTGGAAATCAGTGACAAGTGGTGTCCCTCAGGGGTGCATACTGGGACAAGTACTGTTCAATATCTTCATCAATGACACAGTGTGATCAAGTGCACCCTCAGTAAGTTTGCAGATGGCATCAAGCTATGTGGTGTGGTCGACATGCTAGAGGGAAGAGATGTCATCTGGAGGGACCTGGACAGGCTTGAGAAGTGGGCCTGTGGGAACCTCATGAAGTTCAACAAGGCCAAGTGCAAGGTTCTGCACCTGGGTTGGGGCATCCCTTGATATCAATATAGGCTGGGGGATGAAGGGATTGAGAGTAGCCCTGCCGAGAAGGACTTGTCAATACTGGTGGATGAGAAGCTGGACATGAGCTGGCAACGTGCACTCACAGTCCACAGGGCCAACCGTATCTTGGCCTGCATCACAAGAAGCGTGGCCAGCAGGTGGAGAGAGGTGATTCTGTCCTTCTACTCTGGTCTGGTGAGACCCCACCTGGAGTACTGTGTCCAGCTCTGGGGCCCTCAGCACAGGAAAGACATGGGTCTGTTGAACGGGCCCAGAGGAGGGCCACCGGGATGATCAGAGGGCTGGAGCACCTCTCGTATGAGGACAAGCTGAGAGAGTTGGGGTTGTTCAACCTGGAGAAGGGAAAGCTCTGGGGAAACCTTATTGCGACCTTTCAGTATCTGAAAGGGGCCTACAAGAAATCTGGAAAGGGCCTTCTTACAAGGGCGTGTAGTGATAGGACAAGGCGTAATGGCTTCAAACTGGAAGAGGGTAGATTTAAGTTAGATATTGGGAAGAAAGTTTTCACTATGATGGTGGTGAGGCACTAGAACAGGTTGTCCAGAGAAGTGGTAGATGCCCCATCCCTGGAAACATTCAAGGTTAGGTTGGACAGGGCTCTGAGTAACCTGCTCTCATTGAAGATGTCCCTGCTCATTGCAGGGGAGTTGGACTTAGATGACCTTTAAAGTTTCCTTTCAGCCTAAACTGTTCTATTATTCTATGATTCTATATCACATTCAGCCATGAGTTTTGAAGGAACTCAGATGGTAAATTTCTGAATTTCTGGTGAAGTTGTGTAAACTGTCTACTAAAAACTGTTACTCTGTCAGGACTGCCAGGCTGCCAGCATAACTTTTGTCTAAAAAAAAAGGACTTTTAAAGAAGTCCTGGGAACTATGGGATGATTCTGACTTCCATTCCTTGCAGAATGACAATCTACTATAAAGCATGAGATAACAAAACACAGGTGTAATCTCATTGCATTAGGAATCAGGGAACATGGAGTGCTGTGACAGTGTGAGTGAGCAGGTAAGTAAAGGAGAGGCAGAAAAAATTATATGTATGGATTTGGAAAGTAAAAAGCCTTGAGCAGCTTCTATACCGAAGACCATTAAAGAAAGTAAGTTACTATGAGATTGGAGGAAAGGCACTTTGCTGACTTTACAAGATGGGAAGATAAAGGGTAGGCGACAATTTACTCTTCAGTAACTTACTTTTAGATCCCTTCTCAGGGGGAAGAAGAGCATGGATCCCCATAGATCAGCAATGTGTTCATTTATATTCAGCAATGTCCTGGGTCTGAGGTAAATCAGAACCATTTTCACAGATTACCTTGGAACGGCGGATGTGTAATCAAATATTCAAGTTTGCAGATGTTACCGAGGTCTTTCAGGCAGTTAAATGTGACACTGATGGTGAGAAACCCCAGGGGGACATCACAAAACTGAAGTATTGAGCAAAGAAATGCCAGATG
Organism: Burhinus oedicnemus; assembly: GCA_008921705.1. Taxonomy (NCBI): domain Eukaryota; kingdom Metazoa; phylum Chordata; class Aves; order Charadriiformes; family Burhinidae; genus Burhinus; species Burhinus oedicnemus. The sequence continues at coordinate 5,651,471 of VFFE01008529.1, read as the reverse complement.
ATGCATTATGTGAATAAATGGGAAGTAAGGCAACCTAAATCATGCTTACATTACAGTGAACTTGGAAGTGGAAGTCACAGTACAGGAAGGAGAACATGGGCAGTTTTCACTGGCAGTTTTCTGAATTCATGGGCTCAGTGTGCACTGGTTGAGAACACACGAAATATTGGGCATCAACAGGAAAAATATTGAGACTAAAACAGCAACCAACATTTTCTTGCTCTGAAAAACATTGATGCAATGGATTACTTGAAACAATGCTTTTCCTTGCATCTCCAAGAAAGATATAATGATCAATAAAGAATAACAGTGGAAGAATAGTCTGAGGTAACTTTAGTTATATAAAACTTGAGGGATTTTTATAACAAAAAAAAGCAAGTGGGCTAAATTTAAGTTCTAAAGAGAGACACTTTCCAGCTGATTTATACTCTAAAATCCACATACTAGAAATAAATAATCTGAAGTAGATGGTTTAACTGATAATATATTTTTGTTATATATTAATTAGTGGGAGAAAAATAGTTTTAATGAAACTTCCTTGTGTTTCTACTTATTTTTTGCATGGATATATTTCAGTTAATTCTTAGGGAAAGATTCAGATTTGGAAGGATGACTCCAGCCATCTTGTAAAGTCACACCTATTTTAACATCATTAACTTATTCATATCTATAAAGTTTCTATTTTTTCTTCCTAATTATCTCCATATGAAACTCAGGTCTGTCATTGATTTCATTCATGCCATTTCTCACCTGTGGTGGTGCAACCCCCCTTGCCGCTCTCAGGCCTCTCGGTACTTGGCGTGATGCCCTCCCCACCTGGGCCACATAACAACACCATGACCAGAACAATACAGAATGGTCTAACATTAAAGAAAGAAATGGTGGAGAGCAACGGACTAGAACACTAAGGCAACCCCTTGGTGTATCTGGTTCCCATGGCTCCTACCGTTTGAACATAATAACTTTAATCGATCACTCCTGACAACGTACGGATCGTGGCCACAGAGAGGGGGGGTTACCAGGACCACAAGTCCTAACAAGTTCTGGGCTTGTGTAACCAGCGGAAAGTACTGGACTATTCCATTGTCCACGCTGGGCTGGAGTGGAAAATTACCTGACGAAAGTCAATTATCTCGGACCCTATAAGTAGCGATTCTAATGAAGACCCTTTGAGCGCTTCTGGATCGCAGCGGGCTGTGGCCAGGACCTCCCCTGTCAGGTAAAACTTCGCGAGGACAACAAGACCAGGGCGAGCTACTTACTCTCTCTCGAGCCTCAACAATCGCCCGTTGAGGAATGCCGGTGTATTGTGAGTATTTACTGTAACTCAAAGGGGAATTTTAACTATAGACCGGTCTCTCTCGTTTCATCCACCTCTCCGTTTATATGTTTGTGTGCTTTAGCTTTATGGATGTGGATGTTCTTCTATTTTCTGTGCACGTGTAGGGGTTAAAAGGGATATCCACTGATTCAATAAGTCGTGTGTGTGCGCGCTCATATACTTTGTTTATATGTACATATATATTAATCTGGAATCTGTATATTTCTATTGGTTTGGGATACCTTATAGTAAGTTAGTGTGAATCTTGCCATCTTCGAATCTGTAATTAAGTCGCTGTTGATTTGTTGATTTATTGATTTAAATCACGTTTTAAATCCTTAATTCAGTTAATGATTAAGTGCTGCCACAACTCAATCCCTTGATCTACCTCAAATCACAAATAAACCAAATTGCTGCTAAATCATAACTGTGTCTGATACTTCCATCCCGCGACATCACCTTCATAAGAACAGGAGAGGTGCCTGAGGACTGGAGGAAGGCTGACATTGCTCCAATCTTCAAAAAGGGCAAGAAGGAGGACCCAGGGAACTACAGGCCGGTTAGTCTCACCTCTGTCCCTGGGAAGGTAATGGAGCAACTTGTTCTGGATGTCATCTCCAAACACCTTGAAGAACAGTAAGTTATTGGAAGTGGTCAACACAAATTTACCAAGGGTAAATCATGCTTGGCCAATCTGATCGCCTTCTATGATGTTGTAACTGGTTGGCTAGATGAGGGAAGAGCAGTAGATGTCATCTACCTTGACTTCAGCAAGGCTTTTGACCCTGTTTCCTGTAACATCCTCATTAGGAAGCTGAGGAAGTGTGGGCTAGACGAGGAGACAGCGAGGTGGATTGAGAGCTGGCTGTGTGACAGAACTCAGAGGGTTGTGATTAATGGAGCAGTGTCAAGTTGGAGGCCTGTAACCAGTGGTGTCCCCTAGGGGTCAATACTCCGTCCAATCTTGTTCAATCTATTCATCAATGATCTGGATGAGGGGACAGAGTGTATCCTCAGCAAGTTCACTGATGATACCAAACTGGGAGGGGTGGCTGACACTCCAGAGGGCCGCGCTGCCATCCAGTGTGACCTGGACAGGCTGGAGTGCTGGACAGAGAAGAACCTAATGAGGTTCAACAAGAGCAAGTGTAGGGTCCCGCACCCGGAGAGGAAGAATGCTAGGCACCAATATAGGCTGAGGGTGGACCTGCTGGAAAGCAGTTCTGAGGAGAAGGATCTGGGGGTTCTGGTAGACAGTAAATTATCCATGAGTGAGTAATGTGCCCTTGTCGCCAGGAAGGCCGATGGCATCCTGGGCTGCATAGGGAAGAGTGTGGCCAGTAGGTCGAGGGAGGTCATTCTCCCCCTTTATTCGGTGCTGGTGAGGCCACAACTGGCACACTGTGTCCAGTTCTGGGCTCCCCAGCTCAAGCAGGACAGGGTACTACTGGAGAGAGTCCAGCATAGGGCAACAAAGATGATTGGGGGATTGGAGCACCTCCCTTATGAGGAAAGGCTGAGAGAGCTGGGACTCTTTAGCCTGGAGAAGAGAAGGCTGAGGGGAGACCTTATTCTTGCTTATAAGCATCTAAAGGGTGGGTTGAAGGAGGATGGAGCCAGACTCTTTTCAGTGGTTCCCAGTGACAGGACGAGGGGCAACAGGCACAAGCTGGAACACAGGAAGTTCCATTCAAACCTAAGAAAACCCCTCTTTACGGTGAGGGTCACAGAGCACTGGAACAAGCTGCCCAGGGAGATTGTGGAGTCCCCTTCTCTGGAGATTTTCAAGCCCCGCCTGGATGCAGTCCTGAGTAATGTGCTCTAGGCATTCCTGCGTCAGCAGGGGAGTTGGACTAGATGATCTCTGGAGGTCCCTTCCAACTCTGAAAAGTCCGTGGTTCTGTGATTCAGTGATTTAAAGTTTGTTTTTTTTTTTTTTTTTTGACAAACCTGTTCTCTAAAATTTTAAAACATTGAATTCAAACTGTATATACATACAACATTTGTCTCTGTAAATTTATTCCTACAGACTTCAAAATAAATGACTTGAAATTCACATTTTAAGTGCTAAAAAGTACAACTGGATAGAAGAAATGGAGGAATCATAGCTTTTTTTTTTTTGACATAACAGTATAAAACAAATCCATTTTTTTGTCAAAAAATCCAGTGTGTCTATGACTATTTGCTGCCTAGCTGCAGTCTGTTTTCAAAATGTCTTAACTTTATTTGGTCAAACTTAATGAAGAAAGCAAAGTTTTGAGTGCAGTCAGCCATGCCAAAAAGCTGAAGAAATGTTATTTAACATGGCATCTTTGTTTCAGCAAACTTACTAACTTGACTTCATTTATGGGCCCACGGAATGAATCAAAGATTTAAAACAAGCAACCTTGAAGAGATTATTTTTGAGAAGTCTTTTTAATATCAGTATAACATTAAACCTTTTTAAAAACACAAAAATGCTGTAAATGACTCCTGTAAAGGTAGCATATAATATTTTCCTGTGAGATGCTATGGCAACACTGGGGAAAAATCATAACTTAAATTGCTTGTTTTCATTGCAGAGGAAATATTCTCAGACTAAATGTCACATATGAGAAATAATGAATCAGGAGCAACATGTAACGAGAAGAACCACATACACACACTTTTGTAAGTAACATAAGTAGCAAAAGGAAGGCTTGGGAAAATGTGAGCCTGCTGCTGAATGGGGCAGGTGGCACAGGACCTGGTGACATAGGGCACAGAAAAGCTGAGGTACTGACTACTTTGTTCTCAGTCTTTACAAACAGGACCAGCCTTCAGAAATCTAAGGTCCCAGACACCAGGGGGAAAGGCTGGAGCAAGGAAGATGTACCCTTGGTGGAAGAGGATTGGGTCAGGGAATACTTGAGCACAATGGACATACATATGTCCATGCACCCCAACAGGATGCACCCATTAGTGCTGAGGGAGCTGGCTCATGTCATTGTAAGGCCACTCGATAATCTTTGAACAATCATGGCATTTGGAAGAGGTGCCTGAGGACTGTGGGAAAGCAAATGTCAATCCTACCTTCAAGAAGGGCAAGAAGGAGGACCCAGGGAACTGTGATGAAATGACTGGCTTGGTAGATGAGGGGAGAGTAGTCGATATTGTTTACCTTGACTTCAGCAAGGCTTTTCAGACTGTCTCCTGTAGGATTGTCATAGAAAAGCTGATGAAGTAGGGGCTGGAAGAGCAGACAGTGAGATAGGTGGATTGAGAACTGGCTGAATGACCAGAACCAGAGGGTGGTGATCAGTGGTATTAAGTCCAGCTGGAGGCCAGTAACTGGTGGTGCACCCTGGAGGTAAGTACTGGCTCTAATCTTGTTCAACATCTTTATTAATGATCTGGATGATGCGGTAGAGTGTACCCCCCAGCAAGTTTGCTGATGATAAAAAACTGGTAGGAGTGGCTGATACACCAGAATGTTGTGCTGTTATCCAGAGTGACCTTAACAGGCTGACAGAAACTCATGAAATTTATCAAAGGGAAAGGCCAAGTCCTGCACCTGGGGAGGAAGAACCCCAGGAACCAGCATACAATGGGGGCTGGAAAACTTTTTTGCAGAAAAGGACCTGGGGGTCCTTGTGGACACCAAGATGAACCTAAGCCAGTTGTCCTTGAAGCAAAGAAGGCTAATGGTATCCTGGTCTGCATTAGACAAAGTATTGCCAACAGATTGAGAGTGGTCTTCCCCTTTATTCAGCACTGGTGAGACCACACCTGGAGTACTGTGTCCAGTTCTGGGCTCACCAGTACAAGAGACAGAACTACTGGAAAGAGCCCAGTGAAGGGCCACTAAGATGGTTAAGGGGATGGAGCATCTGTCGTATGAGGAAAAGCGGAGTATCTTGCATTTGATGTAGGATTAATGTAATAATTGATTATCTCTATCTCCATGACTTCTTTTCCAGTTCCTGCTAATGCAGGAGGGGTGCTAAAAAATTTATTATTAATGATAGCTCAGATATTCAGCCAGTTTGGGGAGATGTTGGAGAAAACATGCTGTCATTCATTTTACTTTGTGAGTTTTAAAAAGATTCTAGCTCTTTTACTTTCACTCAAGTTTTCATCAGTTTTGTGTCCCTACTGTGTACTGCACCAGGATCAATAGACAATTTGGAAAGTCTTTTGTAATTTATTCATTATTTCATGCCTACTGAAGGCATATTATATGCAGGAAAGGAAAGTCTGTATCAGTATTGATCCACATTTTGTAATGATATCCAGCCTATTAGGAAATCAAATAACCCAGATTTTGTGAAACAGGGTTCATCACAGAAGAAATAGTGCAAAAATTAAGTCCTAATGAAGCATAAATCCAAATGTGCATGGTGTGAATTGTTACAAAAAATTAAGTTTTTCACATGTATGAACAAAAATCCAAAGTGCATTTTATCTCCCTCCAGCTTAGGAAGAAATTTCCTATTTTGGTCATGGATTAAACTGGTGCAAAATATTTAGTTATGTGTCCAAAAAGGTTCCTTGTAGCCTCTGTGGTTAGGCCCAGGGAGTATTTTGTACTTGAAAATGAAGGGACGACCAGTGATAAAAGAATTAATATTATCTGTAGAATATCTAAGTTTAATTCTTGTCTCTATCACAGACTTTTTGTGCAACTTGGAGAAATGCAATTGTTCTGTGCTACAATACCTCATCTCTAATCTTCAGAAGAAAGAATGTGTCTGCCTTGTCTGTAAAGGCTTTGAAGCAGAGACTGTCTCCTTGAATGTATTTTCTAGCGTAAAGTACAATGGAACCTCTGATTTGTGTTAGGGCCTTTCAGCGTTACTGTGATACGAATAAATAATAATTAGTAATAGATGTTTTGTCTGCTTGCTTTATAAAGGATAAGTCCATGAAAGAAAGCTAACTTTTCCCTGTAAGATGAAAAGAACTTCAAAGGTCAAATTTTAGCTATTATTCTAATGAAAAATGAGATGCTTCTAAGGCTGTTGATAAAGACTACAGTTTCATAAACTTCTCCTATTTCCTTTTAGCTGCATTAGAATTCTTACTGTGATTTTAAAGTTTGAGCACACCAAGATATTAAAAGCCCCCACAGCTTGCATTTTTTTTCTCTTCAGCTGTATTGGGAAGATGGCATCAAAAGCTTCCCCAGAGTCTCCAACCAGCCTTAATTTATTGTTATAATAAATAAAAAAAAGAGGAACATTTATGAAAATGTCAGTGAGATACTTACGCTGTGAGAAATATCAACTAGTATCTATCAAACATCATCTTTGTCAGTGACAGTGTTTTGCAGAAAGTCAGTCAAATTAAGGACCATTGCATTTATTTTTATGTTGGTAATGTTCTGGTACATAGATCTCACTTTTTTTAAGCAAGAAGGAAATTTAATTTGAATTCATTCCAACAGTCTCACCATGTCTAAAGAATCTTTCCTGTCTGTAGATGGGCTCAAGAAAAGAAAAAAATAAAATTATTAGAATAGTGTTTTATTTACAGTGCAGTAAAGTGAAGGAATGAAACTTCTGTCTGCAGTAATATGACATCTTGCCTTACCAAGTTTTTATTTTCTCTTGAAATTCTCAGGTAATCAAGAGAAATAAAAGGCAAAGGAATGAAAACATATTTGTTCAGATACTTTCTAAACTGCTTTATTATACATACGTTTTAGAGTTAAAAATAAAATTTAATGTATTTAACAATAAAATAGGAATGAATCTCAAGAGGGAATTTAGAATAACTCATAAAGTAATTCTGATGGTTTGAAGTGCACAGACAGTTGAGAATTGTCAGTGAACTGCTTTAACATTTAACTGATTCTTATCTCCTTGTTTGCTGTACTGCATAATGTCTCATACCAATAGTAACTTTGGAGATGAATGACAAGAGGAACTTACAATCCCCTTCTGTAGGCTAGCAAGCGTACAGGAAGGAATAACTTGTGTCCTCTGAATACATACAGCAGCTAGATTTATACTGAGGTAGAATTATTCCCTGAATTTGTCCTGCAGTTCTGTGATATCCCAGGATCCCTAATGGGAGAAGTAAAGCATTTGGCTATTTCCATGGATGATAAAGGACAGACAACTTAGAAATAAAGATTAAAAACAACAACAGCTTATTAGGTGAAATGTCTCTGACCCCTCCTATCATCCTTCTTATCACTAAAGTTGTCTTATTTTGTCTTTTGGCTCCTTGCTTTCAGCATTCTCGCTGCTTCTCTGCATGTATTTTGTTATCTATCTTAAAACCTTTAGTATTTCTGCTAAATTAGTGAGTGTCGGATATCTCTGCTTCACATCTTTCCACAGGCACACACTTTCCCCAACACTCTTTTATGTTTTCTCACCATTCCCATTAATGGTAATTGCTAGTTCACTTTTTCTTCCTTAAATCTGAATGCTTGCTGTGAGAAGCCTGCTTTAAATGTCAGCACATTTCCTTGACTCAGCCTCATTTTCTTATGCTGTTTTCCAGTTCTGCTTATATGAGAATTGTTGCATCTAATGCTCTAAACCTCTCTTAGCCAGATCCTCATCAAATGTAAATTTACTTAACATCATTGGAAGCATTGGAGCTGAAAAGCCATTTTTCTATGCTTCTTGCCTTTCAGATTGTAATAGCTGCATAAAATGCAGAATTAGAGTGTTGCTGAGGCTGGAAGGGACCTCTTATCCAGCCCACCCACTCCAAGCAGGGTCAGCTAGAGCTGGTTGATCAAAGCCATGTCCAGACAGCTTTTGAATATCTCCAGGGTTGGGGACTGCACAGCCTCTCTGGGCAACCTGTTCTGATGTTCAACGATCCTCAGAGTAAAAACCCTTTTTGTTATGCTTAAGCAGAATTTCCTGTGTTTCAGTTTGTGGCCACCTACTTTTGTCCTTTCCCTGGGTAGAAAGGAGGAGAGCCTGGCTCTGTCTTTACTGCTTCCTGTCAGGTACTGATACACATTGATAAGATTCCCCTAAGCCTTCTCTTCTCCAGGCTAAACAGTCCCATACTCTCTCAACTTTTCCTCATGGCACGGATAGTCCAGTCCATCATTAGCTCAGTGGCCTCTCGCTTGACTCTCCAGTAGCTGCATGTCTCCCTTGTACTGGGGATCCCAGAGCTGGACACAGTACTCCAGGTATGTCCTCACTAGTGCTGAATAGAGGGGAAGAATCACCTCCTTCGGGCTGCTGGCAACACTCCTCCTTATGCAGTGCAGGAAGCTATTGGCTTGCTTTGCTGTTAATGATACATGGCAGCTCATGTTCAACTTGCAGTCCACCAGGGCCGCTCTCCAACCACTTGATCTCTGTATTTGTCCGTAGGGTTCTTCCCTCCCAGGTGTGGGACTTGGCCTTTCCCTTTGCTGAATTTTATAAGATCCCTGTCAGCCCATTTCTCCAGCCTCTTGAGGTCCCTCTGAATAACAGCATAACCTTTTGTTGTATCAGCTACTCCTCCCAGTCTTGTGTAATTTGCAGACTTGCTGAGAGTACACTCTGTCTCATCATCTGTGTCATTAACAAAGATTTTAAACAGTGTTGGCCCCAGTATTGACCCATTGGGTATATCATGAGTTGCTGGCCTCCAGCTGGACTTCATGCTCTGATGATAAGTCTTTGATCCTAGCAGTTCAGCCAGTTTTCAGTTCATTTCACTGTTCATTTATCAAGCACATATTTCATCAGTCTATGAGAACATCATAGGAGACTAAAGTCAAGACAAACGATATCTACTGCTCTCTCCTTGTCCATTGCGCTAGTCATTTCACAGCGGTGAGGCCCCTTGTAAATCTATCCTGACTGAACCCCAGTCACCTTTCTGTCCTTCATATATCTGAAAATGGCTTCCAGGTTTAGTTATTCCATCCTCTTCCTAGGGTCTGAGATGAGGCTGATCACCTCAGTTCTCCAAATCTTCTGCTTTGCCCTTCTTCAAAATAGGAGTGAAATTTTCTTCCTTCCAGTCTATAGGAATCCCCTCTCCACGAATTGCCATGACCTTTCAAAGATCACCAGAAGTGGCTTTGCAATGACATCAATCAGCTCCCTCAGCACTTCTCTACTGAGTGTAAGCTTTCCTTGCTCCAGAGGTTCCCGCTGTTCTCAGGGCCCTGGGATTCCTCTAGGCAAATCTCACCATTAAAGACTGAGGCAAAGAAGGCATGGAATACTTCAGCCTTTTTGATGTCATTTGTCACCAGGTCCACTACCCACTTTTTCCCTCATCTCCTCTTTGCTGCTGATGTACCTGTGGAAGCCTTTGTTGTTACTCTTCACATCCCTTGCCAGACTCGGCTCCAGGCTGGCTTTGACTCTCTTGACCACATCCTGCTGCTGTCCCTGCATGGCCAAGCAGTTGGTGTCTCTATATTCCTCCTGGGTGGCCTGAACTCTTCTTCCTTTTGATGTCTGAGTTTAGTCAGAAGTTCCTTACTAGTCTAAGCAGGCCTCCTGCCACCCTTGCCTGATTTCCTGCACTTTGGGATTGACTGCTCTTGCACTTGGAAGAGCTGATCCACAAAAATCAACCAGCTCTGCCGAACCCCACTTTTCTCCAGGACTATAGCCCATGGCTTGCTTTCAAGCAAATCCCTGAACTGTCAAACATTATCTCCTCTGCCTGGAGAAGCATATATTCTGTAGCTGTTCCTGACATACATGTAGGCTAGTCTCATCTACTCTGTTCTATTAAGTCTATATTTAAACTAATAAATACTTTTCATCTTTTATACCACTGCTGCTGGTATTTTAACTGAGTCTTCATGTTGAAGAATATAAAGCCTAAAAATTCTCTAAATTGCACTAGATCAAGTTTCTGCTTTGTAAAATAATTGAAACCATATTTACTATTTATTTTTCCATGCCATAAAGAGTCATTGATTGAGATAAGATTGAAGCTGAGTCATGTTGGATATGGTATAAGCACATGTTGAAAGAGAGCTGGCAGTCTGAACCTTAGAAAGTTCATAATCTAAGCCAACAAGACAGTCAGAAGTCAGGAGAGCAAGAATATTTAAAGCATCATGTCTGCACTCATGTAAGATAACAGCAGCTTAAATTTAGGTTAGAATCCAGCTTTCCAGATTGCCAAATTCTCTCTGTATTCAGCAAATCATGTTTCCCCTATTAGGTGTTTTCTATGTTAATATTTTTCCTGTTGAGTTCTAAATGCCACAGTGCCAACATTTACAGTTTCTATTGTTTCCAACTCTATCACTTAGTAGAGCTCACTGCCAACAAAGTCTTCAGATATTCTTTTTTTTTTGTTACTTTCTTAGACTGATTCCATAGTGTTTCTTTTTATCCTCTTTGATCATTCTATATAATTCTTCCCCATCTTTTGTAACTTCTCATACTATAGTTGGTGTCTCCTTACACTGCTCAGATAAGTGAAGCATAGGTAATATTTTTAAAATTAATTCTGTATTTGGTGTGGTCTACATATTCCATGAATTGTGGAACAGCTTTCTTTTAGAATACGAGAACTGTTTTAAATTTGGGTTTTATAAAATCATAACAACAGTTGAGTTGGCTGTGGATTTATTAATGAAACTTACAAAGACCACCTATCTCATTAGCTGATCTAACTCGAGTTAGAGTGTCCTCATATTTACTCCCAGTTTAAGGCTTCTTCTTGCTTCCCTCTGAGCTGCCAAGGTGACTGTAAGAAGTCCGTTATGTATAGTATAGTGACAGATTCGAAAACCTATTGTGCTGTAAAAAAACATCCATTGAAAGATAGTCCCTGCTTCAAAACCCTCCTTGTTTGTTATTTGTTCTCAAATGTCATAGTACTAGCAGTAAACCCCATCATACCTCCTTACACATTTTCTGTCCTCATACCAAGGAGGCAGAGTAACATCCTGGTACTTTGATCAAGGGATTGGTTGCTTACTATGATACCATGACAGATTATGTCCTTTTCCACATGTGAGTGTGCTTCTTGGTTTAATTGCTCGTTGTTCACAGCCTTAGATAAACAAGTCATAATAATCACCAGATTAGGTTGTCTCATTGCTACACTTTTAGCTGTATTTAGAACACATGTTCTGTGGTGTCTGATCACATCTACTTTTGCAGTCCTCAGAGTTCAGTCTTGGTTTCTATCAATAATTTCAAATGCTGTTATCTTCTCAAGAAAAGAAACACGTATCTGCAGTACAAGTTTATAGCTCTCCTGTTTATATACAATAAGGTGGGTATTTTCACAATAATCAGATTAGACTGTCTTGCTTTTCTGTCCACATAATGTTTTTACTTTGCAGAGTAGTTCACTGTTTTCTGGCAAAAGTTACCTAATTCTTGATTTGTGTGAAATTTCTTGATGAAATGCGTTTCTTCAGCCTGTTTTCTATCCTTGCTAACACCAGAGCACCTTTTTACTATTATTTCATTATCCTCATCTTTTCTCTCAACAGAATTTAAAACCAACAATATGGCTTCAACTCAACTCTAAGAACTAGCAGTGGTTATCTTCATATGATGACAGCAGTATCATTTACTAATTATGTATCACGGTGTTATAATTTGAGAAACTCACAACAATTTATTGTCGTTTAGACAATTATTCTATCACCTAATGACCCCTCCCTACCCAGGAAGGGGGAATCGGGAAGGAAACCAGGAAACACAGGGGCTGAAATATAAACAGATTTACTAGAATAAGACTAAATAATTAACATTAATAATACTAAAGAACCAATAGTGACCCCGATACCAATATAAAATATACAAGGATTACACTTAGCCAGCTGTATCTGTAGGAAGCAGTGGACAGTAAATGTCAGGCACTGAGAGCGCTATGACTTTGGGAGGAAGGGAAGGCCTCAGGGATCCGGCACCGGGGCAAGGAGTTGTCTGGATTGCCGCCATCAAGGGAGAGCTTGAACTCCTCAGCAAACTTTCTAATTTATATTGAATGTGGTGTTCATGGTATGAAAGAATCCTGTTGGCCAGCTTGAGTCAAATGCCCGGGCCTCGCTCCTCCTCATCCCTGCACCTGGCTAGCCTGAAAACACTGAGACCTTGACATCCACACACCATAGCTGGCTATAAAGTGAATATTTTCACAAATTCAGACACTAGAGTCTTCTAAAAGTACAGTTTTCCCAAGCCTTAGAAAAGAAATTAGTCCCGTGTCGCTCAAATCAGGACACACAGCAATTAGTTAGTACTTTGAAATTTGGTTTTGTGGATCTGTAATCTCTTATCATGCAATTATAAATATATGACAAAATTTTTTTCTGGTCCTAAGGACCTTTATTCAGTAACACTGTACTAAGCTTGCCATTTCATGTTTTCCCTAACAATTTATGTCACCTTTCATAACATAAAGTTAGTTATTTTTGTTTATTTTTGTAGAAATCACATCTGAAGCTGACCTATTTCTCATAGTTAGGCATTCTTTCTCATTTTTTGGCCAAGGTAGTCGGCATGAACATAACAAAATGTATTTAGTATTAGTCTGACATAGTGTGCCATAAAACTAAATAATGCAGTTTGAGTAGATTGTTATATTCACAGATCTGTTAGAGATATTGTATACATAACTGGAGAGGGAAAGATGAATCAAGTTGCGATGCATCTTTTATTGACCGACTGTGAAATAGTGCATTCCAGGATGACTACAGTAACATTTGCAAAGCTGAAGTAAAACATATCACTATGTTTTTGATTTAGACATTTAAGTTTTTATTTTTATTAGTAAAACAGAGTATATTCTTCAAGTGATAATGAGAATTGACTCTGTACCACTTCCATCCTAATTACATTTATTAACATAACAATGCACTGCCATTGGACTACTCAGAATTTTAACTATTCCTTTCCATGTAGATACATTTATTTGAAATCTCTACCTTTGGTAATAAGAAAACTTATTTAAAAACTGTGCAATGCTTTATTTTTAATAATGCTTTATTTTTTCAAGTAAAAGAGTATTCCATCTTTTGTGATGGGAATCCAGTCAAATTTATACTAGCAATTTCAGATTAGACTACTGCAAATGTTGTGCCAGGAACTGAAGGCAAAAGCCATGACATGCTAGTGAACAGACCATCTTAGAGGCAAAAAAGGGTAAACTAAAGAGTCTTTCCTGGCTTTCTGTCCAGCCTTATCTAAAAGTGAAGCTAAACTACAACGTTATCATTGCCCTCTGACCATGCAAGAGCTCTTAGAATTCAGTGTGAAAATCCTCTCTGACGAGAGTCTTATAACTGTCTTTTTAGAGCAGTGAAGAAAATGTTGAAGAAATAAAATAAGGATTATTCCACAAGCCACATCCGGCTGCTGGACCGAGACCCAACTATCTATGTTCTATTCCAGGCTCTGACCAGCTAGCTGTGCTTAGTAAGTCATATAGCTTTTTTAATTATCAGAAATTATCTATTTTATTTACTGAAACTGAAAAATAATTGGATCAGGGACTGTTTTATAATGTGTTTTCTCAACAACTTTTAAAAAGGATCCCAATTTTAGTTAATGCTTCTCTCCCCTGCTCCAAAGCAATAATCACAAGAACTTCCTATGAAGCAGTTTGTGATGTATTTCACAGATGAAAACTAGAGCAGCATTCATACCAACTTTGATTATGTGCTAAAGCAATTAATGTATCATTCCAAATTCTGTGAAAAAAGAAATTAATTTTAAGTATTTTCCTTCAGACTTTTTTTAATCTAACAGTTACATGGAACATAACCGTAAATTTGTTATTGACTGAGGTACCTTGGTGACATGGGTGACCAATAGCTTCAGGTAACTCACAATTCCTTCTTGCTATTTCCTATAAAAGGTGGATAGAGAAACCTAACTCAGTTTAGTGAGCAATAATGAATGTTTGATTTCTAAGGGAAAAAAAAATTATATAATCATTTCTTTATACATGTAGGGAAGATTATAATTAATACAATTCTTGAAGGTTTAATTGTAGAATGGAAGTGTGTGCACTTTAGATGTTTCTTATGTTGGCTTATTATTCCCCTTTTTTTGTTATTTGTACTTGCTACATTGGTTAAAAAGGAAGGATCAGCAAACATAACTGAACAAATTGCACTTCCCTCAGCTGAACTGTATGAAAGACCCCAGAGACAAACCAAACAAACCTAGCATGGTCCCACAGGAACATAGAAATTCGGTTGGCCTTTTTAAGACTGTCTTCTCTGGGGAACAAATCCCTGCAGCTGCTTTTAAAAGTTGAGGGTTAAAAGCATTTTTGTTGCTGAGAATGCACATTGGAGCATATGTAATGCTTTAATGTGCATTTTAAAGTGAAAATACAATACAGCTTTTCAGAACCTTTGGAAATAATCACAGACTTGTTTCTGAGGTTGAATGAATTCAGAAAGGTACTTTCAGGCAGAGCTGACTGACACTCTGAATTTCCCTTCTGGAAGAAATTTTGATATTTCAAGAAAGTTTTCATTTTTAATTAGAATGAATATAAGAACTTCTTCCATTTTCCCTTCACTGGAAAAATAACTGTAGAAAAATGGAAGTGCTTTGTTCTGGTTCAGTGGTTTTTGGTGTTTTGGGTTTTTTTCCTAAAGAAATTTGTCAATTTTTACACTTAAAAGACTATTCCTTGGGCTGTTGCTAGCTATTAGAAGAACCCAAGGAATTCCCAGAACACAAAGGAATCAGTTATCATTGAGAAAAGACTCTGAAAAATGATGAATTGGAAATGGATGATAAAGTTTGGATTTTGCATTATTTTGCAGTGAAAAAAAACCCTCCCAAAATGGTGCTAACAGGAGAGTTCATGACATTAAACCTTTTGTTAAAAGGGTGATGGAGTTCTGGGAGACTGTGGAGAGCACGTAAGCTATCTCTCTTCAGTGATGCATTTTTCTGACTTTAAAATTGATCTTGCCTCACTGAGTGCACAAGGGGAATTTTTGATTGATTTCACTGCACAGGGAACATTTCAGTAGAATGGGCTGCTGGAAGCTCTGGCACTGCCTTTTTATCAGCAACCCTGAAACTCACAGGCATGAGCATCCTATACCAAACAACTTGTCTCCCTCAACCACTCCTCTTTTGGAGCCCACTCTCCCATGCCTACAAGCCACATGTACACAAGCTCTTTTTAACTTTCAGGAGAGCAGACTTTGGCCTCTTGAGGCATCTGCTTGGTAGGGTACCATGGGATAAAGCACTGGAGGGGAGAGGGGCCCAAGGAAGCTGGTTAGTATTCAAGGATCACCTCCTCCAAGATCAAGAGTGATGTAACCCAACAAAGAAGAAGTCAGGTAAAAACACCAGGAGACTTGTGTGGATGAAAAGGAGCTCCTGGACACACTCAAAAGCAAAAAGGAGGCCTACAGAGGCTGGAAGCAATGACAGGTAGCCTGGGAGGAATACAGAGAAACTTTCCAAGCAGCCAGGGACCAGGTTAGGCAAGCTAAAGCCCAGATAGAATTAAATCTGGCCAGGGACATCAAGGGCAACAAGAAAAGCTTCTACAGGTACATAAGTGATAAAAGGAAGAGTAGGGAAAATGTGGGCCCTCTCTGGAAGCAAACAGAAGACCTGGTTACCTGGGATATGGAGAAGGCTGAGGCACTCAAAGACTTTTTTGCCTTGGTCTTCACTGGCAAGGGCTCTAACCACACCGCCCAAGTCGCAGAAGCCAAACGCAGGGACTGTAAGAATGAAGAACCGCCCACTGTAGAAGATCAAGTATGAGACCATCTCAGGAACCTGAAGGTGCACAAGTCTATGGGACCTGATGAAATCCATCCAGGGGTCCTGAGGGAACTGGTGGATGAAGTTGCTAAGCTGCTTTCCATTATATTTGAAAAGTTGTGGCAGTCTGGCGAAGTTCCCACTGTCTGGAAAAGGGAAAACATAACCCCCATTTTCAAAAAGGGAAAAAAGGAAGACCCGGGGAACTACAGGCCAGTCAGTCTCACCTCTGTGCCTGGCAAGATCATGGAGCAGTTCCTCCTGGAAACTCTGCTAAGGCACATGAAAATTAAGGAGGTCATCAATGACAGTGAACATGGCTTCAGCAAGGGCAAGTCATGCCTAACAAATTTGATGACCTTCTATGACAGGGTTACAACATTGGTGAATAAGGGGAGAGCAACAGATGTCATCTGCCTGGACTTGTGCAAAGTATTTGACACTGTCCCACACGACATCCTGGTCTCTAAATTGGAGAGACATGGATTTGATGGATGGACCACTTAGTGGATAAGGAATCGGCTGGATGTTCACACTCAAAGAGTTGCGGTCAACGTCTCAATGTCCAGGTGGAAATCAGTGACGAGTGGCATTCCTCAGGGGTCGGTACTGGGACTGGTGCTGTTCATCATCTTTGTTGGCAACATGGAAAGTGTGATTGCATGCACGCTCAGTAAGTTTGCAGATGGCATCAAGCTATGTGGTGTGGTCGACATGCTAGAGGGAAGAGATGCCATCTGGAGGGACCTGGACAGGCTTGAGAAGTGGGCCTGTGGGAACCTCATGAAGTTCAACAAGGCCAAGTGCAAGGTCCTGCACCTGGGTTGGGGCAACCCTTGATATCAATATAGGCTGGGGAATGAAGGGATTGAGAGTAGCCCTGCCGAGAAGGACTTGGCAGTACTGGTGGATGAGAAGCTGGACATGAGCTGGCAACATGCACTCACAGTCCACAGGGCCAACCGTATCTTGGCCTGCATCACAAGAAGCGTGGCCAGCAGGTGGAGAGGTGATTCTGCCCCTCTACTCTGGTCTGGTGAGACCTCACCTGGAGTACTGTGTCCAGCTCTGGGGCCCTCAGCACAGGAAAGACATGGGTCTGTTGGAACGGGTCCAGAGGAGGGCCACCAGGATGATCAGAGGGCTGGAGCACCTCTCCTATGAGGACAAGCTGAGAGAGTTGGGGTTGTTCAACCTGGAGAAGGGAAAGCTCTGGGGAAACCTTATTGCGACCTTTCAGTATCTGAAAGGGGCCTACAAGAAATCTGGAAAGGGCCTTCTTACAAGGGCGTGTAGTGATAGGACAAGGCGTAATGGCTTCAAACTGGAAGAGGGTAGATTTGAGTTAGATATTAGGAAGAAAGTTTTCACTATGATGGTGGTGAGGCACTAGAACAGGTTGTCCAGAGAAGTTGTGGAGGCGCCATCCCTGGAAGTGTTCAAAATCAGGTTGGACGGGACTTTGAGCAATCTAATCTAGTGGCAGGTGTCCTTGCCCATGGCAGAGTGGTTGGAACTAGATGATCTTTAAGGTCCTTTTCAGCCTAAACCATTCTATGATTCTATGATATTTTGCTATAGACGGCAAGGAGAGCTGCTGTCTGAGAGAGCAGTGAAGGCAAAGGGAGCTCTTTTCATACCTGCTCCATAACACTACTGCAACACAGCTCCAGATCGCTATTGGCCTGCAATGGAAAAGTGGGAAGAGTGGATGCAGAGTCTCAGGAGGCTTGGGCCACTAATACAGAAGTGGAGTAGATAAAAGACTAGGGCTGCGTATACAGTGATACCAGAATAGAATTTGCACTGAATCACAGAATCATGGAATTTTCAGAGTTGGAAGGGACCTCCAGAGATCATCTAGTCCAACTTCCCTGCTGACGCAGGAATGCCTAGAGCACATTACTCAGGACTGCGTCCAGGTGGGTCTTGAAAATCTCCAGAGAAGGGCACTCCACAACCTCCCTGGGCAGCCTGTTCCAGTGCTCTGTCACCCTAAATGTAAATAAGTTTTTCCTTATGTTTGAATGGAACTTCCTGTGTTCCAACTTGTGCCCGTTGCCCCTCGTCCTGTCACTGGTAGAACTGAGGAATGTTAGTATTAGTTATCTGTAAAACTGTGATACTACTATGGTACTGATATGTTCCCCATCGCTATTTAGAAACAGTGAAGATTTTTCCCATTTTTTCCTGTACCATGGCTCATCTTCAGCAAGTGAGTGACACTTGTGATGAACAGTGCAGGGAGCAACTTAATTCTGAAAAGACTATTCTGGGAAAGTGGAGGTACACTCAGAAGAACCTAGGCATCCTATTTCCTGGTATGCAATTTAGTGAGTGAGCAGTGGTGAAAAATAGAGGTTGTTTGTCCTCCTTTACTTGATGCATACCTTAAAAAAGGGGTTAAAAATTTTTAATCCTGTATGGACGAACTGTGTGTCCTGAGCAAAGTGCCCATGAGGACATTTAAATCTTATGTTTCTTATTTTCTTTTTCTAGACAGCCCCTCACTAAACATGGGAAAGTGATGAATTATCCCACAGAGGCATGTATATCCCTTTTGTGTGGTTGCTGAAGAGACGTTCATTTAGATTCTCTTGTATATTTTTCTTGAACAGTACCTGTTTTTGCATGGTATAGTTTTATTACACAGGTGCTCTGAAACATTTTGCCTAATTTGTATTCCTACAACAGCTGGCCTGAATATAGATCAACAACATGAAATACCCCATTCCCCATTCAATTCTGTAAACTAGCTGTATTCTAGGAAAAATTTAAAATAATATATTTTGGAACATATGAGAGGTTTGAATTCTGTTCTAACAGAAAATGGGGAATATGAAAGTTATGAGTCTATTTTTGAAGCAGTAATCATAGTTAATGATGCAAATCATAACTCATTTTCACCAAAATGTTCGGGGCAATCCTAGATGTATCTCTCCTCAGAGACTGAAATAACACTGAATACAATGATCTGTTCACTTAGCTGTATTCTCTGTATTAGAGGCATAACAAATTTCCTATATATTTCAGGTGGGATTTTGATGGTCATTGTGCACAATTACCCGTTAACTTTAGCTACCCAAAAAGTAGGCATCAGGTCTAAACAAACAGTTATGCTCCCTGCATAATCGACGGTTGTAGAAAATCATCTACAGAAGCTACAGACTCTTCTCCTAGGGCTCTGGAGTGGCTGTAGGGAGCCTATACAATGGATGTAAGTATCTGTCTAACTTATACATGTTAAATATTAGGTAAAACCGTTGGAGCTCTATGCTGTGATGATATGGACTATCTCCTTTTCCATTTGTTGTGTATCTTATATACCAGTGTTGCTGGGATTCAGAATTTTGCAACTCAACTGTGTGCTATAAAACAAAGGGATTTCGTTCCAGTTAGTAATAAATACATTGTCCCTAAGTTGTAGCTTACTTTCATATTAAGTGAAATGATAATAAAGAACATATAATCATTATTATATTGTAATAATACCGTCTCTGGCATGGGCTTATCTGCAGGCTATAATACCTCTTGGCAAGTACCTGCTCTGATATAGGACCACCATGGGCTGTAGTCCCTTCAAGGGATGTACCTGCTCTGGCATGGGTCCTTCATGGACTTCAGTCCCTTTGCGGGAGCGATGCATGTGCTTGATCCACCACGGAGCGCTTCCCCCTCCTTTGACCTTGGTGTTCCCTCTGTTGTTTCTTACCCTTTGTTCCCTCCTCCTCTCTTTCATTTTTTGCCTTTAAACGTTTTCACAGAGCCACCACCAGCTTGGCTAATGGGGTCTGCTTTGGCCTGTGGTGGACCTGTTGTGGAGCTGGCCTGAACTGGCTGTGTCTGGCAGCCACTGATCTCTTCTCAGAAAATCCAAGCCTGCAGCCAGTCTTGTACTAGAACTTTGCTGCCTACACCCAATACATTAACAATGGGCACAAATCAGTTGCCTGAGTGCTGGCCTCTGGTGTCATCTAACATACCCTAAGGTATGCTGTATGTCCATATAGAGACTGCAAATATGGCACAGAACCTACAGGAGACCCACCAAAGCAGCAGCTGAGAGTCAGGGCACTAGAAGCCTATGTAGACAACTAAGTCGCACTCCTGAAGTCCTTGACCAGATCATTTAAATATCCTTTTACTAGTTTGCAGAAATCAGATGTTCCAACATCTAATTCTGACTGTCTGCAAATTTCTGATGTTTCTAGCCTAGAAAGATGCAAAGCAACACAAGTTTTTTACACTGTGTAAGACCTTGGCTAAAGAGAATAGAAAAATATGCTGAAAGAGAAAGTGTTTGGCTGTAAGTAGGTTACTAGTGGAGTTCCTCAAAGCTTGGTTCAGAAGTTATGTAATTTAATATATTCATATATGACCCTGGCACAAAAACCAAAAATGTTTTAATGAAATTTGCTGATGGCATAAAGGTGAGAGGAACTATAAATACAAAGCAGCACTTGAATATTGTGCAGAGTTAAGAGACCTTGAGGACTAGAGTAATAGAATTGGAATAAGATTTAATAGTACAAAATAAAAGGTCACAGAATTTGGCCTTTTCATCTTATCTATCATTACCTGTCTAAAATTTAGAGGCCTACTTTAAGCTGTTCACCTGAACTCCTTCAAATAATCATAGAGAAATGCCTTTACAAGGACACTTATCCTATGCTAACATAGTTATCTAAGATAGACAGATTGTACTGGCTTTTAATGGTGCCTTTCTCACTACATTGCTCTTGGAAGGAAACCAGACTCCCATGAATCGCAGCTTCAGGGTTATTGTGAATGCTTGTTATGTTCTTGTAGCTCTTCAGCTGGAAAGAGAAAAAAAACATCAACAACCATCGTATAATGAGGAGCCATCAACATAATGCAGCTTCAGAGAATGTAAATATGGCCCTTGGATACATCAAGCTGAATATCTCTGGGAAACTAAAGGAATGGGTGAATATCCCTGTACAAATTCCTTGTGGAATATCTTCTGAGATCTTCACTATTACAGTTCAATAAATAGAAATGTTTTGAAAGAGATATAAAGAGTAATGACGGAAAATAATTTTACAAGACAAACCTATAGGAATACTTTTCATATAGCAGAGTGGAGGTCAGAGATGTCTGAATTTGTGCTGATCTGTGCCAATATATGCACCAAACACAACTGTTCCATGTGGCGTAACACTGATAGCAAGTAGGGTTAAAAAGCCTAAAAGCTATATAAGTGGAAGACTGTGCCTCACAGCAAGGCTTGATTGGCTTGGTCAAAACATCTTACCAGCTGAGGTAACTTTCCTGTTTTTAAAGTAAGCATGGCTGTAATCAGTGGCAGGCTGTAGACAGAAGCCAGTAGCAGCAGTCTTAGTCTCCATTGCACAGTATAGGCTAAATCAAAATATGCTGGGTTAGATTAGACTTGAGAAATGTAGATTGAGCTTGTAAGAGATTTTAAAATTTATCAGAAATTTTTCAAAACTATTCAAAGCTATTTTCAAAAATCTTCCTTCAGTGTCATGCCCACTATGTATGTACATGTTCCAGCACTTGCAGTAGACTAAAGGTGTTAATGCAAGTATCAGTCCTTGACAAGTCTTGTTTAGAAGAAGAGCCACCTCCATGACATGAAATCAGCTGGAGTGCTGTACTGGTGTAAGTGTGGGCACAATTTACTGCTTTTCAAACAGTTAAATGTTTTGGGTAACACAGCTTCTGTAGGTGCTCTTTAAAACGTTATCATTTCCATAATTCCGAAGATTCCCATTTTCCTTCAAAAAATGTTATGCTTGCAGACACTTCTGATTATTCCTAAACTTTTCAGATTATTTCTGCCTGTCTAATTCACTAGAATTTTCCAATTTTACTGTGATTTAATTACAATAGTGGTATTAAAAATACAAGAAGTATTACTTTGAAAATTACCTGAGAAGGGAACAATAAAATACACAGACTGATAAAGTCCCAAGACAGTGTAAATCATTCCCTTAGCTGGGACTAGAACTAGCGAGGACTTGGAAGGGCTCTTCTGATTTACACTTGCCAAAGATCTGACCCATACTTATTATCAAAACGTTGTGCTGTAATCTGCAATAATATACAAGACAGAACATTTGTCTGGCTGACAAAAGCATGTTTCTTTACAAAAGCTGTTTAACTCATAAGTTCAGGTAGCTCTGCATATTTCTAGTAACCCGTGGATGACATCTGAAAATTAAGTCTGACCTGAAAGTTGAGAGAGAAGTGCTCTTAAAATAGATTAGATTTATTGCAGAGGTGGGAAATGAACAGTGCTGCCAACTAAGAGAAATATCTGTTTGACTCTGTCTTGTGTTAAGATGCTACCTTGAACTTGCAGATTGAGGAGAAATAATAATGTATCTTGGAAATATACTATTTTGATGAATGCCATCCACTGGAAAAGAGCCAGCTCTGTTTGCTTTCTTTCTGTTTGTTGTCAGCGTCTCAACACTCAACATGAACTCTACCATGGCAAACTGTCGGAATGAGTTATTTCTAGTCTGTAATGAATGCTTCTATCACATGTTATTATTGA
The DNA here is from genome assembly GCA_008921705.1 of Burhinus oedicnemus. Lineage (NCBI taxonomy): Eukaryota > Metazoa > Chordata > Aves > Charadriiformes > Burhinidae > Burhinus > Burhinus oedicnemus. The sequence goes on along the minus strand of VFFE01008529.1, from coordinate 5,628,934 downwards.
AAATAACAGGTCTCGAATGTGTACGGTATACAATTCATTTTCTTTTTCACCGACGTACAGATTTTTTTAAGGTTAGAATGATTGCAAACACCTCTCTAGCACCACTTTAACCAAAAAAACCTGAAGATAAAATTCTGTCTATTACAGCTAGACAAATTCTGTCCATATGTGTACATATGTTTTACAACTGATATTTTTAAAGAAATGGGATAAATAATAAAGATAAGTTTTACAGAGATTAAGTTATCTGAATATTAAGTCAAGTAAAATGAGTAATGTAGTCAAGAAAAAAATCAGGGAAATATTGAGGCAATATTGAAACCTTACACAACAGAAACTTAAAAAATAATAAAATTTAATGAAAATGGAAAAATGCAAAACTTAGATTTAATTAAGTATGCTTAATTGCCTAGACTAAAAAGAAAAGAAGAAAGTGAGCTAAAAATTTGTACAAGCTTAGCAAAATAAATTGTGTATGAATTTGAATGACCCATTTTGGATTGACACAATTTCTTTTTCATTTTCTCCCAGTTTTCTGAACATTTCTTTGCCTGTGTGTTTTACTCTTTCACCTTGAATTCTATTCATCCTTCTCCCCCTTTGTATACCAGATTGAGCATGCCACGTTTTGTAATATTTTTTCTAAAGAAATTTAATTTTTTTTAAAATACTCTTTGCCAGTTTGAATGAACATTATCTCTATTATTTCACAACTGATTTAACAATAATTAAAATGTAAAAGTGATTTAGTAGTGAAGGAGGAGCTATTTGGATATTTGCTTCCTAAATTTGACTCTCTATTAGATAACTAGCCTGTTGATTGAACTTCCATAGTTTATATAGCAAGACATAGGTTCTAATCTGTACCTCTCTGACAGTTGTTTCACCGTGGGATGAATTTCTTTCTGAATATGGCTGTTTCTCTCTGTGGAGAGGTATGTTAGGGTTGTTAGGTTCTCCCTAGTGCTAGTGTTTTCTTGAACATAGGTAAGGCTCTCAGAATTTTATCTAATTATAACGAAGTCATGACACCAGCTCATGGCAACCTGAAAACCTCGTGCAAGCACTCCAAATCTCATGCAGTATCTTTCTAGGCCAAGCCTGTTTCTTAGGCTTATAGCCTCTCCTTGGACAAGGGTAAAACAGGTGCAGCAACAAACTGTACAATGTAGATGTGGGGTCCTCAGTACCAATTTTTTTGCTCTCCCTATCACACTGAATTACTTGGTAATGTAAGCACTGCCTAAGATAATCATATTATTCCACATATGAAGCTCCACACTTTTGACTTACTGTTTTATAAAACTGTTGTAAGTGCTAAACCAACTAATCCCCAAATATATTTGGCTTTTAATTTGTATTTATAATGCAAAGAAAAGATGTTTCAGTCATTTATTAAAAAAGTACCCTGAAGGAGTGAAAGTGTGGATGCCATTTGCAGTAGGGTCTTAAGAACGGTATGTTGAAGAGACAGGGTGTCGCAGTATGTGAGAATCATTTAAAACAAGTGTATACATGTTCCTTAAGCCTTCACAAAGAAACAGTGATCACTAAAAAAAAAAAAAAAGTACACTATGACTCAGTTTTCAGTGGAATATCATAAAAAAGCAGGGAGGGGAGAGATCTATTTGACAATGCACAATGTAGAGGAGTTTATCCAGCAATTTGTAAGTATTCTGAGGTATATTTTGTTAGTCTGTGTTATGTCTTACGTCCAACCACTCAACGCATCCAACCACATTCCCTGTTCAGTTTGCCCCATACAGGAAAATCATCACAAAATATTAATATTTAACTGTTCAAAATCTAAACCCAAGGCAGGATTTCTCAATAAAAACTCTAGAGATTAATAAAGAACTTACTGAGTCATGACATCAGAGAAACAGAAATATTCACCAAGACAAATTCCTATTCTTCCTCTGTAGCAGATGATTAGAGATCAGAGTAGGTACAGCTACCATTAGAAATCCCACTATGGACTAGCAATGATGGCTAAAGACTGATAAAAACAGTACCATACCAACTTTTGAAGCTGGAACATCATAGCGAATGGTTGTCTTCAGTGAGCTTCAAAAATTACTTCAGCTTCTTGCTTGCAAAGACATCAGAAAATAAATCCAGTTCAGGGAAACTTGTCAATGGGAGAGAAGGTTTTGTGTCTCTCCAAAAATATGCCTGCAGATCTTTCCAGGTCTTGAAGGCTACTCTCTCTTCCTACAAATCTTCAGAAGTCAACAGTGAGTGAAGAGGGACCAGTACTTCTCATTTGCAGCTCCCCTGCCACATCTTTTGTTGCTATAGCATGCCATCCTTCTAAATTGCATTCTCTAACTCACTGTTGTTTGACTGTGATGTGAAATCACAGAAAACAGAAGCACCCATCAGGGATTAAAAGGAACTACGAGGTGAAAAGTGCGAAGACTTTAAAAGGAATGGCTCCTCTGAACTTTACTCCTTTGTTTTGTACTGTTCCTCTCCACTAGTGTTCCCTACCTTCAAGAGAAATGTATACCATCTGATCTTTTTTGAGTGACTACCATACTCTAATAATTCCTTGACTTACTGCATGATTCACCAAATCCTCTCACTTTGGAGCTTACATAAAACCATTAGAAAGAGAGGATTCGTACAGTACAAGTAACTTTGGAGATTATCTAGAAAGCTGTATTACTATCTTTAGGCCAGTCATCTTCTTAAGCTTTGAAAGAATCTTATGTTAATGGTAGTTTCCAGAAAAATTTTGAGAGATTCACTCAGTCTTCTTGGAACTAGAAATATACACATTTCATAGCAAACTCTACTACTTGAACATATTATACGTGAGTATATAGCATGAAGTTTCTATGTACTGGAATTACACATTTGATTTCTTTTCTCGAGTGGATGGGGTACTGAGCTAAACAGTCTAAATCTTAACTTAAAGTAACAATAAATCATTGATTCAGTGATATGCTACCTGTTTTGTGACTTTTGCTATGTTAATGTCATCATTTCAATCTTTTATTTTTCAGTGCTACACTGATCTTTAAGAACTAAATACAAGCTACAGACCACCTGACATTTGAGGAGCTAAGGGAGGTAATCCACAGCAGAATTTGGTTATAATAATGGTTGTATCCCAAATAAGCAGCTTTGGAAACATGCTATCTGTACTTCATATGCACTGCAGGTTATTTATTTGGCTTGAGGAATCCATCTCCTAATACAATTTGCAAGATATGCAGTTTCCTGATTACAGGGGAAGCTTCAGGCAACTGCTTGTTTAATTCCAAATGTGAACATTAGATTGGGTATTCTCAAAGTCATTTTCTCGCCATCGTATGCCACTACTTCTACCTGCCAACATTTTATCAACATGTTTTCAATAGGAAATTCATTTCATACTTTCTGCTGGAGTTTATTCTAACAGCTGAATAGCCTGAACATCTTCAACATGATAGGTCAGAAGGTGCCACTGTGTAGAGCTGTGATAAGGGAAAAAAGAAAACCTCCAAGAAAGTCAGTTTTGACTTGTTTCTTCTGGTATGTAACAGCCAGAATTTTTTCCTGTCACTGTTTCCCAAGTGTTATAATTAGAAATGTAACATTTAGCTTTATAAGGGTCTTCCTTATTTGAGTCAGAGATTCCTATTTCTGTTTAAGAGCATACTACTAATGCATTTAATTGGAGAAATATGAATAGTTGGCATTCTGCAAAGTAGTGAACTACTACAAAGTATTCTGAATTTTACAGCCTGTTAAGAACCATGCCTGTATAGAAGCCATACTTGAGAAGTATATTCATGTTGTTGGAATGTAAAATCAAGGAGCTAATCTTGCAGTCTTCACTTAGTCAAATGTCTTATTGAAATCAGTAGAAATATTTCCCAAGAGATTGATGTATTTTGTACCTTTGCATATAACAAAAAAAACCCCCAAAACACAAATAAAAACCTAAAACTGTCATCTTAATTTAGAAATGTTTAGAATAAGTCCATATATCCCTCTCATTACTTTGATAGTATTGGTGAAAAGCTTAGCAGACAGTAATGTGAGACAAAATTATACTTCAACAGAAAGGCAAGTTGTACTATTATTCATTGCAGAGCATTATATTCTGCAGAATACCTTAAGGAATCTCTCCACATTTTCAACATTTTCTTTAGCATATGGAGATTTGAATGAGATAAAATATTTTGATCAATGATGTTTCCAAACTCTTCTATCACTTATTAAATCTTCCAAGATCACCATTTATCATATGATACCACTCACTTCAGTATTTAACTAGTGTCTATTTGTCCAAAATCACATTTTTTTAGTGCTTGTAAATAAGAGTATATTCATTGCAATAACTACTTTTAACTTTGAAGATAAACCAAATAAATACAATACTAAGGTTTTATTATAATTGTCAAAGTGAAGAATTTTCCCATATTTGTTGAGTGAAAATGAAAACAGTTCAGAGAGTTGGGCAAAAGTCTTTGGGTTATACTAAAAATTTCTACTGAACCAAATGAAATTTTTCAGTTATTATTAACCTTATTTACAATAGAAAAACTGTCGTAGCCAGAACAAAATAATGTCAACTTTTCAAACATAAAAAAAACCCACCTTTAAAATTTGAACATATTTTGCAATGCTGAACTCTTCTTTAGGGATTTTGATTCTGGTGAAAAAGTCATTCGATCAACATACACCACCACTTTATTTCTCCTCCTCTTTTAACTTCACAACTCCATTTTCATGAGAGAAAACCTCTTCAAGAAAGATCTCTTCTAGCTTCCTTTTAAATTATAGTGATTTGAAATAAATGCTTTTCCAATTTATCACTTGAAATAATATGGAGAACAGTCTACAGATAGTAGGAAAAAAATGATCACATTAATTAACTACCTGAAGAACTCCAGAGGCCTGCATTTTTCTGAAAATATATTTTTTTAGTGTTTCTGAAACAACACCAGTTTGGAATTCCAGTTGGTAGAAATTTTTCAGATTTTTTTGTTTAGGCTTTGCTCTGATAGAAATTTTGAAAAGAATGAATTTTTCTATGAACTGGAAACTCAAAAGTTTTTGTTCAACGGTATTGTACAGAGGACTGAGGGAAGTTGATTTCAGTCTCATGCAAAAGAAAATGTAACCAGGACCTGTCATGGAGATTTTCTGCATCGCTGTATTTGTGTGTAGGCAGGTCTAGTAAATATAAGAAGATAAGGTTTCCTGGAATTAAATCGAAGGGAGACATAGGTGAAACAAAACACATCTCTAGGGATCAGGCAGGAGTAGATGGTCAACAGCCCAGCTATCTCAAGACAGAGGTGTTCCTGAACGTGACCAGAGAGCTACCATGTCTCTCAAATGACAGAGAGAACCAAGAAAGGACACTCGTTAATAGCATTCCTGACTTCATATGGAAACTGGAGTTGCTAAATAAGCTGCTTTTGATCACAGCTCAAATTCCAATGTGGATACAGTCCAGTTTTAAGTATTCCGGAAACAGGAAGCTTCATTAAAGCTTTCGAGAGGTTTACTGCTGTGAGCCTCTCCCTACTGAAAGTCTGTAGCTAAGGGGCAAGTTTGCAAGAGGAGATTGACTTCTCTAGCTAGCTTAAAAACAGAGGTAAAGTATCCCTAAGGCAAGGTGTTTTAGGAAGAAAGGCATCAGCTAATTAAACTTAATTGGGTTAGCCAGGGTAGTCTGATTAGCATAATTAATTTAAGCCTCTAAGTAGGCCTGAGGGGTGTGTGTTTTTGTTAGGGATCCTGTGAGGGAGGTGTTTGGGACTCTGAAGTGAGAAGAGTAGTTAATTCTCTAGGTCGAGGAAGAGGCACTGTAGATGAGTGGGAAAGAAAATGTGCAGAAATGCTGAGAATTTAGCATAGCTGGAGGCCATGTGCTCTTTTGAAACTGGTACTAGTTAAGATAAAAACAGATGGGTTAGTTACAAGATTTCAATCTACCTGGAAAGGATGGGGAAGCAGCCCAGCCTGCCTGTTACATTTGTGCTTGACAATGCGGGGATATAAGTGAAGATATGAAGTCTAGTGGATAGCTTTAAAAACAGACTGTATAGCAGAATGGTAGAATCCTCCAATTTGGTTCAGCTGAAATTATTTGTGCTCAACTGTAAGAAAAGCTGTTGCTGTTGCAAAAACTGGACTTGCGCAAGGCATTTGACACTGTCCAGCATGATATCCTAGTCTCTAATTTGGAGAGACATGGATTTGACAGATGGACCACTCAGTGGATAAGGAATTGGGTGAATGGTCATACTCAAAGAGTTGCGGTCAATGCGTCGATGTCCAAATGGCATGCAGTGACAACTGGTGTTCCTCAGGGGTTGGTACTGGGACTGGTACTATTTAACATTTGTTAGTAACATGGATGTAGGGATTGAGTGCACCCTCAGCATGTTTGCTGACAACACCAAGCTGTGTGGAGCGGTTGACACTCTGGAGGGAAGGGTTGCCATCCAGAGGGACCTGGACAGGCTTGAGAGGTGGGCACATGCCAACCTTATGAAGTTCAACCAGGCCAAGTGCAAGGTCCTGCATGTGGGTCAAGGCAATCCCATGCACAAATATAGGCTGGGCGGAGAGCAGCCCTGAGGAGAGGGACTTGGGGGTGTTGGTAGATGAGAAGCTCAACATGAGCTGGCAATATGTACTTGAAGACCAGAAGACCAACAGCTTCCTGGGCTGTATCAAATGAAGCGTGGCCAGCAGGTCGAGGGAGGGGATTCTGCCCCCCTACTCTGCTCTCGGGAGACCCCACCTGGAATATTGTGTCCAGCTCTGGAACCCCCAGCATAAGAAGGACATGGACCTGTTGGACCGGGTCCAGATGAGGGCCACGAGGACGATCAGAGGGCTGTAGCACCTCTCCTATGTAGGCAGGCTGAGAGAGTTGGGGTTGCTCAGTCTGAAGAAGAGAAGGCTCTGGGGAGACCTTATAGTAGACTTCCAGTATCTGAAGGGAGCCTACAAGAAAGCTGGAGAGGGACTTTTTACTACTGCATGTAGTGATAGGACGAGGGATAATGGTTTCAAACTGAAAGAGGGTAGATTTAGATTGGATAACTGGAAGAAATTCTTTACTGTGAGGGTAGTGAGGCACTGGAACAGGCTGCCCAGGGAAGTTGTGGAGGTCCTGTCCCTGGAAGTGTTCAAGGCCAGGCTGGATGAGGCTTTGAGCAACCTGGTCTAGTGGAAGGTATCATTGCCCATGGCAAGGGGGTTGGAACTAGATGATCTTTAAGGTCCCTTTCAACCTAAACCATTCTATGATTCTATGAAATACTGGTTTAACCTGTTTTCTGAGAGCTTTGTGTATTGTACCCTTAGCTCATGGATAAGAATTCTTAAGAAATAAAAGCATGAAAACATAAATTATTTTTCTCAAATGACAGAGAAAAACAAAAATGATGATCACTTAATGGCATTTCTGGTTTTACGAAGTAAGTGAATTTGCAAATAGGCATATCCTGTCTCTGATCACAGCACTACTTCAGTGGAGTAGATTGTGTAGTTGTTTATTCCTGTATTAAATTGTTATGTCATAGTTTTATTTGGCCTAAAGAATGGCTTATCTGAACTGTCTTCAGACTTCGAGGCTTAGTTTAAAAGTTTTGCGAATGTATTTATTTTTGCTAAGCATTTCATTGTAGCATTACTGTGGGTGATGCAGTGGTCAAATGAGCCTTTATCATCCTCTGTTTTTATCTAATAAATGTTTTGAGTGCCAGACAGATAACCTCTTCCTTTTGGGCTGAGAAAATGAAGTATCTCTATTGTTAAACTTACTCCACAGCTGATTGGTAAGAAAAGTAGTTGGGAATCCCCAAGGGGAAACAAATTGTTCTGCAATGCATTATGCTTTGCATACGTACTGCTGTGGGCCCCTTTTATTAGTCCCAGATCTACACTTTAAATCACCGCAGTTTCAACTGCAAGATAAAAGTAAAAATAAGAATTTTACCCTGAAAAACCTTATAGTAAATCTGTATACATATCTGCAACTATAGACTACTCTTAAAAAACATATGTAAGGATTTTTCATTATTTATCTGAATGGCTACTAATATATGAAGCTAATGAAAGACATTTGGCATACAATTTTGTGAGCAAGGATGCTCCTGAAACCTTATGATTTTGGTTGAGTATGATAAGGTGCTATCTGCAATAAGGAAATATAGTGATGAAATATTAAAAAGAAATAAGTAATTATCCAAATGAAGTATGCAAATGGAAATATTGACTTTTATAACAAAGGTTGAATTGCTTTTTACTTAAACTTAACTTCATTTAGAGTTCTCTTAGCTGACTTGTCATATCCATCCAAACTATCACGCATTCTTCAAAGTCAAGTTTCATGTCCTAAATAATAATGGATGTTTTAGTTGATGGTTCAGAGGAGAAACTCAAAATGTGTAAAGGCAACTGTAAATTAAGCTGGCTATATTGTAAGATCATGTTATGCAATAACCTTTGGGAAACTTTGTGGTTTCACTCTCACTTGAAATATTATTAAAACAATTTTACAATGCATGATTTTTTTCTGGTGCTAGCTGGACCTGGATGACAGAAAAAAGCATGAAAATTAAAATCAACGAAGGCTGATGTTCCAAAACCAAGACAAATAAATAAATCCCCAAGTTTTCTTCTTTTAATCTTTAAAAAGATTTATGTTTAGGTCAATTCTTGCCCAGTTCTGCTTAAGAGCCATTCAGATGAGATTTTACAAAAGGAAGGAAGGAGAAACATTGCTAAATTGCTTTGAGAAAGGTTAGCCACTCAACATGAATAAACTATGGATTGCTACACCACAAATATATATGACATGTTGAAAAATGTTTTAATGAAGTAGCAAAGGTCTGCTAGAGAGTGAGTTAAAAAGAAACGTGTAGCAGTGTAGTACACTTTGAAAAGACAGATGGATTCTTTTCTTCTTTTGTATTTAGAGAAGCATTGAAACCATAGTGTTTCATGTCTTTGTTTTAAGCTCTGTGGCACCTCTGTATTGTTCAAAATACATACTCCAAATTTCAGGTTTGGCACCTGCATTATGTGAGGTATAATTGCAGTTACTTTATGCAATTAGAATTTAAATTTGTGCTGCTGAAGCAGGATTGCGTTTGGGTTTTTTTTTCCTGGGAGGTAGTGTTAGGCAGTCTGTTTTGTGCTCAGAAAATTTGCCATGACAGTGCTTCATAATAGAACCAATTATCAGGAATGCTGTTACATATAGCCTTCCAGACCCCAATTTAAACAGAAGTGAGTGACAATTCCTTCTGTGAAAGAATGTCCATAAATCAGACATATGTGAAGAGCTACACGCTTATTGAGAATAAAAGAAGAAATATGAAATTCTGTTAAATAAATATGTGTTTTGAAGGTGTTCTGATTAACTTTCATACTAAAGGGAAGAAGCAGATATTAACAGCACCTTCCAAAACTGCTTTCCATGTATCTTTAATAGGTCTCAGAAGTATTTATGTCTTTCACATTTCATTTTTAAAAAGCAAAGATCCCACCTCCAAATGTTTTAAAATAGATGCTGTCTATTTTCAGCACAATAGAGCAAACTACAACTCATACTGCTATGTTTAACATTCTTGTTTCGCACGAAATGACATAACTGTTAATCTTTATTTTTAATGGGCACCTTCAATTAAAATACACAAAACTGAATGACTAACCCCCCTTTTTGACACAGGATTAATCTATCTTTTCTTTCCTGAGGCTTCACTTTATTAAAACGATCCAAAAGAAAAACAGTTCATCCTCAGACACGCTTGGGAACTTTCAGGTGTAATGTTTAAGACAGCCTATTAGTTATGCAGTGTTTACAAAAAACATGCCCTTTAGCATGTTAAGATATCTAGCTTTCAACACAAAAATACCAACGCTGGCTTAGATGCTGAATTTAGTTTTGCAATCATTGGTTGTAAGTGTTTCTAAGGTATGCAATGATGCACTGAAACACAGAAACTTCAGACAGTTTTCTGTTTCATTACTCCTGCTCTTTTATTTTGTTTCTTTACACATGTGATTATGTAGGTGTTTCTACACTATATTATAATTAGATACCACTTGATTTTTTTCTCAAAGAGCAATCTATGCAATAAAAAATTAAGAATAGCAAAATTTAGAAAAAAAAAATTAGAAAATAACAAAGCAACTTGGGCAACAAAAAACAAATTGAACAGTTTCACTATTTTACCGCAAAAAATTTCAAAATATAGTACAATTGTATTTAAATAAAAATGCTTTTTTATTTAAAGTAGAAACCTTACTGAGGTTTTTGCTATGTTCTTAAGTTGGTCTGACTGGTTTGCCTGCTGGAAAAAGCTGGTAATAGGGAGTTTGAAAATGTAGGAAAGTATCTTGTCTGAAAACTTTCTTTTTCTAAAGTTTCTTGGCCAAAACCCCCAAATACTATAATTAAAATCAGTATTTTCCTAAAGAGAACATAACATCTTAAATAAACTAGATTTATTAATGGAAATTCCAAAATTTTTTATTTTTAATTCACTCTGCCTTTAGTTTTATGTATGACCAGCCACTAGGCCAAAGTTACTGTAAAAGTTCTATGGAAGAGTGAGGACATCCCTGCCTTCAGCTCTCTGCTTTCAGTTCAAGGAATTCAATGAAAGGAATAAAGTCTTGGCCTTCTGACTCCCATTCTCTTTTCATCCAGGGAACTATACCTCGCTGCTGCAGAACTGGCAAGCATAACTCAGCATCACTCAATGTTCAGCATGACTCAATGTAATTCAAGATCACGCAAAGAGACTTGCAAGGTTTTCTTGAGATATATTTGAAAGCAAAGGAACTAAGAAATCAGTTGAATGGTTGAATGTGTGGAAAATAAGGAAAATGGACTGTTTTAACAGTGCATTTTTCACTACTATATGATGCAGCTTTGCAGCTAAGAACTTGTGAATTCCTTTTTCCATTTAGCTAATAAACTAGCTGAGATTATCAGACTGGATTTTGGGCAATACAAATAAATTCTTCAGTTTGTCAGAAGAAAATATGTATGTAAAGTTCATTTTGAGTCTACCTTAAAGGCAAAAAAAAAAAAAAAGAAGGTAATAAAAGTTAAAAACATTTTTAATCAAATCTTTCATTGACTTCAAATACTTCTACCATTTCAAAATTTTTTTTTTTTTTTAAATATAGAGTCACAGAGTTATTTAGGTTGGAGAAGACCTTTAAGATCATCAAGTCCAACCATTAACCTAACACTGCCAAAACCACCACTAAACCATGTCCCTAAGCACCACATCTACACATCTTTTAAATACCTCCAGGGATGGTGACTCAACCACTTCTCCATGAAGCCTGTCCCAATGCTTGACAACCCTTTCAGTGAAGAAATTGTTCCTAATATCCATTCAAAACTTCCCCTGGTGCAATTTAAGGCCATTTCCTCTTGTCCTATTGCCTGTTGCTTGGGAAAAGAGACTGACCCCCACCTTGCTACAACCTCCTTTCGGGTAGTTGTAGAGAGCGATAAGGTCTCCCCTGGGCCTCCTCTTCTCCGGGCTAAACAACCCCAGTTCCTTCAGCTGTTTCTCATAACACTTGTGCTCTAGGCCTTTCAGCAGCTTCGCTGCCCTTCTCTGGACATGCTCCAGCACCTCAGTCTCTTTTGTAGTGAGGGGCCCAAAACTGAACACAGTATTCAAGGTGCAGCCTCACCAGTGCCGAATACAGTGGGATGATCACTTCTGTAGTCCTGCTTACCACGCTATTTCTTAGACAGGCCAGGATGCTGTTGGCCTTCTTTGCCACCTGGGCACCCTGCTGGTTCATATTCAGCTGACTGTCGACCAACACCCCCAGGTCCTTTTCTGCCAGGCATGTTTCTAATCACTCTTCCCCAAGCCTGTAGCTTTGCCTGGGGTTGCTGGGACCCAAGTGCAAGACCCAGTGCTTGGCCTTGTTCAACCTCATACAGTTGGCCTTGACCCATTGACCCAGCCTGTCCAAATTCCTCTGGAGAGCCTTTCTACCCTCAAGCAGGTCAACGCTCCCACCTAACTTGTTGTCGTCTGCAAACTTACTGAGGGTGCGCTCAATTTCCTCATCCAGCTAAAGATATTAAACAGAACTCACCCCAATACTGAGACCTGGAGAACACCACTTGCGGCCAGCTGCCAACTGGATTTAACTCTATTCACCACCACTCTTTGGCCCCAGCCATCCAGACAGTACCCAGGAAAGCGTACACCCATCCAAGCCATGAGCAGCCAGTTTCTCCAGGAGAATGCTGTGGGAAATGGTGTCAAAGTCTTTACTGAAATCTAGGTAGACAACATCCACAGCCTTTCCCTCATCCACTAAGCAGGTCACCTTATCATAGAAGGAGATCAGGTTTCTCAAGCAGGACCTGCCTTTCATAAACCCATGCTGACTGGACCTGATCACCTGATTGTCCTACATGTGCTGTATAATGGCACTCAGGTTGATCTGCTCCATAATATTCTCCAGCACTGACGTGAGACTGACAGGCCTGTAGTTCCCCAGAGCCTCCTTCCAGCCCTTCTTGGAGTTGGATGCCACATTTGCTATCTTCCAGTCAACTGGGGCCTCCCCAGTTAGCCAGGACTGCTGATAAATGATACAAAGCGGCTTGGTGAGCACTTCTGCCAGCTCCCTCAGTATTCTTGGGTGGATCCCCATAGACTTGTGCATGTCAGGCGTAGCATGTGACTAACCATTTCCCCTTGGATTATGGAGGCTTATGAATGCTCCCCATCCCTGTCTTCAAGCCCAGGGGGCTGGGTACCTGGAGAACAACTGGTCTTACTATTAAAAACTGAGGAAAAGAAGGCATTAAGTACCTCAGCCTTTTCGTCATCCTTGGTCACTATGTTTCCACCTGCATCCAATAAAGGATGGAGGTTCTCCTTAGCCCTCCTTTTGTTGTTAATGTATTTATAGAAACATATTTTTTATTGTCTTTTACAGCAGTGACCAGATTAAGTTCTAGTTGGGCCAAACTAGAAGACCAAAGGTCTTCTAATTTTCTCCCTGCATAAGCTCACAAGCTCCTTGTCATCCTCCTGAGTTGCCTTCCCCTTCTTCCAAAGGCCATAAACTCTCTTTTTTCTCCTGAGTTCCAGCCAAAGCTCTCTGTTTAGACAGGCCGGTCTTCTTCCCTGCTGGCTTGCCTTTTGGCACATGGGGATGGCCATCTCCTGCACATTTAGGATTTCCTTCTTGAAGAATGTCCAGCCTTCATGGACTCCTTTGCCCTTCAAGACTGCCTCCCAAGGGACTTTGTCAACCAGGCTCCTAAACAGGCCAAAGTCTGTCCTCTGGAAGTCTAAAGTAGCAGTTCTGCTGACCCCCCTCCTTACTTCTCAGAGAATCAAAACCTCTATCATTTTACAGTTGCTATACCCAAGACAGCTTCCAACTGTCGCACCCTCCAAAAGTCCTTCTATGTTCACAAACAACAGGTCCAGTGGGGCACCTTGCCTACTTGGATTCCTCAACAACTGTATCAGGAAGTTATCCGTCACACACTCCAGGAACCTCCTAGACTGTTTCCTCTTTGCTGTATTTTATTTCCAGCAGACACCTGGTAAGTTGAAGTCCCACATGGAAACAAGGGCTAGTGATAGTGAGACTTCTCCCAGCTGCTTATAGAATAGTTCATCTGCCTCTTCATCCTGGTTGGGTGGTCTATAACAGACTCCCACCATGGTATCTGCCTTGTTGGCCTTCCCCTTGATTCTTACCCATGGCGTAATACCATGGGGTATTTGGAAATAAAACACCATGAAAAATGAGAATTTTCACATTTTCTAGGCTTAATTGGCTTTTAGTTCTTTTGCTCTTTGTAACAAAATAATTTACCAAAATATGTGTGTATTGCTTCTTTTACACTAAACCTACCTTTTGTGTATGTGATGGCGTTAAGTTCACTCCAAATGTTTGCTGCAGTCTGCTAAGATACTATGATGGTAGAAACAATGTACATTTGTTTCCTTAGCACAGGTAAATTAAAGCCTTCTTATTTAAATTAAAGACTCATTATTTATGTGCTTTAAATTTGAAGTATGGAATAAGTATTAACTAGGTCTAGCTTTTCAAAACATATTAAGCATTGTGGTTGTTTAAAGCAGTCAGAAAACTGCATCTACCCTGCATACTGCCTCTGGGAGTGTTCTGGTTTATAGTTTATAAGTTTCAGTTTGTGCAACTATATAGTTTTCCATCTATACAAAAACAGTAATTTTACATTTTTTCTGTTGTTCGCCTGCTTAAAAGGAGTCATTGCTGCTGTCTTAACACTGCCTAAGTGCAGAAATGTCTCAATATTTTAAAATAATGTTTGCCAACTTAGAAAAGGGATGACTTGGGATATAATCATCAGATCTAAACTCTCAAGATTCCTGGAAGCTCAGATTCACACATTGTTGATTCAATAAATTCGTCTTCTGAAGTAGACACGTTTATTTCCAAGAAGCTCACACTCTTTGTGGTTTCGTATTGTTGTCACTCTGAGAAATATTGAGAGTGAAGACTTTGGTTTCTATTATCATTTCCTTGTTGAGGAAGCACAGAGAGAAGGAATAAAATTTGCAGGGTTTTTCAGTTAACTAGAAATAAATTTTCTTTTCCACACATTTAGATAACGTGCTGCTGTGTGCAGGCTTCCCACTTAGCTTTTACTCTCTTTTACCTTAGATGTAGTTTCATTTTAGAAGTGCCATAGGTATATAATAATTTTTAAATTTTTTTTAAATGTTTGGATAGAAAAGTGCTCGTACAACAAAGGAGTGATTGGAAGCTCATTAAAATAAGAGGGAAACTTCCCATAGTCAACCATCTGGGCTTGTAACCCAATCCTGATTTTTTCTTTTTTCTCCTTTAAAAAAAATTCTCAGTTCAGAAGCTATTTTGGAGATAGTAAAAGAATGATTAAAAAATTAACAAGAGTTTCAGACTCCAAAATGGTAGATGTATGAGTTCTGCCTTTGAAATCATCATAAGTTCAAATGGATAGTGCCAGGCTTTCTTACTGACTGCTGAATAAACAGATAAATAAATAAGTGTTTTGCTTTCTTGCCAATCCCTCATGACAGTGACCACATCATTCTCCCTCCCCGTACATCTGACCTTGTTGCATCTATTACTTTTAAATGAATCTTACTGACAAACCAAACATTGCATTTAAAATTAGTAAATCATTAGAATATTGTTGTATAATATGTTCTCTTAGCGATACCTACTTCTAACACCTTTGTTGTCCTACTTGGTCTCTGAATGTCCTCCTGGCTACTCTTCTTTTTTATTACTGCTTGCACCACTGTTTCTCTTTTTATGCCTTCAAAGTTTAATGCTAGGGACAAAAACTGTGCTCTGTGTGACAGAAAGCCTTTGCCTTGAAGAGCAAAAAGTAACACCTAGGTACTTAATTTGTTAGCCTTTAAACCAAGGTCAAAAAGGAATAGACAAAGGCACCTTAGGTGGACACTGGAAAGGTATTTGGTGGAAAAGACCTCTGTGCTTGCCCTGCTCTTATGCTTCCCTGTCCCTCCACTCTGGCCACCACTGGGCTAGGTCACTGGGTTAGATAGCCCTTGGTATCAACCACTAAGACATTTCTGTGCATCTACATGAGCTATCTTTAAACTGGACCAGTGAATTTTACAAAAATGAGGGAGGTAATGCCCTGGTCTGAGGTAAAACAGAACCAATTTTCTGTTCCGTAATTTTACTTTTCAGTTAAGCCTCTTCTAACTCTGAAATTAACAGCATATTCTTCAGACAGTGTCTACTACCAGAGTGATAAGACCGATGTTTATAGTGAATTCCAAGGAATGGTATGCAGACAGGCTCTTGCTTATCCTTATTCCTATAACAACCAAGGCCAGCCAACTTTTGTTGTGTGCCCCTTTGGAGGGTTGGAAGCAGAAAAGCATAGCAGAGTTGTACCTGCGGGGAGGAGCAGACAGGACAGGTGACCCAGAACTGATCAACAGGGTATTCCATCCCGTCTGCCTCATGCTGAGTATAAAAGCTGAGGGATCAAAGGGTCAGCCCTCTTTCCTCAATGATTAGCATCCGAGGAGGACTCCGTTCGTTTGCCTTTGATCCCAATCCATGTGTTCCTGAATCCACATCCGGAATCCAGCTTCTGTCCATCACTGAGTCCAGTCTGGGACTTTCCCAGTGCCTTCCAGGGATGTGACTGTCATCCTGGGAGCTTGATACGGTTTTGTATATAGTGTATATATTTTATTATTTTCTTATTAACATTATTATATTTTCTTTTTATTATTTTATTATTAATATTTCATTAAAATAATTTAGTTTCATTTCAACTCATAAGTCTCTCTTATTTTCTCTCTCTTCTTCTCTGAAGGGAGAGAGGTTAAAGAGAGCATCTGTTGTTCATTCAGTGGCCAGTCCAACCCAAACCACGACAGGTATGTAGCACAAACCTACTTTTCATTACGGTATCGGAATTAATTTAGTGATGATTTCAGCCATACAGTCTTCTGTGGAGGAATTTTCTGCTTTCTCTCACCCTGTTACTGGCACTTTTCCAAAGTGTTCGATTAGAGGTTATGTCTGCAGTCAGTGCTTAACAGAATGAAATACGACTTTGCAGGGTGTTTCTTGTGTCCTCCCTTCATCAGTTTGTATTGTATGCTATTCTTTTGATCAGGAGTACTTAAAACTGGCAGGAAGTTTGCCTATGTTATTTTCACTTCTCAATCCTAATTATAATTTTAAGCTATACGTATTTGAAGATAATCATGTATGCATTTATAGGAAGGATATAAACTGTCGATTACACCTTTCTATTATATTTTCACTTGCTTGTTTTTTCTTGTCAGGCAAGTGTGTACTGCATACAAGGATGCTCTCATTCAAAGCTTTTTTGTCTGATGATTGAAAGAAGCATCTAATATCTTGAAAACTCAGTTTTCTTTTCCTCATAGTTTTTCTGCCTACACAACAAAACCAAATCCTGTAGCTGACAGGGTGTTGTGCTGAGGAGACCATGACAACTTCTTTTGTATTTACACCAGCACCTTTTGATCAAATCAAAACACCCGGAGTTATTAGACTTGTTTGAGCAGGCCCCCATTGCATTTTCTGGGCAAGTTTCCTTCAAAAACTCATAAAAATAGAAATTCATAACAGAAAGAACATTACACTAGTGATGCTGAATGGGAAAGAATCGCTTGGCCAGCAGTCCAGACATTGGAATGGGTATTTTTACAATATCTTATATGAAACTCATCAATTTACATTGAATGCGGCTGGAAAACTGCAACTACAGCAAAGACAAGAAAGTCAACACATTACAATAATGCATTTCAGAACTCACTGTCAGCTTCTCAGCTAGACCTCAGATCCTGTTGTATAGATTGCTCATTCTGAGGTATTGGCTCTACTTAATAATTATCTAGGAAGTGAAATTTAGGAATGAATCTCCAAAAGACATTTAGCTATAGGTGTGATTTTTCACATGCAAGCAAGTGTGGTCTATTTCACAACTGATAGCAAATTATGGTCATTTATGTAACATCGTTTTTAGAAAGAGAATATGTGATGTGGAGTAATTCAGAGCGCTAAATATCTAAATGCAGATAGCTTCTTAGAATATTATACAAATATATATGTTGTATTACATTACTGCAAAGGCATAATTATTTATGCTGAATTGGTAGGAGTCTAATTCTTCAAATACAGGCAATCCTCTAGTTTTAATAGTTCAAAAACACATCAGAAAGAATATAATTTTGTTATTTGTGTCATAATGACACTTTTTCTTTGATCTAAAGACCAAACAGAAATAATACAAAGAGGAGAGGAGTCAATAAATTTAGAAGAATATTACTCTACAGACATGATTTCTGAGACCAATAACAACATATTGTGCCAGTGTTAAGGTCCATATTGGAAAGTGATAGTTAAAAATTGGGAAAAAAAAAGTCTAGAAAGAAAGAAATACAAGAATACTTCAAGTTTTTGGAAAATTTTTAAGTTATAAACTCAATATGTTTAGTTTTGAAATAGAGTGATCGACCTGAAACACTGTATAAGTGATCGTATAAAGAGATTTCTGATGGCAAAGGAATATTAAACATAGACCAAAAATCTTGTTTTTTTAAAGAACAGACCTAGAAACTTACCAGGTTGTCTGTCATTTAAATCAGGAGGGGGTGCCTTTTTCAAACACGTGTTGGCTGACTTTACCAGCTGGACTTAGCAGAAAGGATACCAGCTGGAGAATATGCATGAACTTTGTCCATTAGGACTTTGATGGCTCTGAACATGCTGATCAGGAATAGCTTAAAGCACTCAAAAATCTTTACCAGAAGAAAATTGAGTCTCTAGACTCCAAGCATTCATGTCATTATCAGGTACACTACCTGCCTGACTGGTATCCAGCATCCCTTTGTAGATCAAACTGTCTGAGTGGAGGGCTCCCTAAGGGAAACGTGGATCCCAAGAAGGACCTGTAACCAAACTGTATGGACAATGAGGTTTGAAGGTATGCACACTTGCGAAGATAAAACATATACACAGAGCTAGTTCAGATATTGGCATCATCTATAGTGCTTTAAATGTGTGTTTCATCAACTTGCTAAGCCAGGAACCAACAGAATTATCTTTTAGATAGAAGGTTAGACTTCAAATCAAGAGATGTCCATTCATTTCCTGGAACCACTCTCTAGTGGCTTTGTCTGGGTAACTGCATTTTCTATATTTTTGTTCTCTGTGTGTGTAATGGGAGTAATATTACTTCCTGAACCGGGAAGTTGTTGAGAAGTTTCAAGGCACGTTGTTATGGATGAAAGGAAACAAAACTGAATGGGTAGAAACACTATCAAAAGGGGAATGAGAACCATTGAATCATAGAATATCAGGTTGGAAGGGACCTGAAGGATCATGTAGTCCAACCTTTCATGGCAAAAGCATGGTCTAGATAAGATTTGGGTGGACAGGGTGGTGGCCCATCTTAAAAGTGTGCAGTGTTGAGGGATCCACCACATCCCTAGGGGGATTGTTCCAATAACTGATTTTATGCATTGTGAAAAATTTTGCTCTTGTGTCCATTCGGAATCTCCCCAGGAGTAACTTGTACCCATTATCCCTTGTCTTTTCCATGTGACTCCCAGTAAAAAGAGAGAGCAGACCTTGATCTGTTTGCAGGAAATAGGAAGAGACATACAGAGAGTTGAATGTTTTTATGCAAGTAATATGAAATAATTAATATTTGCATGTGAAATTTTTTTAGTGTGCATCTTTCAGGTAATGCTGGAGGCCTCAAGAAGCACCTATCTGTATTTAAATTAGGGGAAAAAAAAAAAAGAGGAAAAGCATTCACTTTCAAAGTATACTGTAAGAAGGATTTACATTTTCTTTTTCTAGATCAATGCAGCTCCTAAATCTAAATGGAAACATTACAGGAATCAGAGTAGAAAATGAGGGTTGTGCCATGTTGATGTATGTTAGTGCACGTGTATGCTACCATGTGAAGTTCCTTGAGAACCAGAATTCCCTGTTCATAACAGTTATCTTGTTTCTGTTAGTCTTTTTGCCTCATCTTTTATCACCAGAACAGATTGTCAGGTGAAGTTAAGACCTATCAAGATGGTATACCGAAAGGTTTATATATCACAGAATCATAGAGTGGTTTGGGTTGGAAGGGATCTTAAAGATCATCTAGTTCTAATGCCCCTGCAATAAGCAGGGATACCTTCCACTAGACCAGGTTACTCAACACCCCATCCAACCTGGTCTTGAACACTTCCAGGGATGGGGCATCCACAACTTCCCTGGGCGACCTGTTCCAGTGTCTCACTACCCTCACAGTAAAGAATTTCTTTTTAATATCTAATTTAAATCCACCCTCTTCCAGCTTGAAGTCATTATCCCTCATCCTATCACTACACTCCCTGATAAAGAGTCCCTCCCCATCTATCCTGTAGGACCCCTTTAGATATTGGAAAGCCACTATAAAGTCTCCCCAGAGCCTTCTCTTCTCCAGGCTGAACAACCCCAACTCTCTCAGCCTGTCCTCATAGGAGAAGTGCTCCAGCCCTCTGATCGTCTTCGTGCCTCTCCTCTGGACTCAATCCAACAGGTCCATGCCCTTCTTCTGTTGGGGGCTCCAGAGCTGGATGCAGTACTCCAGGTGGGGTCTCACAAGAGCAGAGCAGAGAGGCAGAACCAGCTCCCTCGACCTGCTGGCCACACTTCTTTTGATGCAGCCCAGGATATGGTTGGCTTTCTGGGCTGCAAGTACACATTACCAGCTCATGTTGAGCTTCTCATCCACCAACATCCCCAAGTCCCTCTCCTCAGGGCTGCTCTTGATCCGTTTTCCGCCCAGCCTATATTTGTGCTTGAGATTGCCTCGACCCACATGCAGGACCTTGCACCTGGCCTGGTTGAGTTTCTTGAGGTTCTCACAGGCCCACCTCTCAAGCCTGTCCAGGTCCCTCTGGATGGCATCTTGTCCCTCCAGCACATCAAATGCACCTCACTGCTTGGTGTCATTGGCAAACTTGCTAAGGGTGCACTCAATCCATGCCATGTCCACGTCACCAAAAAAGATGTGAAACAGCACCAGTACCAATATTGACCCTTGAGGAATGCCACTTATCACTGGTTGCCACTTGAATATCGAACTGTTGACCACAACTCTTTGAGTGCAACCATCCAGCCAATTCCTTATCCACCAAGTGGTCCATCCGTCAAATCCACGTCTAATAGATGAGCATCTCATGAGCAGTAAAAAGCTGGACTTGATCTTGCAGTGTTCTATGTACCTTTTCTGAGCTTTTAAGTTTTTCCTAATTTTGATAGAAGTCAAAGGGAGTGGAGAATGTTATCAGCATGAACTAACTGAGATGAAGATTTGTAAGATATTCAAGGAAGAAGCAGCTCATGCTGTAAAGTTCTTAAGACTTATAGTGAAGACATATTTAAAAGCATTGATTAATGAGAAATTAATAATTGCTTTAGGGAAAAAACATGAAATACTTAACACCATCAAGGACTGAGCATGGATCATAGTCAATGTATTTAGTGTAAACAAAACAATCAAATTGTGAAAGTGAATAAAAGCATTCTTTCAGGCAAAGCTGTAAAAGTAACTGAATGAATAGAGCATGAGAAATGGGCAATTGATTTTCCAAATAATATTTTGTACCATTTCAGATCCATATTCTCTTAGTAGAATGATAAATACTCTTGGAAGATACTACAGCATTGAATTACAAAATAGATCATCTTTTTACTCTTTGATTTTATTCCACAAAGAGCTTCATACAAATGCAGGGATAGAAATGACTGAAATACTTTTCTTTAAATAATTCTAATATTTCCAGAACTGGATAGTTCTTCTGTGGGAAATTCTGGTATTTAAAAGTGTACATTGGTTCTGTACTCTAATGAAACGAAGATTTTTGCAGCATAAAATTCCAGAATACTTAAATGTGGAAATATCAAAGTCAACTTTTAGAAAACATTGATATATTTATTTTTGTGATAGTAAGAAATAAATTATAAAAGCCATTTTTGGTGGTATTTGGTACTGAACAGAATTTTCCTATTGCTTTTTTTTAATTTTTTTTAAAGATGAATGTAGTAAAGTGTAGAACCAGATGTTCCACTTCTGTTTAAATGCATAAATATCAAACTTCTGGTTTTATAGCAAAACTTTCTTTTTTTCTTGGAAATTCTACAAACACAGGAAGAAGCATAGTCCAATCATTATAATAGGAGATTGTGGTAGATGTATCAATGATGTTTACTGAGAAACACATGTATTTGTTGCTTTTGCAGCCTCTGTCAAGAAACTGGAGAGGATACTTTATAGATTTCCAGGTCACAGATATATTTGGTCAGCAAATCCTAAACTTTGTTTCTGAAGTGAAATATGTGGGTTTATAAAACGTATACAACATAAACATTGATCTTACAAATACTACAATACTACAAACACATTTTCAAATCCAATGAAGAATTTAGGTCTGATATTCAACATGATTAATGATCATGAAGACTTAAAAAAAAGAATTCATTGAAATCCTTATTAAAAAGTTGTTTAGAAGAGAAGTTTGGCAATCTCAAGATGGTATTTGTAAGTAAATGCACACATCAGCATTCTGCAAAAGCTGAGAAGAGGAAAAATAAAAATAAATCAAAATTACATCCATGGTGAATGAAAAGTAGCAACCAGATTGTGAGCTAACATTACAGGCATGTATGAAAAGGCTTAAATGTTCTGAATTTATCTCCAGCTATCGTAAATTAGGCTATCCCAGAGCTGTACCAAGAGAGAGAAAAATACATGTTTTCTACACCCTGCCTTTCATTCTGAAGATTCTGCAATCTAGCTGAGTCCCAGATAAGCAATACAACTATATTAAACCTGAATGCTCAGTCCGCAAGTTGTGCTCACTTCTCTTTTTTTAATATCTGAATTATAAGCAAGGTGACTAGCTGTGGTTGGTGGAAGAAGTGTGTAATAAAGTGTTGAACTAAGAGTAAGACGACATTTGCACAAACAGCAGAAGGAGAAAAAGAGAAAAGCTGCTGAGATGACAAGAAGCTGTTCCATACGCATTTGGATTAGACATAGTCAGTTCTATTTTGTCCACTGGTGAATGGTATTAAAACAAGAAACAACAGAAGACAGTGCTGAGCATAAATTGAAGCAAACTGCTTTATCTGTATTGTCTGATAAACAGTGGAAAAACAAAATATGGCCATAAATCCGTCATATCAGAATATATCATTCAAAGTGTTCAGGAACTAAAAATAGTGTACACAGGCACCAGAACATGCCACACTGCATGAAAGGGACAAATCTAGACTCTAGTCTTGTGAATAAAAACTAATCATATGGAGAGCAGATAAAAGAAATAAGATCTATAACTAATTACAAGGTGAGGAATGATCTTTCTACTTTAGTTATCTGCATGCACAACCGCTTATTGACAGGGGTGGTGCAGTATATTTCTTGTGGTGCTTTTGTTGATTATGTAGGCCTTTTAACTACCTGATCTGTATATATTTTTCTGCATCTCTTGAAGACTCTGTATTAGCCATGCTGGTATTTTGCGTAAATTTAGAAGACATAAACATTCCCAGGCTGCAATTAGTGTATTGGACAAAGCAGATGGCTCTAACAACACCAGTAAAGGGCCTGTGTGATAAGATCCTCTTAAAAAGAGATAATTATTGCAGAGTTTTAAAGCTTATTAACATTGTAATTAAATTTGTAAGTGGGGATGTTTTTCTAACAAATGACAGTTAATTAAAACAATTATACAGTAATATCCCTTTAAACTTTTGAGAGTTTCCAGAAGCAAGAATTTTCTCATTATAGTATTTGGAATAGGAAGCAGCACTCACTAGGCAACGTGTGAAAGCAGTTATGTTCTCTTTATTCTTGACTGACAAGTGGTTGACTGAAGATGAGCTTATCACCCTCATATGGATGGATGCTATAGAAATGAATACTATCTCATTCCTATTTCACTTTTTTCCCCCCTTTGCATAAAATTGGATGTTTAAATCAATAGAAAGAAAAATCTTGAGAAAGTAACATGAAGTTTGGCAGACAAGCCTAGTATTCAAGATCTTGTGAAAAATATTGGGTAGGTCTTGATGGTTAGGAACTGAACATGCATCCCAAACTCATATATAGCATGCCTGCTAATATGAAAAATTCTTCCACATTTGATGTATTTGAACTGAAAAACAGGAGCAACCTTTTTGTTGCCCCAGGCTGTAATTATTTTGTTTGCCCTTCCTCTACATGCAGACTGTTGCTCGTTCTAGCTATGCCATTTAGCTTTGCTGTGGTAGGGAACAGAAGAAAAAACACCCACACCTTGAGCCGTGATCTCAGCTGGAAAGCAGACACCAACAGCTGTGAGACTACTGTGAGATGTCCCCCTTGGCTGAGCAATGCCTGACTGAGAGATCTCCTTCTTGACTTTCTATCAGTGCAACACTACAACCTAAGCTTCCAGCTGTTTGCTCTGAATGGAGCTGTGGAGAGTCTTATCTAAGCAGACTTCCTTGCTTAGCTATTAAATTGCTCCCTTCTGTAATAAAGATGCCTGAAAAATGAGTGTTTTCTTCCAGCAAAACCTATGAAAGGGCTAAATGAAGCTATTCAAGGGCTAACTGAAGCTATTCAACTTTACAGTAAAATGAAGCAGAAGAGTAGCAACTCCCTCTTTTAGTAACAATCTCAGCTTTAAGATAATGACCAAAAGCTGAAAAAAGCATGACAAATACCTGCAGGCTCTCAGGAGAGCCAGGTACATGTTTACACAACCTCCTTACCTGCTCCATCCCAGTGAAAACCATCTTAATTTCATGCTTTCATGGGCCATTTTATTGGTTTGGGTTGGCAGAAATGCAAAGTGGAAAATTAGACCACATGAGAGGAATAATTAGTTATAAACCTTACTACATGGTGTAATTACACAAGTAGTCAATTAAACTTTTTTTTTTTGTAACCTGGAAGAGGTTATTGTTTACTCAGACCATAAAGAGTGAATTTATTTTTTTTACAATAAAACTTTCAAGTAAAAGTAAAAATTTAATTTTTAATAGTTGCTTCAAATACAGTTTAGCAGAGACATTCAATATTTTAAAAGTGATACAGTTTTCCAAAACAGCTGTGAGGAATTACTAATTGTCACTTTTTAGATACAAAATGTTGATTTCTTTTCTGAAGTTGACATTTTCCCCCCAGAAAATTCACAAGTAACTTGTGTATGCATGTGGCTGTGTGTGGGCTTGCTTACATGTACATTTATGTCCTTACTCTTTGAATTATGAAATACGAAGAAATGCGAAAAAGTCTTGATCTGAAAACGTAGAACATGAGTATGAAACAAAATAAGTAATCCAGACATTTTCTGAAAAAACTTTGTACATTTGTAGTATTCTGAAGTCTAGATATCAATCCCAGTTATACCCAAAGTAGTTCTAGGGTAATTCCACTGTTACTGGAGCTCTTCTGTCTTTATACTAATGAGAATGAGACAAATTTTGTCTCTAGACTCTTTCTCTGAAGTTATTAATTTCTAGAAAATTGTATGAAATTTAGCACTGCTCAGAAATTACCGTGAGGTGGTTGCCAAGCATCTTTATCATCATTATTCATTGGTGTTTGCCTTCTGCATTTTCTTGCATTCAGCATGTTTTTGTGTTTTTTAGTTTCCTTACTACTTGTGAAATTTTAATTGAATACATTATCCAGTATTCATCAATTTGTTAATCCCATGTCCTGTTGTTATTGGAAATGAGCAATCTTTAATGCCGCCTTCTTGCATATTCATATAGGTCATATTTGTAATCGAGGTCAGAATTTATACAAACAGCTACTGTCAGGAAGTAAATTTTGTAAATATTAATGAATGTAATATAGTATGAATACTTATACCCTGGAACAAAACCGAGTGTCTTCTCCTCTGTAGTTTTCCTTCATTTCTCTGGTGTTGATACCATTATATTCCTATCAGCTTGTTTTATGAAGGAATTGAAGTTGAAAAAACCAATAGCGCAATAGCTAACTTTACTGCCTGGACATATGGTAAGCCATAGGATCATTAACAATAACACATTAGCTTCAATGATGTTTTCTGAAGGCTCGCAGGGATTTCATCTGTTGTTTCATATTAAAGATACACATATTGTTTCCTGTCACCTTACAGATCACACAGAGTCTACAAAAATCGCACTTACCCAAGTTTTATTCATCTGGAAACTTACATGGAACAGCTGCACACCATAAACATAATTTCTGTCAAAATTTTCTTGATTCATCTGCTAGAAATATTCCCCCTTTCATAGGCAAAGGTCAGTCATTCGCTTTGAAATCAGAGAATGTAACTGTGCTCAGATCTAGCTATAGGATGTTTCTGTAATGATATTTATTTGTACGAATAGATATCCATGAGGAATATTAGGTTATCATATGGTAGTCATTCCAAAGAAATAATGTCAGGATTGATTCAGTGGTTTAACAGTATACGCTATGCTAACTGCTAGATCAGGAAACAGCTTTGCTGTTTGTGTGACTGACTGGTATTGCCAATGAGTTAACTTAGTTCCCTGGCACAGTTTGGCCATGGTAGTCCAGGCTAGACGAGCCCTGTAAAATTACTGCAGGTTGTTTATGGATAGCTCAAATAGTTTTCTCCTACATTGAGGTCTGCAGTGCCAGCACATCCTAGGTATAATTGTTTGAAAACCCTAAAAAGAGGTTTTTAAATCTAAGGAGGAAATATGGGAAGAAATTACACAAGAATGGAATTTATATAAAGAATCAGTGTGGGAAAGAGAAGAAGACTGAAGACTGGCGAAAGATTAGAAAGAGCCAGAGAGTGACTGTTCCTGCTATAGAACCTTCTTTCCCAGACCTGGCCCCTAAATTTCTTCCTATGTACTCCTTAGTTGTGAAGTTATGTTTATCAACAGCAAGGTAATATATATGTATACAAGGTTTCATATACCTTTTCTTTGTGACAGTTGATGTGAGACAGCCTCTGTTTTGGTTTTCATTCCTACACACATCCCTCTCCCCCTCTCTCCCTGTTTTTTTTTTAAACCGGGATCATGGCTTTGCCTTGGTATACAATATATTTTTTAATATATGCACACAAACACCCCCCCACATATATCTGTTATATAAATAACATATAGAAATGTATTTATAATATATAAATACTCTCTCTATATAGTGTGGTAATAGGTAGCAATACTTGGAGAACCAAACTAGTGGCAGACTGTAACTGATAGGGGGGCGACTGCATTGCATCATGGACTTCTTAAATCAGCTTTGCCACCAAGAAAAGGTGAATGAAACTGCAGTCTGATTGTGAGTATCTCATCATGAGCTGGTCCACAGAGCTAACTTAGTAGCACAATGGTGGCAGATGAGGTCAAGTGAACAGAAGATAGATAAGATGGAAAAAAAATATTGTTTATAACTAATAAAATTGATGAATATCTGTCAGTAGATTTAAACATGCAATAAAAATGTAGATCTCTCAATGCATTTATGAATTTGAAACTGCAATTTTGGTTCCGATGCCACTAAATTCAGTACTTTCCTCAGTAGCTTTAGTTTCTTCCGTAGGGACTTGAAACTGGCCCTTATGATCATGGGGTATGAACTAGAGAGTGATATGTGGGGGACAAACTCGTCTGGTTAATGAAGCACTTTAGATTGTTTCCATGCATTCTTCTCTTCATAAATTATTTATCAAAAGCTGAGAGTTGACGCCTGGTATTCTCCCTGATAACTAGCATTGCCTTTAAAATGTCTTTTTCAAAAAAAAAAAAAATCCTTAATAATTTTTATTGTATGTTGAAAGTTAGTGTGCCGAATTGCAGCCAATAAGATTTAAGTAACGTAATGAAACACTTATATTTTAAGTTGAGCATGCAATTTAATTGTGTTTTTCTTTCAATTTAGAATTAACTAGACAAGCTAATATGAGTATAAACACACTGGTATCAATTACATCTAAAAACCTACATAAATGGATGTTAAGTATAAAGATCAAAATACTTATTAGGCAAGACAATACTCTTCAGTGATTCATTGCACTTCTGAAATCTGTGGACAGCTTTCTATTAACTTCAATGGAACCTTAATCAGGCCCTTGCCCTGGCTTGTATCAGCAATAGTGTGGTGAGCAGGACTAGGGGAGTGATCATCCCACTGTGTTTGGTACTGGTGAGGTTGCACCTCAAATACCATGTTCAGTTTTGGGCCCCTCATTACAAGAAAGACGTTGAGGTGCTTGGAGTGTGTTCAGAGAAGGGCAACAAAGTTAGTGAAGGGCCTAGAGCACAAGTCTTATGAGGAGCAGCTGAGGGAACTGGGGTCATTTAGCCTGGAGAAAAGGAGGCTCAGGGGAGACCTGAAAGGAGGTTGTAGAGAGTTGGGGGTCAGTCTCTTTTCCCAAGCAACAAGTGATAGGACAAGAGGAAATGGCCTTAAATTGCACCAGGGGAGGTTTTGAATGGATATTAGGAACAATTTCTTCACTGAAAGGGTTGTCAAGCATTGGGACAGGCTGCACAGGGAAGTGGTTGAGTCACAATCCTTGAAGGTATTTAAAAAACATGGAGATGTGGTGCTGAGGGACATGGTTTAGTGGTGGTTTTGGCAGTGTTAGGTTAATGGTTGGACCTGATGATCTTAAAGACCTTTTCCAACCTAAACAATTCTATGATTCTATATAAAAAGCCTAGTATTCATCATTTCCTAACTCCTGAGAAACCTACGTTCACCAGGTATTTCACTGATAACTTGAATGCACAGGGATGCTTTCCCACTGCTTGTGAATTAAGAATCACACAAACATGGGGGCGATTGTGATAAGAAAGTGGGGAATAATAGCACAATATCACTTTCAGTCCATCCACAGAAATATAGATAGACATGCTTATTCAAAACCACCTATAATTTACTTAATATCCTATGATTAGGGTGCTAACCGAGGAAGTGGAGCCTGGCTTCTTAATCATTCCTTCAGCCTGAAAATTTTTGATTCATTGTTCAATAAGACTGAGAGCCACAGTGTTTGTATGTGTGTATGACAGGGAAAGTCTCCCATTTCTCTACCTGAACCGGAGGCTTAGATTCTGACAATGGACATGGAGGGCCTTCTGGACTGTACAATACAAAATGAAAACCATTCTTAGGAGATTGTTTTCCTGAACAAGTGTAGGAGTAATTCCCAAGCTGAGTACCTATTACTTTGCAGGATTTCCTGCTTTCTTGCTTGGTGTTCTCACCTATTGGCTTGATTATGGTGACTTTTCACAATACATACTTCTCTGAATAGTTCTTCTCCTTCTTCTTCTTCTTCTTCTTCTTCTTCTTCTTCTTCTTCTTCTTCTTCTTCTTCTTCTTCTTCTTCTTCTTCTTCTTCTTCTCTCTCCTTTTGTTTCTTTTGCTCTTCTCTGACCTTAGGGAAGCCTAGACATCTCCTGTAGGCAGCCAGATCTGGTGTTCCGGTGCTACACATGTGACTTCTAGGTGCCGTCAGGACTAATGTAAAAATTTGTAGTCTTGCTTTAGTTCATTTTAAGGCACTTCTCAGTTTAGCGACTATCAAGTTTTACTGCTCCTCGAGGTTGATATAAATACTAGATTAGCCTCTTTTAACATCTGTTTCCTATGCCAATACATATGAATAAAAATAATGTTGTTTGCCACAGGGTTTCTTTTTGCCTTTTCATCTTCATTTGCACTATCAAATACTGTCCATCACCATCTTAGTTTAGGCATGTTTACATCTATTTTGCATTTATGTAATGGCAAATAAATATGTAGGACATTGTGAACTGTTTTGTATTTGTAATGAGCTAAACTTTGGTGCCTGTATCAATAACATCGGTCCACTTTTTTCAGGCCGAACTCCAATTTCAAAGTTCATAGTGTAAAAAGAAATTACCCTGGGGAAAGTTTCTTCCAGTTTGTGAGATAATAGTTGTTCAGTAATTATTGTAACTCATTAACCTGTTTTGAAAACATTTGCCCTCTTATTGCTCACTTGTAAGTAGCTATAAAGTCTTTTTCCAGTAACAATATTTTGAGCTAATAATTTTCTGAGTTGGGGAGAGGACTGTGTCAGAGCTTTCATAACAATTAGTGTCACATCCCAAGCTTATGCATATATATGTATTGGGATTTTGGCATTGTTAATGGCTGCTTTTCTTTCATGACAGTTGTAATTAATGGGTACAAACTAAATTTGTGAAAGAATGACATTGAAACTACAGCTAAATGAGTTCTAATAGGCCTAAGCAGAACAACATGAAAAAAATGTACAATGTAATTAAGAATTACAGTTGGTTCTAGGTGATTGTTTCTTCTCCAGGCAGAAGTATGCAAAGCTTTTGTAGAATCATATTTGCCACTTAAATTTTTATTTCAGGGTATTAGTAATTTTTCCCAAATATCTGTTATAGCTTGCAGTTATCCATAAGACTCACAGCCCTGAATTGGTCGAGCAGTTGGACTAGCAGATTCAGCAAATGCTGTCTTGTAGCTCCTTAAAATCAAACCAAACTCTTTCATGGTGGAAGAGTATCTGAAATAGACTATATGATACTTGTTTTATTTGTTCAAATAGCTTTCTGATTTATGATACAAGAAATGTTCTCCATTATTGCTCGAGTAGAATGACAGTGGAATATAACATAAAATGCAAAAAGTTAATCTATAATATACGATATTACATTAGACACGCTCCAGTGTGTGCATCACAGTGTTTTAGTCTTTTCAACTAATAAAACTTGATGTACACTACAAGTACATTGCTCTATGCAACTCTTTATTTCATTCTCTAAAAGTCAGAGGAGTTAATTCTAAATGCACAGTGAATGAAACCAAAGTATCTGCTCAAATGGTCACTGAAGTTAATTCGCGTCATTACTGACTGTCCATGAACCCAGTAATAAAATTTCAGTCTTAAGACCCAGTAGAATTGCCACCGACCTGTAACTTGTGAAGTTATTTACAACTACGTGTACCACTAAGTAGTTACATTTATACTGCAAATGTGTAAGTAACCATTTTGCAGAAATGTAGTAAAGACAGCTTCCACTGGAATTTTAGCATGTCCACAAGACCTTCAGTTTCTTCTGGTTACATGATATTTGTAATGATCCATTTCATTACAGCTTCCAAAACCTTGAAATTTTTGGAAAAGTGTAATACTATGAATCAACTGAGTGTCAGTAGATCAGGCTTGCAGGAAGCATTTATGCTGTGATTGTTTTCCTGGTGTGAAGGTTGTTAGGTCTGAAGGTTTCTGGGATTAGTTTGTGATTTTACCTTTTTATTTGAAGCTCTTGACCACCCCACACTGACTATTGCTTGCAAAATTCTGCAACTTAATGTGCAATAGCCTTGTCAGATAAAGACTAGCTGATGTCATATTTCTTCCTACTCTATAATTTAGTGATACATATGCCTTATACTGTACAAACAGCTATACCTTCGTTGTAGCACAGACCATTTCCATTACGCAGTTTAAAGACTGACTTGTTCATGTAGTCTAAAAGCATTGAGATTCCTTTGAAAGTTCACACACCCAATAGAGACATTTCGTCAGTTTTGTTTTTTTGAATTTGAGGTTATTTGACCTCAAACTGTGCATTGAGTATTGTGAAAGTTCACCTTCCTGAAAACCCTTCTAGCTTTTCTTAAAGAAGACAGTTACACATCTGCATGGAGTTGAAACCATAAATCTGATTGTGTTCCGCATGTGTCCTGCGATCAACATTTGACCCTTGAGGGCAAGGCACTTAACAGCATCCTGGGTGACAGTGGCATTCATGTAAGGGATGAGTTCTTCCAGTTGAGCCTATCTGATGAACAATTTGGATGCTGCACCTGGATGTTATTTTCCCCATAGGCCAAAGTAAGAGGATAGGTCAAGGAGACAGGTAGTAGCTATTGACGATGACCTACGTTTAGCCAACGGCATATTGCATACTCCTTTTGGCAGAAGATAAGGAAGGGCAGAGAAAATAATTTGCCAAAGTCAGAGATTTTTTTTTTTTAATTTTTAAGTTTGGAATTATATAACTTGAATACAGTATAAAATGTTCAACCTGTTTTCAGAATGAAAAGGTAAATCAACATGCTTGCAGAAAGGAAGAGGATTAGAGGGAACAATATAGGAAGAGATATTTAGAGCTATTAGGAATTTCTGTAGTTTAGGACAAATGTTGAAGGAAGGTATGAAAGGGAGAGGATTTAAGCTCTGAGGAGAGACTAGGAGAATTGGTAATGAATGTGGGATGGTATAAATGAGGTCCAGAATTATTCATGTATACTTCCTTACCTGATGTTGTTCAGCATTAGTAGGAGTTCTAGGGTGGCCTGTGTTTCGTTGTCTCACTGTAGTGTCTTTTACTTTCTGTGCTGAGGTATGGTGTGGTCCTGTGTGATTCACACTCATGCATCACTTTTGTCTCTGACCCTGCACTCTTCCCTAAAGGCTTCTGATTCCCTCAGGGTAGCTCATGCCTGGAAGACTCTTTTATTATGTTGAAGTAAAAGTGTTTTCCTCTTTTCCTTTCTTTTAAGTAAATTAATAAATGGAGTTCTTGTCTTTCTCAATGTGTCTGACAGCTTCTCTCTATTGCAATTCCATCACTGCTTAAACTGGTCAGAATTAGGGCTGCTGTGACACAGTCCTCCTGCTGTGTCCCTGCCAGACAAGTCTTACGTTTTTTCTTTGCGGTCTCATAAGCTAGGGCTGATTAATGAGCTGGTTCCACTAAATATAAACCCTATAGGTATGTGATTAGCACATGGCAGGCTCCCTGAAATCTTCTTGCTTGATTTTTGAATCATATTTGAAAAGCCATGGGGATCTGGGGATATCCCTGATGACTGGATGAGGACAAATGTCATATCCACTTACACAAAGGGCCCAGAAGAGGAATGAGGGAACTATAGGCCCATTAGTATTACTTCAGTCCCTGAGAAAGTAATAGAACAAGTCCTCCTGGAAACTATTACAAACCAAATGAAGCAGGTGATTGGGAAAAGCCAGCACAGATTTACCAAAAGCAAATACTGCCAAAGTAACTTGAACACATTCTACAACAAAGTAACATTTTCTGTTGACATGGGGAGAGCTGTGGATGCTGTTTTCCTGGACTTCAGTGAAGTGTTCACCAGTGTTTCCCACAGCCTTCTCCTACCAAAACTGGCAAGATACTGGATAGCTGCAAGACAGGTGGAAAACTGACTAACAGGCCACATTCAGAAGGTGGTGATCAATGTTTTTTACTCAGCCTGGCTGCCTGCCGCAAGAGGGGTCCCCCAGGGATTAATATTGGACCCCATGCTGTTCAACATCTTCATAAACGATCTGGATGATGGCATTGAAAGCACCCTCACCACTTTTGTTGATAACACCAAACTGGGTGATGAGGTGGACACATCTGAAGGGAGAGCCATCTTACAGAAAGACCTGGATAGGCTGGAGGAGTGGAGTAGCAATAACAGTATGAAGTTTAACAAAGACAAGTGCAAGGTCCTGCACCTGGGATGACATAATCAAAGAGTTTTTGTTTTTTTTCTTTTGTTTTGCTTTCTGAAGTGACAGTGCCTTGTAGTACAACTGGCGAGATTTTGGGGCATGATGGCTTTCACTTATGGACATCTCTACAAGTTCGTGCCGGTAGTCACCATTCTAGCACAGTGAATCTGCGAAAAGCAAGGCATATTTCAATACACCAACTTTAAGTAGATGCAGGGACATCACAACAGTCTCATGTGTTAACATCACTGTGTCAGTGAGGACTTATCCTACAAGAAGCCATTTTCTTTCATTAGACAATTAAAAAAACAAAACAAAAACCAAAACCAAACCAAAACAAAAGAATCTGAAATCTTTCCTAATATGAAATTAGACCTATCTCATTATAACTGGCCCCATTTCCAGATGTAAAGTTCAGCAAAACTCAGACTTATGAAAACCAGTAAATGAGGTATTAAGCTAGCCCGTGGCTGCATGTCCGTGACCAATTACTGAAAAGTTATCAGCTCTCCTTAATAATAAATTGCTTTAATACTTCAAGCTAAAGCACGTATTACAAGAAAGGTAACGATTTGTGTAGAATCTGACTGGGTTAGAAGGGTTGGTGTTTGTCTGGGACTAATTTACATTGGTCATTTCTGCCTGCAGAGAAAGCTTAAATGAACTTGGCTGGACCTAAAGGTTCTATAGACAGAGGATAAAAGCTGGCTATAAAAAGAGACCAAAAATGGCATCCAGGAGAAATAAAGGACTCAGAGTTTGGAAAGGACCTCAGGAATACATTACACCCAAGATTAATGCAAGACCTTGCTTATTACAATTAGTTTTGTGCATATCCAAATTTTCAACACAATTCGAAGTTTCTCTCTTCTGATAGACTTCTTTAATCTTTATCTTTCCTTCAAGAGTGTCTGTAAAAGGATGCCTGGAAAATAATACCTTCTTCCTCTTTTTCAGTCTCCAATTTTCAACACAGGGGACTTTTGAGATATTTGTAATTTCTTGGTGGATTTTTTTCCATGATTTTTTCCCCTGAACCTCACATAGACTTCCAGCACCTGTAACAACCTTTGACAACAAGTCTCCCAGGCTTCCTGTACCATGAATTATTAATTATTATTGCTATTTTTGTTATTGTTATTTGTATCTGCTACCTTCATTCAGTTCCTCATAGTTCTATCACTATAAAAGATGGAGATTCACTAATAACTATCCAGTCAGCTCATGGCATTCAGATAACATATACTGTATATTTATATGTCTATCTTCTATTCACTCTATACCATAACTAACCTCTTTTCAGACTGGAGTCCTGGTCCACTTAGTAGTTTCGTTTACAGAAGCTGAACAATATCTTTGAGCTTTCTTGTCCAAACCTTTTACATTATCTGCTGTCACTTCGAATACCTTTGTCAATCGTTTCTGAGGCATTTTAATGCATGCATTAATGCTCACAAACCTTTAATCAAAACCTGTTTTTTTTCTTGCTCAGCCGGTCTGACAGAGTGATTCTTTGAAATATTGAAGGACTCTTCCTTCGTGAGACCACATGGCATCATTTTGGGAATTTATTCTCTAAACTCATCAGAGACTCTACCTGAATCAAAATCCAACAGTCTATCAGTTTTTAAGAGGAAAATGTTTTCACCTGCTCCAGTTCCTACCCACTCTGCCAGTTGTAATTCTGCTTAAAACGTTATCCTACAATGATTTAAATTAGATATAAAGATAGAGCATAAATGTTGTAATATCAATATATTTACATTTGGCATTTGGAGCTATGTAAATCAGTCAATGCTTGAGTAAGTGTTGCACCATTTTGTTCTGAGATTTTTGTGTGGATGTCCTTAATCTCAAGATTATGACTATCATCTCATGTAAACTCCTGACTCATAATGGTAATTTAATGTATATGCTACTCTGAAAATATCCAATGATGTGAATGAATTAATGAATATTAAAAATGTAACCAATTACTGACAGAGGAAAACTTTACCTTTTGTAGAGAACAGGTTTTAACACAGCAAAACACAATATGTGGAAAAGATAACAACATTGGAGTACAGGAGAAAAGTTTTATTAAAGCCATTAAAGTTCCATCTCCTCTTACTGCAGTGAAAAGAATCAAAAACACAACCTCCTTTTGTCTAGGAAAAAAAAGAAAAAAAGACTGAAAACCGTGCTTGGATCTATGGAATAGAGGGTTGATGGACAGGTAAAAGAGGAGTTGGAAGCTAAAAGAAAAGAATATATTAAGTATCAAGAGACTGCAGGGGAGAGTGTGAAGGACATTGAAAAGGAAATGTGCCTATGCCAATGCTTTGTGACTGTACAAAAATAAATACCTGACTTCTAAGAATGAAGAGCTCACATAAAAAATTAGTATGTTTTGCTTATATGTTTGAAAGATGCAATTATGTGTTTCTGTTTCCTGAGTTATCCTAGATTAGCCTGCCTGCCTGAGAAGGAAGTAGCCATTGTATAACCCAGAATGGCACTTAATGAGTCATATAATCTTATGAATTTATAATCCTCAAGTTACTGAAAGGAAGTATGGAGAAGGCTTTAGAAATTATCATATGCCTGAATGAGAAAGAGAAGGAAGGAAAATGCTCAATTTTCAGTTGTGGGATTTTTCACTCTGCTCTCCCTGGAAGGTTGCTGTTCTGTTGTATGCAGCATGCTGAGGACCTCATTTCTTTCTATATCCTTACTACTTAACAATATTTTTTAAAAATCTGTGTCGTACATAGCAGGTATTCTTACAAGCTAATCAATTTTAAAATATTTAACATCTGCAAAAGAAAGCATATCAAATTTATTAAGCCCATGAAGGCAAGCACGTATAGGCACATTTTTGTAAGTGGCAAAAATAAGCCAATTGACAGGCTCGTCTGAGGTACCAGTGTAACCTGTGCTAGGGTGCTCATTCTGGAGTAAAGTGAAGTGAACTAAAGGGGTTAAATTTAAGACTTTCATTGGTTTATATGAGGAAAAGGTAGATCCCTTCTTCTTCATAACTTATTTTTAATTTCATCACAGTGGCTCCTTTCCTCAGCGTGAGTTCATAAATGCTATCTGCTATATAACCAAGGATGTGACAGGTCCTATTGAAACACATCTGAAAGCATGTTTCTATTTTGGTTGCCCAAGTGTGATTCTGGAGTCAGAACAGTCTCTGCAGCCGCTGGTATTGTGCCAGAATGAATCTGAATAAACTGGTGAGATTTAGCTCATGGCATTATAAGGCAACGAGTCCAGTACAGTGTAAGAAAAATCTGCAGAGAGCACAATACTAGCAGAAGGACTGAAAGAAATAACTTATCTTTGAATGGAGGGAAGAAAGGAAGGTGACAAAGGAGAAAGTTATATAGCTAAAATTAGATATGATGACAGATAGCAAATCTCTAGCCTTTATCAAGTGGGTTAATCCTCATTCCTGATGGTATTTAGGGTTATAAAGGGAACTCTCTGCCTCAGGAGCAAAATTATGAATGCATTGTGTGGGAGGACCTTTATGAGATTCTGCCAAGTCTTTCCTATTCAATCCTGACCAGACATGAGAATGGACTATTGTTTCATTTACAGGAATGGATTTTAGGGACTTAGTTTGTACTGAATTTAAAAACTTCCCCCCTGCCCCTTCTTTCTCTTCTTCCACTCTACCCTGACAGGGAAAAGAAAGAGAAACTGAAAATATGTTTTGACCTTAAGCATTTTCAAAACTTCTACAATTATTGAGTTTAACCAGTTGAAGTCTGCAGGATGATTTCTTTTGAAAAAGAAGTCACATTTCCAGAAACCTTTTCAGAAATGACAAATTAAGACCTTTTTTTCATAGGCCAAACTGGAGCAATAAGTGGGAATAAAAAGAAAATCCCAAGAATGACAGATGTAAGGAAAAAAAGTTGAGACTTGTGCTTATTGTGGCAAAGACTGTTGTTATACTGAATTGCAGTAGATGGTGCTGATGGGCTGGAAGGCATAAATCCATTCTTTAGGGTCGTACTCTGATGAGGTCGTTTTATGGAAACATATAAATAAGGCACTATTTGGTGTAAGTAACAATAAACTCTATTTACTATTCACACATTATCATTAGTACATTTGGTATTCATTGGATTTTAACTGATTTACCTGGTATTAATAAGGATGTCATATTACCCATCCTTCCCTAAGAGATAATTTTTTTCATAGGGGAAGATATCAGTGGGAAAATTATTGTTATTACCTACAGTAACATGTAGAAACAGGAAAAGATTCTTCTATACATGGAAGAAGCAGGCTGTAGATTTGATGAGAAAACTGAAAAGCATGTTGATAGTAGCATTAACTCTGCTGGTGCTCTGTGTATGCTTGTTGCTGTTCTTTGGAGTACACAGCTGATTTGGTCTGACAGAAAGTGATCTCTCTTACGTTTGCTGTGCCATAAAAATGCTGAAAACATACTGCTGAGCTAGTCAGTTGGTAACAGCATTACTGGATATCTGCTATAGTCCTATCATATTAATTACATCTTCTATCCTCAGATGATGACGAGGGAAAAAAAATTCCCCGAAATCTAGATCATCTGGCTGGAGACTTTTATTTGCAGCTCAGTGAAACTACATCCAATCTAAAGGCAGAAACTGCTTCCTGAAACACACAACACAAAGAAAGCAATTAGTAACATGCAGTAGTAATTATGAATACACATATAAAATTTATGCTGGCAGATACTAGATCATTCACTTCCCAGATAAAATATATGAATATAAGGAGTTATTGCACAAGCACAAAACACAGGTTTCAAATGATATTTATGTCATAGCTTTTATTCTTTTAGGTCATGAGGCTACTCCAAATAAGAAATTTAAAGATCAGAAATTGATCAGCTGAGTGAGTTGAACTGAATTTACTAGACTGAATTTCCACATTAAATCAAAACCTAAATATTTTGTCTTACTAAGATCCATTTTAAGTAACAACTAAGAGCTAGAGTTTGTGAGTGACTTTTTCATTATCTCCTATCTATAGCACATCAAGGCTAAAACCCCTGACGAATTCATCAGAAGGATTTGAAGCCCTCTTAACTTGTGAAGAGAGTGCTCTAAACATGGAGATAAAGTGTACCCTAGGATGGGGCTTTCATCTGTGCAACTTTTTGTACTTTGGATAAGGTGCTTATTCTACTACTCTTTGTGAACTTGGACAAGTAATTGCCCAGGTTTTACCTTGTTAGGAATTGAAATGCACCAAAAATAACTCTTTTCCACATTGCTCATCAGTCCGATCTTGATCAAAATGTGCATAAGCT